>SRMA01025492.1:729137-865547 GCA_007224835.1 Danionella cerebrum | reverse complement strand
GTGACAATGTTACTGGCTATTATTAGTAATGTAGTGACAATGTTACTAGCTATTATTAGTAATGTAGTGACAATGTTACTGGCTATTATTAGTTAAAAGCATTTCTGGAGAGCTGTTATCATTCTTTACCATTACAGTACGATCCCAATCAGACCCCAGAAAGGAATGATGAAATTGATGTGTAAAGAGTTAGATACACAAATATCCATAGCTTCACATATCCATTCAATGTGGGTAATGCATTTTCATTTCATTTCATTTCGAATGTGAAAACTGAAAGACTTTCAAGTGTATACATATAAAATGGGGAAATGCAAATGTAAATAATTTACATATTACTTTGCCATTAATTTCACTGCATCAACATCCATATTCTGCAAGGTTCACCGCTGATTATAATGTATATCACGATACCACTAGGCTAGTTTTGATTCTAGCAGAAAATATATTTTATTTGTTAGTTCAGAATTTATTGACAAAACTTGGCCAATTCCATGTTTCATTTCTTGCAATTGTTTTACAGTTACAAAGCTTTTTTTCTGTAAAGTCAAGAGACTTCAGATAAGCAGACAAACACATGTCCACGGTTTAAGGGCTAACCATATTTCACAAGATCCTGATTTGTAGAGATGATGCGGTGCATTCTGTGACAAGCTGACAACCACAAAATTGTGGACTTTGTGCCCAACATTAAATTACAACATTACAGAATGCACCGTGGACATGCTTGCTTTGGGTTAGCACAGTCAATTTAAAGACATCTGTTGTGGGACATTTTAATAAGCAGGTTTAGAAGATGAATGAATGAAAGTGCCGTGCATGCCAGCACTGCCTTATTCTCTCTGACAAAAGAGTATATGTTTGGTACAGCAGCTGAAAAAGGGAGCGACATTAATGGTAACAAAATGTACATCTTGATTTATCCGAACAACCATTTTGAAATGTTATTTCTGCAGCTGACATGTATACTTTCAGGACTCTAAATCTCAAACTTGTGTCCGTAGTAAATGAGATTAATTACCCATGAGATGCAAACTCTTGATCTCCCTCTCTCAAGATAAATTCCTTAAAAACTGGCACAATTTCACTTTATTTCTATTAGTAGCTATACATTGTTTCCACCACCGAATTTCTATTAAATTGTATTTTAATTCTTCTGAATACCAAAGGTCAAACAGGGGACATTTGAGCAAAGCCCATAGCATCCTAGAACCCTAAAAATATGACTATGATATTGACTTACAGCAGCTCTAAACATAGGGCTCATCACCAAGGCATTTTCAATAGACACATGGGAGTCTAGACATCCATTACAGACTCCTGCTAGCCCACATAGCAATGACATAGCAAGCAAGACAAAAAATAAGAATGGTAAAAATACTGTGTACATCTATGTGTTTTTGAAAGCACTTAACCTTCATTGAACACAATGCCATGTTGAAATCATGAAACCGTTGCTTTTCTATGCACTCAAACAAATGGTGTGGCAATCGAGATAAACGTGTCTAATTACACATTTGTTCTGCACTAATTACCCAGATTGAAAATGCATGCCTATGTAACAATCATTTGGATCCGGCTGCCGCAGAATGTTGAGCTGGAGTGTACATCAGTATCAAATGATTTAGTGTGTCACGTGTTAATAGAATGATATAAAGAAAACTTCCAGTGTAGTCCTCGGCTGGTTCCAAATGTACTTAACAAAACATTTTCAATTCATACAAATAAAACATTTCTAATCAAAATACACTAAGGCTAAGTTTCATTTCGCTCACTGAACCCTATCCGTTACCTCCATTTATCTGCAGATACCAGTCAGAAACGGACTTTTTTTTTTTTTGAAAGGCCTACCTCAATGATTAATTGTTCAAAATGGAGATCAACAGAAAAATTTTCTCTCTTCCCAACAGGAAGTACCACCAACATTCAAGAATGCATGTTTATTTGGTGTCCTGGCTTTGCAATCAAAAAAGGTTGTTATAATGGGAGTTAATGGGGCAAAAACAGCCAGAAACAGATAGAAATCTGGTGCTACACGAAAACTAAAAATTCAGGCCAATGTTGCTACTAATGTTTGACATGTTCAAAACTGTGATAAAAGGTAAAAAAAAAATCCAGGGCACAATAATTGTTTATACTGTAAATATGTTATTTTATTTTCTGAAATCAGTGACATCATGTAAGATCCTGGTAATTAAACGGTAAAATTCCTGGATTAAAAAAAACTTAGTAGTTTTGATTAGAACTGAGGTAGATAAAGAGATTTATGCAAAAAATAGAAAAAAATATTGATCTGATAGATTTTTACAGCAGTTTAATTGAATGGCTGTTAAAAAAAAGTACTTTTTTGAGTTTGTACTGAAATTGAAAGCATTTTCCCAAAACATGCAAAAATAAGATTTGTCACCAAAAATCATTCAAATTGCCAAAACAGAAAAAAAACGTTATGGCTACATGAATCACCTTGAAGTGGTTGAAAACATCCTCAAGCCTGGAAATATACATCTATATTGACAAAAATGTGTATGTCGGCCAAATTGTTAAGATACAAATCCATCATTCTTTTTTTTTTTTTTTTTTTTTTTTACTTTTATTGACCAAAGATATGGCTCAAGATATGCAATCTAATATTTTCGTTTAAAATTTGGTTTTATTAAATATTTAATTTAAAAATGGTTCAAATGACAAAATTATGACTAATATTTGTGGGACATTTTGGTCACATTGGCAGCCATCTTACCTCTTTGTTTTCAAGTGTCAGTCTAAAAATCCCTAGGAACACAAGACAGTATGGCTCTTCCTATTATCCCTAAAAAAGTCCTTTGCCTCACGTGAACGAAAGAAATGGAACTCCACCTAAAGTTATCTCTGGTGTTCCTCAGGGGTCAGTTTTGGGTCCTCTTCTCTTACCAATTTACCTATTATCTAATTTGCTAATTTATCTAATTAATTAATTTTTAGAAAGTCTGGTATATACTTTCAATGGTATGCACGTTATACCCAACTTTATGGTTCTTCTGGACCTTCTTCTGTGATGCCTGGTCATTTAGAATGTTTTATAGAGTTAAAAGTCTGGTGCTCTTCTAACACCGAAACTCTTACTATTAAAAATTCAAATTATATTGTATTTTCCTTGTAAAAGGTCTTTAAGAGCCAACATTTTATACATATGATGTATTAGTATTTCATTATTTATAATATACACAGAAATGTTGCAAAAAATAAACCTCAACTGCAAATATTAAACCTCATGCGTCGACACGAAAACTTGAAAACCCATAAAACACTGTAAAGACTGGTGGCAGGCGCTGAAATACTATTTTTAAAATGAGTATTCAGCATTGTATTTGCAAAAACACATGTGACGTGTGGATACCTATTCATGTAACCCTGTACATGCTATAAGCCACAATAGCACAGCAATACAGTCCTCATTTCGTCCGCCGATAGACTTGGTCTTTGTCAACAAAGCAGCCACGGCAAGCACAAAGAGTGACGACAATGACAAACTTCACTTCCAAAGCTGTTTTCATGTGGTTGCATGAAAACAATGCTGCATTTACGGGTGTACAGCATACGTGGAAAAATACACTGGGTAGGTGTGGGCAGGGTCTGAGATCTCTACTCTTAACCTCTCTCCCATTGGCCAGCCCAAATTGCACTATTTATAAATAATCTAGGATACTTTTCTGCAACAATTATCTTTACCTTACACCATATTTTCTTATTGATGTATCTGTCCAATGTGTATAATATCTGTCAAACAGATATTAGGAAGTTCCTCCATTACTCATGGTTTCTTTACTTTCCATATTGCTATTATTAAATATCCAAAGATCCCTTTTCTTCTTTCCTTCTCCTCTTCCTAAAACTCAATCAAAGAAGCCTGAGACAGAACTATGGGCTGAATAAGCGGGAAATCACGGTTTGATTTAAGTGTATTTACTCGTGTAATGATATCTCTATGCAAGGTCTGACTGCGTGCCACAGAGTGCAATTATCTGTGGAGGTTTGTGGAAAATATCCCCATTAGGCCATTCACTTAAAGTCTTGGGGTCCAGAACAACAGTTTAATACAGGCTTCCCATTGCTGGTTATTGCACTGAACACATCATTTGTCCATGAAAGCAGCTATTATTCATGGATTCAGTAGGAAACACAGGGGGAAACTTAGTTATTAAAGTTACAATGCACACTTTGTGGAGATTGCTTTAAATGTTTACACTTTAGTGGTTACTGAATGTTGAGTCTTTTAACATTTCCTTAAATTAACTGCATTTTAGTGAATAAAAACTAATAGAATCAAAGTGATAGAATGACTCCCTCAAGAAAGAACAGGAAAGATGATAAAAATGGAGGTTACATTTGAGATTTTTCTGACGACAGTCCACATGGGACGTAAATACAGGTAGTTAAAAAATTAACATAAAGAACTGTTGATCTTCTGCGATGAACTGGTGACCTTCCCAGGGTGTACCCCCGCCTCTTGGCCAATGTCCACTGGATATAGGCACCGGCAGGCCCCAGTGACCCCAAAACGGGAATAAGCGGGTTGGAAATTGAATGAACTGTTGACCTTTTAGCATGGAATCCCAACACTCTAATAGTGGTCTATGAAGGATGAAACGCATATAACAAGTTCTATTTAAGACCCAAACTTACTCATGGATGGAAATAAACCAAGCAGAAACACCAGAGAACAACATATCTCCTCCTAAACCCTTCAAGCTACAACCACAACATGTTGCAAAAACATCTAAACTCAAGTTGCAATATCTTTTCAGACTAGTACCATTAAAGAAATTCTGGGAAAAGGGGTCAAACTTTGTAAAACTGTAACTCAACCTGAAAACCTCGTAGAACTTTCAAACAGATCACACTTGAGGAGGTTATCAGTCAGTGCAAGAACATGCTAACCGCTGTGTAAAATTATTTGAACCCCAGGCTATAGAAAGGGTTCAATACTTATCAGTGACATGACATATAATAAATGAAAATAAATTGTAAACGACAGCAAAAATATCTTTAGACGTTTACAATGTTTTGAGAGGCTTATTTATGTTAACTATTATAATAAATAAAATAATACCACTGACAGTTCCTTAGCAACCAAAATGTTTACTCCAGCAACTAGGTTTTCTGAACTCTATCTCAGCTTTGGTAAATGATGGGGGGTTGGTTTTTGTAACTTAAATTGACAAAGGGAACATTATATTATGTCACTGACCCCTCCATAGCAACCAAACTGTTTACCATGGCAACCAACTAGACAATTAGCTTAGCTAAGGAAAATCATAAAGACTTGGGTATATCACTTAAATTGATATAAGATTTTCAACCATAACAACCAAAATTCTACCTTGACAACCAATTCATTACAAACAGCACATTTACAAGCCAACATCATTGATTGTGTACAAACTTTGGCCATCTAGTTACTCTTATAATTATTATTTATAGGGCCTTTGTAGTGTGATTTTAACCCCGGGTAACACCTGTAATTTGAAAGTGGTGTCAGCATTGTTCTGGAACCCTCCTTCAGACCAGGGTTAGCACCACAATTGCAGTGTTAACCCCATCTTGTGGTGCTAAGTTTGTTCAGGAGTGGTGTTTGTTTGTTGAAGCTAAACGCTTGGCAAATGGCAGGCAACCAAAAATCAGCTAGGATTATGTCAAGTCGCTAACCAGAAATGTGCTGCCACCAGTGACAACTTCTGTGGGAGACTCATAATTACAAAGACAATGACACTACACTACAACTAAAACACTAGTCTCTTGAAACTTCAGAGAAATTCAAAGAAATGTTCATACTTTGTTCGTTTGTTTCTTTTTCTTGTTGTTAGGTTTTTTTTAGCTTGTGCGCGTCGTGAGACTTAACACAGCCGATGACCAACACTGCGACAGTTTTTAAAACTGGTAACTGGAAATGGCGTGTTGTCTGCTGTTTGTTTGCTGCTGTTTGAAATGGAATCATACAACTTCTGTACAGCAACCAATCTTTCTCATACAGACTTTTTAACATGTATGAAGTCATTAACAAGTCTCCGAACGCCCTTGTGAGCCCCTCTTCCAGAAGAAGAGACAGATCGAATCTCTGACATGATTTCAATACTGACACACACCGTCTCTTTGAACTGCCCCACAAGCGCTCGGAGTACGCATGTGTTTATGGTTTTTACACATTTGAGTGCGAGTCTGTGCTGAGACTGTAAATACTTGATGGCTATTCAAGTAGGTGTGAATGCGTGTACGGGGTGGGGGTGTCCAAGGATTCTTCTCGCTGTCTTGATCAAGAACTTCCATTAGGGCCCGAGTAAGCGATGGTCTTTGAAAGAGTATCACAGTTTCATACTGACAGACTGGCCAGAGAAAACATGTTGCCATATCTTCCCTACGCTCCAGCTGTCACGGCGGCAGCCACAGATGTCAAACGCTGCTCATGAGTCGATAGATTCATACTCAAGAGGCTTCTTGGATTTCTATCTACATGGAATTATGAATCTGAGTACACCAGTGTTTGACCACCGTTTACACGGCACAGCAACCCAATTATCCCAATTAAGGTTCAGTCTTTCACCACAGAGTTCAGCTTAGTCAAAAATAACACAGTACTTTATCGTTTAGCTTGGGATACTTTTTATTTTTACTAGAATGAAATTGAACCACATTACAGTGAGGGGAAATATTCCTTCATTGATTGAATTCTTGTTTACATACTCAAAGTAGATTTGATTACTGTAACCCTCTCCTGTTTGGTGTCTTTGAGCTCTTTTTTAGAACTATAAGTCAAGCATTCCCTAGGAACGGACGGCCACACAACCCTTCATCTTAACCCTTCTCCCTCAATCAAAACAGAATTGGGACAGCCCTAATGCACAGAATGGAGGGCTAAGAGGTTGAAATGCCCTAAATAATCTCGTACAATTGTACCTGGCTGATCATATTGCCGTGCGAGGCATTGACTGTTTATGACAGAAACATGGATGTGACACCACCCATAGGCTTTAGCAGAGAGCAAATGATGCTCAAAGTCGGGCAAAATCAGCCACTTCCTTGCTGGCTAAACGTCACCGCTGGATGTCAAAAATGGAAGGAAGTGTTGTTGAAAATAAAGTAAAAACCAAGTAAAGAAGCAAGGTTTCAGAAAATGTAACAGAAAACATGGTTTTATTTAGCTTAAACATGCGTCAGCTAAACACAGCACAATCCTGAAAGAGAAGAAAGCGGAGGAAGCAATCAGACTCTAAAGAGCCCAAAGCATAAGTCCAGTGACTCTGCTGTCACTCATGGAACCACTTGTTTAATTATGCATATGTTTGAAGCTTAATTCTTAGAAGTCTCCACACACACAGGTGCGTTAGCCAATCACAACGTCTGATTTGAATTGAGTTGAACGGAAACAGCTCATCTACTGTTTAATTTTGTTGTAAAATTTTATTTGTAGGTTTCAAAAAGGTTATTAGTTTTGATATTTTGTGTTTTAAACAAACATCACAAGAGTTAATTTTTTTAAGGAAATTAAAATAAAATGTGAGAAAATGCGCAATCGTCTTTCAGTTTCATCTTCAGACCCCAATTTGGTGCCCCAATGCCATCAAGTGGTGAAAAAGGAAATAACACTTGGAAGTACAATACCGGTGATATAAGCTAGGGTTCTTGGACTATGGTTCTTGGAACAGTGTATAAGGTTTCAGATACAAATTTCACATTGTTTTGACCATGTCTGTTTTTTCTGGGATTTATAATTTTTTTATTTAGTCTGAACACTTGATTTTCTCTATAAACATTTTGAAATTTTTCCTGTAAGAAAAAATGACTACCGAGAATTGTCTTTTTTAAACAATTTCAGGGTGTTGTGGAATTATTGTGTCGTGTAATGAACAAATATTTGCAAATAAATAAATAAAATAAGCTGGGATTGTACTAAGAAATATCAAGCATTGCAGCAAAAAACTTCAAGTTTTAAAGGTAAATTATTATAGCAAATTGTAAAGTGGTAAAACACTCAAAAATTCCCTGAATAATTAATTCATTAATTAAGCAATACAAAAAATAGGATAGAAAATGAAAAAGTAGTTGAGGCAGGCTTTAAACATGTTTTTTTCAGTTGTAAAACTGGTGTCAATAGGAATCTGCTCACTTCTGCCACCAGCTTCAAATGGTCAGTCTAGGAATTACAGTTTCAGTCACTTCCTAAAGTTGGAGGGTGCTGTGTGGTCCAAGGGCTTTCCATCATGCAGTCCCTATCGTTGTGTTGGGCACTTTTCAACAAACTGTATCTCGACATTTAAAAAATATAATCATTTTTTTGTCTTTATTTCTGATTTTTATGTTTTGTTTTACAAGCCGCCCGGTGTCATTGAGTGTTTTGCAAGGTACCTACACTCTGAAATAAAATATACACTATGTTACAACCAAACCAAAAAGTTATCAATAACCATACCTTCACTGGTGCATTTAAAGCCTGTATGGTACCAATTAAAATACAAGTGAAAAAAGGTGCAAAATGTTCTTACAATATAATGGTGCAGAGACTCTTAATATATTGAATTAACAATGGTTTCAAGATAAAATCACACAATATGAAAGTTCTATTGAGTTGTGGATGGACCGTTGTACAGTAAACTTTCAGTTAATCAATAAATGACAGAGATTACACTCTAGGAATGCCATTATAGGCCAAATAAGTGTTCAACCTGAATGCGTTGGTGTGTTACACCCAGCAGCCTATACCTCAAGCAAGCAGTCACCCAATCTGCACCTTAATTTTGCATCAAATCATTATCCAGAGCAAATGCTGAACCAGCTTGTGAGTCCATGCATATGTTCAAGCATTCGAAATGACATTAAGCCCTCTGAAATGTTATCGGGCCGCCCGCAGTCTGTTAAAGTGTGAAGTAGGAGGCGTAGTAGAGAGTTTCACGAGAGTATTGTCTTCTCGGCCATATGTCAGCTTGTTAAATGAGATTAGAGAGCACTGACTGAACAGTAATCTGAACCCAATCATTTCAATGGAAAAGAAGATAGCGTCGTTTTGGATGAAGTAGCTTAATGTTATACTCCATTAAACACTTTAGACGAGCAAATTATACGGCCACAAGCATATAGTCATTATACAAGAACTGTGAGATCAGTGGCTTGGGATTATTCATAAGAATCAATCAAGGGCGAGAGAATAAGTAATTATACTAGCTGACTATGGCAAGCGTACAAAGCCGCCATCGTCAGTCTACACTTTTGTTGGTGTGTATATATTAATTATTTAATATTGATACGTGTGTTATTTGAGAGCTGAAGCTCAAATGTCTTGCAGCTGCCGCAGTGTGGAAATAGGATAAGCGCCTGTCTAAGAATGTCTCTTCACATGCTGCAAGAAAAAAAATCTAGATGATAAACTGCCTGGATGATAGTTGTTTCGTCTGTACTTAATGTGATAAGAGTGAGGTTTAAAAATCTACAAGCTGGATCATGTACATTTTACTGCAGTTTGATCAAATGCCTACAAAAACAATGTAAAGTTAAATGGCACTCTACCGTTAAATATATTCAGACTAGGCCAAACATCATTAGGTGATTATGTACTTGTATAGCAATCTCCATTTAAAATCTTCTTTTTCATTTTAGAAAACGCAGGGCACAATCTAACCCGATGTCCACAAAAGGCTGCAGCGGGTGTACTGTCTATTTTTCGACACATTTTTGCTTATTTTACACATTATTTACCAAAACATATGTTTTCTTAGTTTTCGCAAACATCAAATTGCGTAGCTTAGAGTATGAATGGCCTTCATTCCACCATTTATTGACTGTTTTGTGATTTGAGAGATTGCCATTCATTTACACTCACTGGCCACTATTGGTACACCTGTCCAACTGCCCGTTATCAAAATTTCGAAATTTTAAAAACTGAGGATTTTCATGCATAGACATCTCTAGTGAAAATATCCAGGGAGCAGCAGTTCTGTGGGCGACAATGGCTTGTCAATGGCCAGACTGGTTAGAGGCGATAGAAAGGCAACAGTAACTCAACTAGATGGCTAAAGTTTGCACTTTGATGTCATTTAACACATTTTTTTTATGTTGCCAAGAAACACAAGCCAACCCCAATGTAATTTTTCAAAGCTGAGATAGAGATATTCCAAAATGGTTGCTACGGTAAACAGTCAGGTTGTTATGGAGGAGTCAGTGACAAAATATAATGCATCTCTGATCACACAACATGTAAAGGCGGATGTGAACCATGAGTAGCAGAAGACCTCACTGCATGCCACTCTTGTCGGCTAATAACCGCAAACTTTTGCAGATCAACTCCATCCCTTTATGACCACAGTGTCCTCTTCATTTTCTGATGGCTACTTCCTGCAGGATAATGCACCTTGTCATAAAACACAAATCATATAAGGACCGTTTTTTTGAGTATAGTACTTGAGTATAGTAATGTCACAGTCACCAGATCTCAATCCAATAGAGCACTTTTGGGATGTGGTGTAACTGGAGACTCACATCATGGTTGTGCAGCCAACAAATCTGCAGCCACTGCAAAATGCACCAAACTCTCAGAGAAATGTTTTCAGTATGTTGTGCAACAAATGATTAAGACAGTTCTAAAAGCAAAATGGGGTCTAACCCCTAGGTACTGTCCACACTTGACCTGTCCGTGTCCCATACACATATAAATAGTCTCATAGAAACCCAGACACTTATAATGGAACAGTCTGTGAGATGACGAAAACCAACTCGGCCTAAAAATATTTACCTTTAATAACCCAACCTATCCCCAAAATCTAAACATGCTGGGCCTTTTTCCCTAGGTGAAAGCACTAAAGCTAACTAATCCAGCCAATGCCCACAAGCCATGGCCAGAACACTGGAGCATGTGGTGCAGGGTACTGGACATCACACCCGGATATTTCCATCGCCTCAGGAGAACATGTTTATCACACGGCTGATGTGAGGTGTCATCCAGGAACGTGGAGGAGAAGGGCAAATATCTGCACCCCGTCCAAAACCACAAGACTTTTTCCCATGCCGTGCCTGACCCCATCCTTCATCATATTTCATTAATAATCCCCCGTGACAAGAACACGGTTTGAGATAATCCACTCATGAACACAGCTAAAATATTTACAGCTCAAATAAAATTCTTATTTCTTCGAAACGATAAAGCTTTCTGCAGCTTGGATAGGTTTATCAGTTTGTATTTTATTCGTGCAAGAAATCGCATTGTGAACAGTGACCTCTGCTGGTCGCCACCTGTAGCGCAGTGATTACCGGTGTTGTGGATTTTTAGCTAATTATTTGTGCGCATGTGCACAAAACTTAAATAAATAAATAAAAGCGCGCTCTTCGTTGCAGAAGGCAAATGTTCCCGATGTTTAGATATGTTTTTCATTATCTCTCATTAGATGATTAATTCAATCCTGTCAACTTTGTTTTAAAGTATAAACATACATAGAATGCAATGTTTTTTCCTGTCAAACACAATCAAAGCAAATGGTCTAACAAAGTCTGTGGTAGCAAAATGGTAGCTCCAATGTTTTTTTTTAGCTCCATACAACAATAAAATAATCAAGGTATTTTTATAAATAGGTGAGTGCTGGAAAACACACTTCTTGTATTTGTGAAAGGTACAATAAGTACAATAATTTTAGTTTCAGCTGAATTGTGGACCTCTTCTACTCAATAACAGCTGTACCTTAAGGGTAAATTATCAACATCATTTAGCTTATTGAGGAATGGCGTGATATTACTTTTGATTCAGCCAGCACATTTCTGTTAAACTTCTAAATTTTCTCAGTGAAATCAACAGAAAAGTTGAATCCAAACAAATATTTTCATGAGGCATATGTCGCATGAAGTCACTTTCTTGCAGTGGCATTGGATTGTGGAACAATGGGGTTGTAGGCGTTTTAATTCAAAAATTTCTACAGAGAGTTCTACAAAATTCCCATCAGTTTTCACTGCACAAAAATCTAATCATTAGGTCACATAAAATGTTAAAATGTTTGATTAGTCAGCATTGTGTCATATCCAGGGCTGTGTCTTGTGTGGGGGAAAATAAATCATGCCACCCCACTGGACAAATTCTATGGACAACCTACCGTTTCATTGACCAGTCAACTGTCCCTACAGAGTTTATGGCCCCTCATCACTGGAATTCTGAGCACGTTCATCTAGTCAGGTAAAAACCCCATAGATAGCCCCTTTGTTAAGTCACCACTTGAGACACTTTAGCCTCCTGCTTGAACCTTCTTAAACTGCCTCCAGTAGAGGTCCACCTCCAGTTTTTTATTCCTGTTATATTTAGCAGAAGAAACTTTATTTCCCTTTTGGTTGGTGTTGTAATTATTTGTGTTCTCGATAAACATCTACCAATGATTCCCTTGCCTCCGTCTTCTCTCAGTGCACAACACAAACCACCAGTGTAAGAAAGGATCATGAAAAAAACGTAACCCATGCAATGTTTGGGTGAAGATGTTGCTTTTTCAGGACTTCTGCAAAAGACAGAGACTAGATTTGTGCGTTAGAATGGATATTTTCCAAAAGAGCCAACACTTGATATTCATGGTTTCAGAGAAAAGCTTAAAATATAACAGACTCTTACTTCCATTTTTAGCTACACTGGCATTCATTATGTTGAAAAAGTGAAGCTATTGAGCAGAGTTGGACTGACCAAGTCCTAATAATGACTTATAGTGGAAATAGTGTCTTCTTGCCATGAAACACAAACCCCTCCCAACTTTGAGCTGCTCCTCTATGTTTCTATTCAGAAACCAACAGATGTGTTTGTTCAGGCAAAATCTCAATTTGGTTTAAAATCTCTACTCGTCTACTTGTTCTTTGCATCTACTTTAGAAAATTTTTTGTTTGTGTTCTAAAGGGCAGTCTGCCAAACACCATCTAGGACCATGATATAGTCCAAGGCCACCAGCCCACTGACATACGATAGGGTTCCTGCTTCAGGGTCTCTGGAGCCATGTACCCTTTAATGCCAGCTTGCGGAAGAAAAACAACGAGAGTGGTTTTGAGAAATAATATTAATCTTTCCTGAAGTCACCAGAAAAATATTTGAAATTACCTTTTAGACCTTCCTTTCTATCACACGCACCAGAGATAAACACACAGTCCTTTTCTACCAAATGGCCTTAAGTATTACCTTTAGGTATTAGTATGATTATCATTAGCATAGGATTTTAAACCAAATTTTTGCATGCTTTAGGATATTATATAATGCCATCAAAACAACAACATTGGAAAAGATCACTATAAGATATCTATGGGTAGCAGTCCCTCTGTTTAACGAGTAACCATGGCAACAGTGGCATCACCCTACAAATATGGCGAACACGATGATATCACTCCTCCTGCTCTATTGAGAACGACAAAATAGACGCAGAGTAGTTTATTTAACCAAGTGTACCACACAAATGCAATGTGCCAATATGAGTCTAACCAAGAATACTGTGGTCTGGTGAACAAATGGAGTCATACCAATCGTACTAACAATGAAATGTCTAAAGTTTGACCTGTGTTTGAATTAGTAGACCAATTAACCTAAAAAGGGAAAGTGTTCCAATTCACGTCAATAGAAAATGGACAAAAGATCTAGAGGCAGGCGTAGAAACCACAAACACAATGGTCTAAAACCACACAAATAAAAAAAGAAACAACCGACAGTAAAGTAAAAAAAAGAAAACAAGGGGTAGCCAAGTTCGCCAGATGACGAGCTGAAGAACTGTCAATAATCTGCCCCTTAGGAAACCACACCCCTAATCGTGCATAACTTTAATAAATCTTACTAAAATAAATTGTAATAAAACGTAATAACATACAATTAAAAAATACTCATTGGATGCAGACGTGTAAGTAACTCAGAATTGATTCCATCGATGGGTTTGACCCTTTCTTTAACCTAAGGGTCAATTTGACCCCACTAATTCTTTCACGTCTGTAATCACACGCTTGACCTCTTTGGCTACAATTTAATTACTTTTCCTAATCCCAGATGAAAAACCCTGTAAAAATAATATTGCAACTGTGCAAAATATTTCAATGTCCTTGTAACGAAGGTGATCCTAGGGCTAGGTTCGACCCCAAGCTGTTTCAGCTGCATAGACCATAGAAGCTTAAGTTTACGTACATTTATTTTGGGTGTTATCATTTTCAAAACACTTTCATATTCATTTTAAAACCTTCTGGTTAAATATTTTGCATAACACTATCCTTATCTATGGAATTATGAGAACTCCCTCTACTTCATATGAAATGGTGGTAGGGGGTTTCCGAATTAAGGGAACTGTGATATTTCTCCTGCCATGGGGGAGGAGAAAACTTTTTGGTTTTTACGCACGCTTTTGTAAAAGCCTTCTATACAATATAATTACCCTTTGTGCTCTGTGAGCTCTGTGTTCGATTGCTTCAGAAAAAGGCCTCTGTCAAAGATTTGTGACCTACTCATTATATTTCCAATATAAATTATATTTTATATATTCTTAGCAACCATAATACACAAAGCACCTGACGCTCTTTCACCAAAATTTATTTTTGTTTGTTTATTTCAGGTAAATAAATTCACATAACAATTACATCACACTTAAAGCTACAGACACATAAGTAAATCTGTGGTTTTCTGCAGCTTTTCTGGCTGGTTCTCCTTAATGCTGTTTAAAGTGACAGAGGGGTAAAGCCAACCAGCAACACCAGGATTTCTGCCTACGTACATGGCTTAATTCATCTACCACCCACAAGCACACAAACTGGTATTACGCACTCAGCACCTGGAGATGCTCTGATATTCAGTCCGATCTCCTTAAGTGGAGTAGGGCTTAAGAGGACGGAGGAACTGTGGTTGCAATGCTCAAGTCCTCACTTGCCGATCCTCTGAACGACCCAGTCCTGTTGGCAAAGTGGGCATCGGTTGTTCTGCTTCACCCAAAGGGACATACAACAGTTGTGGAAGGAATGGTTGCACTCTCCCCAAACCACTGCAAGATAGAACCAAAAGACTGTAATGCATTGGTTCTTTAAGACTGTGCCTTTAACTGATTTAAATATAAATCTGTTGACGCAAATCAACACAACGGATTATGAGCCTTGTCAAAGTACTTATCCTCTGGTTCCTTTAGTTGGATTGACCCTCCTAACTAGACTTTGTGTCAATTTAAGACATGTTATAAAGGTTATGCTCTAAATGTTGACTATAAATATCAAAATTATGGCTAAAAAAACACATCAACCATTGGATAAACATTGGATAAACGGATATAATTTTGAAATCCAGGTCTACAATTGCATTGAATTAGACATAGGGCAGCATTCAAAAAGCATGTAAATATTTGATAAAATTAGACCTCAAATTAATGATCACAGTTTGTGGCAATGCTTGCAATATATTTCTTTTTATTAAAAGAACTACTCACAAATGCCCTCATAAATTGGAGCAGATAGTTAAAAAAAACACAAGAGATGTGTTTCCTAAAACTAGAAAAATAACTACTAATAATAATAATAATAAAAAAAAAACATACCCACACAATCTTCTTGTTTATTTTCAGCCTGGCATCTCAGGCAGGCATCTGAAACACAATAAACAGATTGCACATAAAACATACCCAGTAATTTATATTTTATAGTATATTCCAGAAACAGAAGACCCTTCATCGGAAACACATGGGTGAGGTCACTGACACTGTTCCAAGTTATACACAGTCAATAGCCAAATTTACATTCAAAGGTACCTATTAAATTTATGCGCAAAACTGGAATATTGCATAAATTATTTGTAAATAAGGCACCTTTTCAATCCAACGAGTCTATGAGAACAAAACCGTCACTTCCTGATAAACTGGCATCAACTATATTAAAAAAATAAAAGCATAAAAAATGGAGGTTGCTGCATTGAGACTATTTTTGTATGTGATAACGTACTTGCATCTTACAACAAATAGAGGAAACACAATATGTGCCGTCATGTCAGCTCGCTATTGAAGTTATATATGGCCAATGACCCTTCATCGGAAACCTAAGAGTGACGTCACTGACAACGTTCAATTTATGGTCTGTCAGCGAAGACCCTTCATCAGAAACCTATGGGTGCAGTCATTGACTGTTTAAGTTACATACAGTCAACAACGAAGACCCTTCATCTGAGACCTAAAAGTGACGTCAGTAATATTTAGTTCAATGATTTGACTGCACAGTAAATATCAGAAACCTATGAGTGACATCCTGAACACTACATTAGTTTTATCAAGACAGTATCTAACTGTATGCCTGCAGGTATTTTTATTCAGTGCTTTTAAGCTACAGTTTATTTAATTCAAAATATTTAAACTATAGTTTTTACAAATAAAATTACACTTCCCCCAGTTTGTAATCTTGAAAGCGTGTAATGTTATTTAACGTCTAGTAATATAGGCTAATGTTCATTTTAATACTGAAAATTGCCACATGAGCTGTCATTGATCTAACCTTAGGTTAATATAAACCAATGCTAACGATAAAGTTGCTTTGTTAGACAACGTTAGGTCTTGAGCCTCAATATGGCAGGCAGACGCTTAGTTTGAGCGCTCTAACGTTAAATACTTGGATTGATTGTGAGATTCTGCAGCCACTGTATTGCTAACGTTAGCGGCTAGCTGGTGAAACACTTACCCATAACTTGAACTCGACAAATAGCGCAGGTGTCGCACTCTACATCCCAGCTCCACATAGCCACCGCATTCCACTTCTTGAGGGAGAACATTTTGTCACCCGCTGATTTAGATCCAGAAGAACCACCGTGAGAGTGCCCTACACCCGGCTCATCAAGATCGTCCACCTCCGCCATAGCGAAGAAGGGGCGTAGAAACAAAATGGCCGAGAGACTGGTCTGCAGACACGCATTTAGGTCTATCACTGGAGCTCCATGTAAACAAGCTCCTGGATTGTAAACAAAGGTCTAGTTTATTCATATGCATTACATTGGTCACTTCATAGATTAAGAAACAATGTAATGCATCTAACATGCTGACATCATTGTTTGAAGCAGCTTGGTAAGTATTTCAGATTTTAATATTGTTAAGTAGATGCAGAACATAAAGAGTATAAATAAATAAAAATAACATTTGTTATATAGATCTGTGACGAGTACAGTTGAACAGAATATCAATTCAAAATGACCCCAAATAAAAAATATTAACACTATAAATCAGCTGATGAAGTGCTCTGTATAATTTACATTGTATAATACAGTTTAAGAATATTGTTCATTTAAGAGTTTGGCGTTAGGGGGCGACCTCTCCCTTCTTTAGAATAAAAGTGTAACTTTGGACTCGCGTAAATTGAAATTTGCATAGTTTTTCTTACTGTTTAGTATTGAATCAGTGTCATTAAATGTGAAAATCATACTTTAATCTAGACTTTACCCTCTTTCAGATTTCGTTGAACCACTCAGAGTGATGCTGCTGCTGCATGTGACGTCATCGTCATAGAGTACCATCCGCTCAGTCAACAGTGACTTCCAGGGAACAAGCGATACAGCGCAGAGGATTTTGCCATTTATTGGAAAAAAAGATTGATAAGAATCAAGACAAATGTATGTGCTGAGGTTTTCCCTGAGGACCGTTTGGTTCTTGTGTCAGTAACAGAGAGATTGACGAAGAGAGCAAAGATAATACTTCTATCAACAGATGAGCGCTTGATTATTAAGATGCCCTCAATCTCGAAATCGCCCACGGTGAGTTACATTCAGGTGCCTCCTTAATCAACAAAGTATCTGTTTTTTTTCTATTGTAAAAAAAAAACTATTTTTTAATTCATTATCATGTAAGTTTCATGTAACAATTTAGTATTTCTCTTTTTTGTAGCTTTAGAATACTGTTCCAGGTACTAAGTAGTTCCCTGGGAACTATGTTGTAACTCTTTTGTGAATATAAAGTAGTTCTCTGTGTTGTCACTATAGAATACTGTTTCAGGTACTAAGTAGGTCCCTGAGAACTATCAGGTAACTTTTCAGTAATGATTCACTCTGTATTGTCACTTTAGGATTCTATTCCAATACTAGAAAGTTTCCTGAGAACTGTGATAACTCATTCATTCATTCATTCAGTTTCCAACCCGCTTATTCCCTTTCGGGGTCACTGGGGTCTGTCGGTGCAGCGCACATTGGCCGAGATGGTCACCAGTCCATCGCAGGATGTGATAACTCTATTTAGTAGTTCTTTATAGACACTTTAAAATACAGTTCCAGGTACTAAATAGTTTCTTGAGAACTATCTGTTAACTCTTCAGTGACTATTCAGTAGTTCTCTGTTTTGTCACTTTAAATTACTGTTCCAGGTACTAAGTAGTTCCCTGAGAACTTTCTGGTAACTCGTCAGTAACTATTCAGTAGTTCTCTTTGTTGACATTTTAGAACACCCCTCCAGGTACTAAATAGTTCTCTGAGAACTATACTGAATCTCTTCACTAACTATTAAGTAGTGTTTGTTAATGTACGTTATTTTATTTAAATATGGATTGTAGATTAAATATTCAAATACCCAAACATGGATTTCCACTTCCAGCAATTTGTTTAGAATTAATTCAGGTATGCAGGCAACCATCACCAGGATTTAAGAGAAACATTAAGATCAACAAACACGCTTCCAAAAGATGAACAGGCTGGGTCAGGGAAGCTGTAAAACCATAACAAGAGCGATAATCAAAGCAAGGAAGAAGGAGAGCTCATCAATCTCTCCGGTTTGTTGTCAGTGCTATAGGGAAGCTATGTACGTCTGGATATTTCCAGTCTTTAGTCATTAGGCCCTGCTTCAATAGGTGACATCAACCAATCCCAGTTGTGTGAAACCAAGAGTTTGGAGGAGCATTACGTCCAGAAGATCAACAACTATATCTACATTTGTTGTAATTGCTAGTTTATATTTTTAAAAGGCTCTAAACCCCCTTAACTCAACAGGGTTTCTCTCACCACAAGCTTCCAAAAAGTGAGAAAAACAGGGCATGATAAACATGAAATAATGGAGAGAGAGAGAGACTTTATGAGAACACTATGGAAAAGTTAAAAAAAGGTGAGGAACAAGGGGCATGATCAGACATGAATTAATGAATGAAAGAGAGAGAGAGTGAGAGAGAAATACTGCCTCTCATTTTCACTCACTCAGATAATTTAATGCACTGCTTCAACAAAACACTCACAAGTTGTAATTTCCAACAAAGACAGATGTTCTTTGTGAACGTATCGAGGATTAACTGGTTTACACTAACTTTAAAATGTAGCTTCCGCAACAGTCAACAGGTTCTATATAGTTTCAAATCGGCTTCAACTTGTTCACCAAATATTGCTTTTTATACCTCAGTTTTGCAACAGTTTTTGCCAGTTTTTCTAACAAAGGTGGTAACAAATCAGCTTTAAAAGATCTACACTCACCGGCCACTTTATTAGGTACACATTGCTAATACCAAGTTGGATCCTCTTTGTCTTCTGAACTGCATTAATCCTTTAAGGCATAGATTCAACAAGCTACCGGAACATTTCCATGATGCCAATCTCCGACATCCCATCATTTCCATAATGCCAACATCCCAAAGATGCTCTATTGAATTGAGATCTGTGGATGCCATTTGAGTACAGTGAACTCATTGTCATGTTCAAGAAACTAGTCTGAGAGGAATCGTGCTTTATGACATGGAACATTATCCTGCTGGAAGTAGCTATCAGAAGATAGATACACTGTGGTTAAAAAGGGATGGAGATGCTCAGCAGCAAAACTAGCATTGGTTCTAAGGGGCCCAAAAGTGTGCCAATAAAATATCCCCCACACCATTACATCACCACCAGCCTGAACCATTGATAGAAGGCAGGATGGATCCATGACTTCATGTCGTTGACACCAAATTCTGACGCTACCTTCCAAATTTTTTTAGCAGTAATCGTGACTCATCAGACCAGGTAACATTTTTCCAAACTTTTCTTGTCCAATTTTGGTGAGTCTTTGTGAATTCTTATATGACAGGAGTGACACACGGTGTAGTCTTCTGCTGTGGTAGCCCAACTGCCTCAAGTTGCAATGTGTTGTGTATTCAGAGATGCTCTTCTCCATACCTGCGTACGTGAAAATCCCAGTAGATCAGCAAAAACTCAGACTAGTCTATCTGGCATCAACAACCATGCCACGTTCAAAGTCACTCAAATCACCTTTCTTCCCCATTTTGATGCTCGTTTGAACTGCAGTAGACCGTCTTGACGTCTGCATGCCTAAATGCTTACAGATTGGCAGAGTAGAGATTTGCATTAAAGAACAGTTAAACGGGTGTACCTAATAAAGTGGCCAGTGAGTGTATAATAAAGTGAAAGGTAACTGACTTCTTTAAACAGCTTGGTCTGGTTCTACACTGAGCCACCTACAGTGTTTGTGAAAGTTTGACTTATTGATGTTTTTTTTTGGACTAGATAGAGCAGTGATGACAATCAAAGTCCCACGATGGCTAAGAGTTGGCGCACATCCTTGTGGAGACCAGCTTATATGTTCAATTCCTGTTACAAAAATCTTTCCCCAACTGAAGAGTGTTTCCTTGAAGCAGCTGAATATGGAAATATCCCAGTCATCCGCAGGATGCTGGAAGGTCTTCCAGACCTTAATGTCAACTGTGTGGACTACATGGGCCAGAATGCATTGCAGCTCGCGGTTGCCAATGAGCACTTGGAAGTGACGGAACTCTTGCTAAAGAAGGAACATCTGGCCAGAATAGGTGATGCTCTACTTTTAGCCATAAGTAAAGGCTACATCCGGATTGTAGACGCTATTTTGGCTCACCAGTCTTTTGCAGACACCACCAAACTCACCAGCAGCCCCCTGCAGGCAGAGATACAAGATGAATTCTTCGCCTATGATGAAGATGGCACTCGGTTTTCCCATGATATTACTCCCATTATTCTAGCTTCCCATTGCCATGAATATGAAATTGTGTACATTCTCCTGAGAAAGGGCGCCCACATTGTGCGCCCACATGACTACTTCTGCAAGTGCAACAGCTGCCTTTACCATCAGAGGCACGATTCTTTCAGCCACTCACGTTCTAGAATCAACGCCTACAAAGGGCTGGCAAGTCCTGCGTATCTGTCCTTGTCCAGCGAGGACCCAGTAATGGCGGCTCTAGAGCTTAGCAATGAACTGGCTGTGCTGGCCAATATAGAAAAAGAATTCAAGGTAAGCATGATTATAAAATGTGATGTAATTACATCATGAAAACTTTGAATTAACAATGATTCAAAAATCTAGATTAAAAGAAAATACAAGTCATATTCAGACAAAGAATAATAGCTTTATTCTCAATAAACAGCCTTTGTCAATGTACTGAAAACACACAAGGTTATTTGTGGCACAAAAGGCTCAAAAATACAACATAAACCATATACATTTTTAAGCATTTGCAGCCTTCCATTACAGAACCAAGTCACAGACAAGTGCTCGAAAAATGACAGAATTCCGCACCCACGTCAGAACTGGTGAAAATTTATGCTTGAAAAGTGACTCTGGCAAAATGAGTCTATAGCACCATCGAATGCATTTGTCGTAGGTGCTCAAACAATTTGTCGTAGGTGAAAAATGACAGGAAGTCGGCGGGTTTCACAAAAACCCTTAAAAATGACCAAAAACATTTTCACCTCATCAAATCTGGCTATCTTTGTCCATGGAGTCAATTACATACGAGGTCTACAATACAGGAATTTAATTACACAATTAGACTAATTAAACTTTTCAGCTTTTCAGTTTTCTTCTAGTACATATGGATGTGGGTGTACTGGCTGATGAGTCTGCAACCTTTACCACTCAGTGGGCGGCTTGGCTCCTCTTGCTAGTATTGCTATTATTTATGAGACAAGCATTTGAATGTTAATCTGATCTTTAACAGCTGGTATCTACAATAAATCTCTTGTGACTTTTGCATAATCACACGCCTATCCAAAAATCCAAACTTGTGATTTATAAGATGTTTCTCAAAATGACATTAATAACATTTTAGGATTTTACATATTTGTTAAAATCAGATTTTCAATATACCACCTAGTACTGGTCTCTATGAAACGTTTCTGTTTGTTTAAGCGGTACTACCAATTGTACCAACAATGAAACAACGTGGATTGTTGTTTTTCTACAGCAATTCTAAACTTGTCTATCTGTACCATTTATCCAGGAATTCATGGATTTCCCCAAGTGAAGGATTTCCCCATTTTCTGAACCTCCTTCTTCCTTTTTGGGGTCACAGGGTCTTGGTGATCATATGGTTGTGCTGGTCTCTAGCAATTTTGGGCAAAAAGTCAAAACTCACACATTCACTCTTGGTGCAAGTTTCTGGTCTTGTTCGCGGAAACCAGAATCCCACTAAACATTGTGAAAACCTGCACCCTGGCTGGCCTTGAACCAGCGATCCAATGTGCCACTATGCTGCTCGCTCCTATGATTAAATTTTCTTGAAGACCCATAATTCATAGCAATGGCAATTTTAAGGGTAATAATCCAACTTTATCACCAATAAAGGTTTAAATTAATTAATTAATTAATTAATTGTTTCTGTTCAAGTTATATTAATTGATTTTGGTTTAAAAAAATGATCTTCTGGAAAATAAGTAGAAGGCAGTAGAAAGCAAACTGCATATTTTATTAGTTTCTGACGCATAAAAACAAAACAAACGACTCCCATCCATTAGGTGGCACCAGGACTGGAAGTTAGTGTATGCCCAGGGCTGTGTCATGAAATCAGATGAATTGGTGGTCTAATAAAAAAAAGCACTGTAAGTAAAATCTCCATTGAAAAAGGTTGGAAAATAAATTTGTGCCAAATTCCACATGGTCAATTTGCACTCATTCGCTGAATTAATTCTAAATGTAGAATTTAATGTAATTTTTCATTGTAAATTGAAGCATTCAACCATATAAGAGGATAACTCCTAATTATCTAGAGTTAAATATTAAACATTATATAAATCGATCAAATCAAATCAATTCTAATTTTCCTTTTCTTTCACAGAATGATTATAAGACTCTATCTATGCAATGTAAGGATTTTGTAGTTGGACTTCTGGATCTTTGTCGGAATACAGAGGAGGTGGAAGCCATTTTAATTGGAGACACAGAGGCAGATGGTCACTTTGTCAAGGGCAGCAGACCTAATCTCGTCCGATTAAAACTGGCCATCAAATATGAGTTAAAAAAGGTAGGAAACTATCTATGAAGATGCTTTATTCAGCTGAGTATAGCCTGAAAATAAGTATTGCTTTAAATATACATGGGTCTATTGTGTACGTTGACCATTAATGGTCAGAGCAGTCCATTTAACTTTACTATTTTTGTTTGTAACCACCACCAAACTTTGCTAAAACAACCAAATTGGTCTGACCCAGGTTGCTATATCTTTTCAGACTGGTACAATGAAAGGAGATCATTGAAGATTCTGGAAAACTTTGTAAACTCAAACCAAGAACCGCAATGAAACTTCAAACAAATCACATTTGTGGAGGTCATCAGTCTGTGCAAGAACAAACCAACCAAGAGTACTTAACCCCTAGGCTCTAGAGGGGGTTATATATTCGCCATTGACCTATATTGACCATTGAAAATAAATGAAAAATGGCAATCAGATGAAACATCATAGAGAAATGGGGTTATATTAATCATACTAACAAAAAATAATCAAAGAGAAATCACTGTCAGCTCCTAAGCAACCACACCGTTTACCCTAACAACCAAATTTTTGGAACTCTCTCAGGTTTGGTACACAATAAAGATATGGGAGTTGGTGTATGTTGTCATTGACCCCTCCATAACAACCAATTTGGCATATCTGAACCAAGGAAAATCACAGAGACATGGGGTTGGTATATATAACTCATATTGGCATGGGGAACTTTGTATGATGTCATTGACTCCTCCATAGCAACCAAAAATTCTAACTTGGCAACCAATCTATTTTGCTCATAAAGGTTAGTTGGACACATGTGGAACCAATGCATAAAATAAAATCAATTTGTATTTTTTTTTTCAGTGTAAAATTGGTTTCTTACAGTATTTCTGGTAATTTTTATATTTGTATTTTGCATGCTTCCATCATAGTTCGTAGCCCACCCAAACTGCCAGCAGCAGCTTTTGTCCATATGGTATGAGAACCTGTCTGGGCTGAGGCAGCAGACCACGGCAGTCAAGCTACTAGTGGTTCTGGGGGTGGTGGTTGGACTTCCCATTCTTGCACTGCTGTACTGGATAGCACCCTCAAGCAAGGTAGAACTTACTTTAGATTTTGATTGATGCTCCAGTTGTGCATTTTTGTTTGTTTAACAGTGGTAATGTTTACATTACGCAACCGGATTATCCTTGTGTTGCGTTTAATCTCTCGAATTAATTCCCCTTCATTTAAACTCTTTAATCAACCTGATTGAGATTTATTTTAGTAGAACTATATTCTGATTAGAAAGGGGTGGTGTAGACTTTCTAAGCATTCAGTACTGTGGAAAAGTTGTAGTTGTAAAATGGAATGATTGAAAACCCTTCTTCCTCAATCCTCCCTCCAAAAATCTTGGAGAGCTAATCTCAGATCTTCTGTGGATGTAGCTGTATCACATTCTTCTGTCTCTTCATGTTATCTTCAGTTCATATGTTTGTCAAATGCGCTTTATTCTAGCTGGGGAAGATCATACGGGGTCCTTTCCTAAAGTTTGTGGCCCATGCCGCTTCTTTCACAATATTTCTTGGCCTTCTCATCATGAACGCTGCTGATCGTTTTGAAGGGACAACGCTCTTACCAAATATGACCATCCAGGATCATCCGTCTCAACTATTCCGCATGAAGACCACCCCATTTACCTGGATGGAAATGTTGATAATTTCCTGGGTCATAGGTCAGATATCTCTTTGTGTTCATCAAATATGGTTTAATTACTTCTCTGTTTTAGAAAGAAATCCGTACCAACTGAATTGACCCGAATCACTTTCCTCTACCATTTCCTTCTTGAAAAAAAAATAGTTATAAGATATTTTTTTGAAAATGTGAAAATACTAATAAAGTTTAATACTAATAAAGTAGCATTTCCACAGAGCTCAAAGCCTCTACCTTTTTTCTCAATATTTTCAACCATTGAACCAGGAATTTAGCCTTAGACCGAGTCCGCAATGACGTGTACCACGAATCGTGTTAGCGTTAGTGTTTTTAAAATAAGAACTATGATATTTTAAAATGCTACTATTACTTTAAAGAATCCCTTGAACTAGTGTCATTTTGATTTTTTGGCAAAATAGCACAGCCTACGCTCAGTGTTGTGATGTAAGCAGCCTTGAAATCCATACTTCGAAACATGCAGATCTTGGATCGGGGCATTGATTCTTTGAGGATGGTATCTTGTTCTTTTGAAACTCAGGTTTAGATCTATAAAAATGGAAATTAAAATGGAAAAAGAAAATGCAGTTTGAGTGTATGTATGAATATTATGACGACTTCTAAAAGTATTTCTCCCTCTTCTGATTGCAGGGATGATCTGGGCAGAATGTAAAGAGATTTGGTCCCTTGGTCCTCGGGAGTATCTGCTGGAGCCTTGGAATCTGCTCGATTTTGGAATGCTTACAATTTTTGTGACGTCGTTCATTGCCAGATTCATGGCATATTATCGTGCAAAAGTTGCACAGAGTTATGTGGACACGCATTACAACGATATATCCAACATTACACTTCCCCGTGAAATTGAATACTACCATCTTGGTGAGTTTTGATATCAAGTAATAGGAATGTGTCAAATATCGATAATCGATAAAACAATTCTCATCCAAGGATCTGACCCAGTTGTTGCAACCGCCTTTAACTACTGTATATACAGTTCTGCTCATGAGTTTACACTCTTGCAAATTTTCTGATTTTGTTGCCGAGTTTTTCAGAAAATATGAATATTTTTTCCCACTCATAATTAGGGGTTGGGTGAAGCCATTTATTGTAAAACAACGGTGTCTACTTGTTTTAAATCATAATGACTTTTGACCTGATAACATGCACAAAAACTGACACAAAAGGGGTTTGAGTGGCTGGGAAGGCAACCATCCTCAACTGCGCCCTTTTTGCTCGGAATCAATGTTTGTGCATAAAAGGTTTCTCAGTTTCTGGGCTTCTAGTAGACCCTGGTTGCTTTCCTCCAGTGATGTGCTGAGTCATTTTGAATTCAGAGCGATGGGGAAAGCAAAAAAGCTCTTAAAGTATTTATTGGAAACGAGATTCTGTTGAAATTTCTGCTACAACTACCAGAAAAATTGTACGGTACACTGTGCATGGGACGTACCAACATGGCCAACGATCCTAAACACAAGGCAAAGTCAAATTGTCATTGGTTCCACCAGAGCAAAGTAAAGGTTCTGGAGTCACCATCTCAATGTCTCCTGACATCAATAACATTGAAACACTCTGGAAAGAACTCAAACGTGCCGTTCTTGCAAGAATTAACAAGAGTTGGAGGCTTTTTGCTTGGAAGAATATGTTGCTTTACCACCAGAGAAGATAAAGAACCTCATTGACAACTACCTCAAGAGACTTCAGGCCATCATTGATGTAAAAGGGGAGAACCAAATATTAAGAGCTTTGTAAACTTTTGCTCTAGGTCATTGGGAAAGTTTCTGTTGTCATTATGATTTAAAAGAGTTAACAGTTGATTGACAATAAATGGCTTCACTCAACCACTAACTATGATTGGGAAAAACTGTGTTATCATTCATATTTTCTGAAAAAAATTACCATTACCATGTAGCAAAGATGTCAGCAGTCTAGAAACATTTTAAATGTGTCTGAATTGGGGCCATGGTTGTCCTTTATAAACATTAGACATCATCAACCATCAATGAATCATCATGTGTGTTTGTGTTCAACTGAGCACATGGCTCTTTAGTTGCTATTGGCCTTGTGCTTTCCTGTCTCAAAGTTTTCTCCAGTCCCCTTGTTATTCCTAGTTTTTTTCCATAGACATCTTGATACTCATGTCACGGAGTTCTCATTGCCTCCTAGTTCTACTGTTGTCTTGTTCCTGTTGTCAACTTTAGGATTTTCTTTCTGAAGGTTTCTAGTTTATTTATCATAATTGATAATACATTATTTGTATGTATTATTATATTTGTATGTATCACAATAATATTGAGACCTTGGAAGTAAAATTTTCATTTGGTGATCCCTCACACACCCCACAGTTGCAATAGGAAAGGGTTTTGAGAAATAATGGGAGATCACCTCTCGGCAGATATTTATGATGTCACGAAACACTATCTACTTGTTGTCACTATATTTTCCTTTTACAAAATTATAAAATTGCACGTCTATAACGTTTTTTTTCCCCTAATTTATAATTGGATCTGTAAAATGAATGTTATAAACCGAGAGTATGTTAAAAATCTTTCTATATATAATGCTGTTTACTTCTTAATGATAAACTGTAACCGCATTTGTCCTTTTCTTTCAGCTCGTGTTCACTGGGTTCCATCAGATCCTCAGCTCATCTCTGAAGGCCTTTATGCCATCGCAGTGGTTTTAAGCTTCTCTCGGATCGCCTACATACTCCCTGCCAATGAGAGCTTCGGACCCCTGCAGATCTCCTTAGGAAGAACTGTGAAAGACATTTTTAAATTCATGGTGATCTTCATCATGGTCTTTGTGGCCTTCATGATCGGAATGTTTAACCTCTATTCGTACTACAGAGGAGCAAAGCAGAACGGAGCCTTCACCACGTAAGTAATGACGGCTTGAGTCATAGTTTTATATGAGGATTATCTTGTTATAATGTTATGATATCTGTGTCTGATGTTATATGAACATTTGGCAGCAAAGCAAAAGCACAAACTGTTTGTAGGCGTCTAGCAAACTGGATTATCACGACTACTACATCCTATCCAAGTCCATGTGGACAAGAGAGTAAATAAGAGCCATGGACTCTTGAGAGTAAAAAAGAAAGTGTCACTCTTTGGATTGATCAGTACTTGTGTCGTTGAAAAAGAGACACGGTATAAACCAATTGAGAACAAACTTTGATGTTGGCTTGTTTTCCATAAGCAAAATTGACTAGCTGCTAAGTAGAGTTTTTGGTTGCTATGGTGTGGTCATTGATCATACAAAGTTTCCCATGCCAATATGAGTGATTTAAACCATCCCACATATCTCTATGACTTTCCTTAGATGAGAAAGTGAAATGCCAAATTGCTCGCTAAGGTTAAAAAGTCTGGTTGCTAAGATTGTTGCTAGGGAGCGTATGAGCGAAACTGTATCATTTAACATGTTTGATTTTAAATAATGTGGAATCAAAAATAGTCCTCTGTTTGAAGCAACTTCTTTCAGAATCATACAATGGACCCCCCCCCCTTTAGTTTTTCACAGCTGAGGTGTATCTATGCATCCATTCAAATCAGCAATGAGTCAACTGCGTTTTCCCCCACTTATATACACTAAATCCAAAAAAATATCAACTTGATCATGCAGCATCTTTAACAAGCATGAAAATTGGTTTTTATATTGCTGCTCATGAATTCAACATATTCTAGAAGACTTTTTTTTTCTCACAATACGAACACATTTAGGAATTTAACTGGAACAGATAACAGTATTTATCAGCGAATCAAATTATAGTAGCTAATTACTATATTAGCTAACTAATTTAGTTCCTTTTTGCATATAGGTCCTTAACACTAACTATATAAATCGAACTGGGAGAGTTCTTAAAGGGATCACAACACGTTGATCCTTTTAGTGGCTTTTGTAGTGATTTAAAAAGTGTAGATTGAATCAAAATAATCAAACTATGGACATTCCTGAACTACAACAAAAAAACGAGTTTGTTTCTTTTAAAAACTGCTTTTATTCACACTGACAGTCACACGACGTCAAGGCTGGACATGAGAGGCCCAATTTCCTTTCCCCTGTAAGTGATATGCTATCCACAAAACAAAGCCGTCTCTCTTAAATCCAAAAAAGTATGCACACAAGTCAATCAGAGGGAAGGACGAAGCTAGTAACATCAATAAAGTTGGTATTCCACAATGAAACAGGCTCATCACTTGAAGCAACTATGGTGAACAGGGGCCTGAAAACATTTTGAACTGACGCCAGAACCTAATAAGCAACTAGAAAGTGTTGATATGCCTTGAACAATTACAGAATACCTGCTAAGTATATTTGGCACAAGCTGTAAGAACACTGATGTCATAAAACCATTCTACCAGTTCGAATCCCGGTACAGACAGCCTTAATTTTTAAGACTATTCACAAAATAAAACAAGACCATATTTCATTGATAATTCAATTGTTTGCTAAACGTATGTTAAATTATGTTACATGGGGGAATCAGGCAGCGTTCACCACTTAACACAACTCGGTTAACAGAAATTGTATTTCATTCTTTTACTTGTTTTTGCTGGCGGCTCCCTAGAAACGTGAGCATCTGTTTAGGCTTTCTTTAGCCGAAAACCGTCTAATGTTCACCGTCCCTCTCTCAAAGGGTCTATGGCTCAATCCAGGTAGTGCGGCCAAATGCCATTACAGCATCTATTAATGTTGATTTAATACAATGTTGATAGTTCAGTATTAAAGTTGCTCGGAATGAATCACTCTAATCTCCCTCACATCTACGTAGAACGTCAAACTTTGGATACAAGTCATGAATATGCAAATTAGTAACCAACAGGCGAGTAACTGGGGAGTAGTTACGAATGAAAATCTAATTTCTCCATTCCCAGAATAATCCTGTTCCAGAAAATGAAGAGATTAAATGTGATTTTAATGAAAAAATATAGATTTTTCAAGTAAAATAATCACATTTCCCATACAATTAGACCAATGTGAACAACTTAATTAAAAAAATGTTACATTATTTAAGTTTAAATCAGTGACCAAAGTACTATTTTATTCTTTCCCCAGTGTTGAGGAGAGCTTTAAAACCTTATTCTGGGCAATTTTTGGACTTTCTGAGGTCAAGTCAGTCATCATTAACAACGGACACAAGTTCATCGAGAACATCGGCTATGTGCTTTATGGCGTCTACAACGTTACCATGGTTATCGTCCTACTCAACATGCTTATCGCCATGATCAATAACTCCTTTCAGGAAATTGAGGTAATCGCATTGGGAAATGAGATCTGTAAAATGACCAGATGTTAGGATGATAGAGGAGAGGCAAGGGGTAAACGACACCACACATCATTCTGCCCTATTCATATTCCAGATCCAACAAATCCTCTGTTGCGCTCTTACATTGCGGCATCTAGTGTTACAGGAGTAATGGATTATTATTGGTTTCATAAATGTCTGCAAAATATTTGTAAAATGGACCTTTGACAAGCAGTTACTCTACTGAGTGACCACGCCATCAAGAAGATTTGATAATAAGCTACAGCAGTAAATTTAAATGTCGTTCTAAATTCAATCACGTGCCATGGAGATTGGATGGTGAGGTCACTGGTGTCAGCATAATTTGTAATGATTAACCATAATGTGCATTGTAGGAAACTCAGAATCGAAGACCAGGAGATTTTGGGGTAACAGAACAAGTTTATTGTCCAAAGCTGCAGTTATCCAAAATCCTTCAACAGAGCAAACTAAAACATTCTTTCCTTGTATCTTAAACACTGGAAACCTTTGGGGGCTGCCCACAAAAGGAGTGTTCAGTTCAAACATGATCAGATAACAGAAGCTTGTAAATCAAATAGCACCTACCTAAATTCCACTAGCCCCCAACAAGGACAACATACATTGGCTAGTATTATGTAAAAAGAGTTTGTCTATCTTAATAAGCAATTCTCTGTAAATCACAATCATTAAGTGTTGAATCTTAAATACCAAATACAAAGTTAAACACATAACTTTTGGCCGTTAAATAGTTATGTTAGAAAAGCATAGCTTACAACGGATATTACATTTGTAATCCTACAGAATACAGAAACTATGCCACTGTGTTTAACAGGATGATGCAGATGTGGAGTGGAAGTTTGCGCGAGCGAAGCTGTGGTTCTCATATTTTGAGGAAGGAGGAACACTGCCTGTGCCATTTAACCTCATACCCAGTCCAAAATCAGTCTTGAGATTTGTCCTCACTCTCCGAAAGCTGCTGCTCCCTCCGCTCCACGAACAAGACCTGAAAGAGGACACTGAGCTCTATGAGGTGGGTCTTGTAGGTAACTTCGTTTTTGACAGAACTCGTCTGTTAGGTTGGAGAACAAACCACAGATCTTCTGTGGATGTAGCTGTCTCACATCCTTTTGTCTCTTCATGTAATCTCCAACATACTCGACAATGTTAATATCTATTTATGTCTAATGTTTAAGTATCTGCTTATATTTCACCATTAATCCTGACCAAATCCCCGACTCCAATGGCGGAAACGCAGCCCCAAACTTTTAAGAAACTTCCACCATACTTAAATGTTGCATTATTGTATTTATCCCCAGCCCCACGATAAAAAAAAAAAAAGTGACTTCTGCTACAGCCATATATTTCGCGTTAATGTCCAGAGCACCTGCTGCCTATATGTTTTTGTGCACACTTGAGATGCTCTTGGATGTTGAAGATATGGCTTTTTGGCTCCATTTTTCTCTTCAAGGCCTTGTTGATTCAGTATAACCATTCTCTGTCTGGTTGCTGTGCTCAATCTTGCAATGACAATAAACAGTTTCGGACAACGTTACCTTGGTAGCAGGGTTTGGATGGTCCTTGCTCAGTTTGAACAGCTATTTCTGTTTCAGTTCATGATTGAGTTTTAACCTATGTGTGACGACCTGTTTTACATAACTGGTTGATCATACATCTGACTATAATACTACAATCCTTGAAAGTACAAGTGTACTTTATAAGAACTGATTCAGGTTTGAACACCAAACATGATTTTATTTAGATTTATGCCTAAAATGTATGGACAGTACTAGATATATTTATTCTGGGGACATTTTCTTCATGATACGTCATGCACCAAGTCTGGCCAGTTCTCTCATAGCCCAAATATACTGAGAAATGTACAGAAACATTAATACCTTTGCTTCAGTCACAAGGCTCATTGTTCTCCAAACAGATGAAGAGCTTTTCAGGGAGGTTGTAAAACAAGGGCACAATGAATGACATTTGGGGATTAGAATACTTGGAAAAAAACTTAGAACAGAATTAAACCTCTGCATGTATGATATAATAATGCATTTTGCCGACTCCTCTGTAATACAGTACACATTTCATAGTAGTTATTGCTACTCAAACAATGATTGTGCCACTATTGTAGAGTTGTCCTTCAGGTTAATGTTGATTTTTGTTGCTGTTAAATTTGTGTCACTGGTTCAAATGGTTAATTTCATGAGGGTAAATGTTGGATCGTTGTTCTGAGGTGTCGCGGGTGTAATGGTGATTTCCTGGAAAATGTACCGACGCATAAGTTTGGTTTTGTTTGATTACGATCAAATTTTCTCTCACACATTACAGAGTTGTGTTTAAAATACATCTGAGATTCAAACAACTTGGTTTTGCGAATGAATGTATAAGAATTGTTTTGAGTTTATGTGTGCATTTCTTGTCTGTGCGTGTGAAGATCATAATCATTCAGTTGTATTTGTCGCCCTCTAGTTTCCAGAGAACACATGGCGCTTTTAACTTCCTTTATTTTAATAATTTAATATTTTTTAATGCTTACTGACGTTTCCCACCAGTCTGGAAACCAAAAGGAGCCCAGTGAGCGAGTGTCTCCTCGTACAAGTCGTTACCAGGTAATCAACATATGTTTTTATTAAACTATTGGTAATATTTAAGAAAATTTAAATTGTAAACGTATGTTTACAATGTAGTTTAAGATATTGTTCAAAAGGTTTAATAAATAAACCTATTTGTTTTAAACTCAACAAACTGAGCCCATAATTTATGTTTAAGATTTGCTCTTATCTTTTATCAATGTGACATTTCAACATATTTAGAACTAACGATAGATACTGTTTCAAACAAATAATATTTTTATTCAAGTTTTTTTTTTTGGAGTTCTTTTAAGTCTGAAGACAATTTAGACATTCTTAGAGAGTAATTCTCTGTTAACCTACACTTGGATTGTAATGATACGATACATACCTCAATATGTCCATGATTGTATGAACACTTTTCTATAAACACTGTTTATAGAAACAAACCATCATTGGAAAAATGGAATTCAAAAAATTGAGACAACAAAGCTAAGAAGGCTTGATTGATTTGTATGAGAGTGTTTGATACCATCTATCCACTAGGGGGCAGTGGAAATGTTTACATTGTGTGATTTTTTTTTTAATGGAGAGAGCTAATTGATAATCTTTCTCTTTAAAATGCAAGTAAAAGATAAATGTCTCCTTGTGAATATTACATAAAACAAGAAGACAAGGTAAAGAAGTTTCAGAAGTAACTAGAATTACCATCCAATCCAAGTCCAGCCCCTAGATAACCTGCCAGTAGCTCCACAATGTACTGTGACAATTTAATATTGTGATATATAGTGCCACGATATTGTTACACCCCTAATGAATACTCACCATACCTGATGGAAGTGTTTTTTTTATTGTTTACACATTTTGTTCGCTCTGATTTCTCAGCAACTTTTTGCACTTAAATAAAAGCAGTAATGTTGTTTGTCCGCAGAAGATCATGAAGAGGCTCATTAAGAGATACGTGATCAGAGCAAGGTCTGATAAAGAGGGATTTGAAATCAATGAAGGTACAGTGAAAGCAAGAGTTTATTTGGTTTATGTATTTATTTTCATTCATGAACCCTGCTAATCCCCCTTCATTTCAAGTCTCCCTGATGACTAACTCCTGACTTCTGTGTCAACCCACATTCGCAATTTCGCACGATGTGTAAAACGTCACCGATTACGTCATCGTTTCCCTGTACATGGTAGTGTCTACTAAGGTGTATCAGACACAGTAACATTCAACATTTACCACCACACTTGTTTTAAATACAAAATTAATGAACCTAGATTTAGGCTAGATGGATAGATTTAGAAATAAAAATTGTTAACTGATAACTCTCATGTTTATTTGGTTAACACTATGCATTTTTTGAAAGCTATTATAAAATATGCTCTTCGCAGTTTTTAATTAATTTATCCCAATATGTTAAGCTTCTTTTATTACTTTTAAAAACAATAAAACAGACCCGCTAATATATATTAATCGGACACACAGTTCAGGCTTTAAAAAAAAAATGGTCACAATATTATGAGCCATGTTTGGTACTTTTAAAAACATCACTTGTCATAAAGTGTCTACATTGTGACATTATGTAGTACAGGGAAACCAGGAATACCAATTTGCAGATTGCGTATATATTGCATGCTCACAGAGTTCGACTTTGCATGAATATTATTAAACAACAACACTTTATGACTGTACTGTATGTTGCAATGACACCTCACAGTTTGTGTGGTCGTAAATAACATAAAAAGATAACAACGATCCATTTAAACTCAGATTATTAACCTCATTTTATCACCCTTTAAGGGTTATTTTATATTTTACTCCCTGAATGTATATGTGCAGGATTGCAAAGAGTCTCTGTGACTTAGTTAATGGTGGTCATTGTTAACATTGGGAGCACAATCAGATAGTTGCACAAACAGTCATGTCAGGGATCCAGTGTTCCTGGAAGAGACACTGCCAGTAATCAAGAGCACTTCAAAGAACCCACCTGCAAACAATCACCCCCAGAATCAGTCACCCAACCAGAACACTCCACCAATCCATCTCTCTCATCCACACACTTCCTCGGTTGTTAGATCTACAGTTCACACACACTGACTCTCCATGGTAGCTCCTAGCCTTCTTGGATCTACGCGTCCACTCTGTGTCTCTTCTGAGTTTGACAATATCTCCATTGCTGCACTTTATTTCTACTGCTCTACTAAACTCCGGTCATCTTCAAGATGTTCATGGGTTCATGGCTGTTGGCTTGAAGATAAACTGTTCAACGCTGAGTACCATTCCCTTTAAGGGACATTGTTATTCTGGTCTTCTTATAAATATTGTTGCAAATAAACCATTGTACAAAGTTTGAAATAGTTCCCTTCCTCCAGTACAAGGTTTATTACCATTTATACCATTCTATTCTAATAGAAAATCCAGTTTGCGAATCATGTTTTAGCAACAAACTAACTTTACAGAATACACAAAAAGAAATTTTGTGCATGTCATTTTCCCTGAGGGCTAAATAATACACAATTGACTCAATCATGTACTAAACAAATGATTTTGAGTAACTCTAAACATAAAGAGGCAAAAAAAGAATGAGAACCTTTTGGAAATTTGAAATGACCAAGTACGGGAACATAGTCTGATATTTCCTCTCCCTCTCTAATCAGGAGAGCTGAAGGAAATCAAGCAGGACATCAGCAGTCTGCGCTATGAACTTCTAGAGGAAAAGTCCCGACAAACGGAGCGACTGGAGCAACAGCTCAAGAGACTGGAGAAGCTGCTGGGCCGACAATGAGGTCTGGAGATTTTGTTACAGGGCCATGCTTCAGACTCAGGATATGGTCAAGCATAGTGAACATTTAAGTTGCACTGTTTATCTAGTCAGGAATAGCTGTTCTGATATTGTTGTGGAATTAAAGAAGTCTAGCTCCCTTGTAAGATCTTCATTTGTACACAACTCTTTGTAAATTTTGTATGATCTAGAATTTTCAAGAGCACACTGAATACCAGCCAAATCGATGATACAGCATTGTCCTTTCTTTGCATTTCTTCTATTAGACCAAATGAAGTTATGTTACATAAACCCACAGGTAAAGTCTTGTTACATGAATTATAGATTAAATCAATGTTGCTGCCCAAGTAGCATAAACTATCACCACTGTGAAAGCGCGGTGTTCCACACAGGGGTGCTGTTGAGTTTGTTGAACTCTGTCAAAAGTTCCATTAGTTCTTTCTTGTCAAACAACACAGTAAGCTTTTTTTAAATAGTTCACAGGAATAAAAGTTTAGCATCCATAGTAGTGACGGTGGAGTACACAGAGGAGAGGTCACCAGTCCATCTCTGGCCTCCATTTAGCATCATATTTTCTGTGTGAAGAGCACATTCAAACTGTAGATCCCGGAAACCAAATCCACTGTGCCATCCATCGAACCATCTCTGTTCCTGGGACTTTATATGTAAAAAAAAAGGTAAAACTGCTTCATAAAAGCAAAGTGTACTAATTATTCTTATTGCAAATATAAGCTGTTATGTTTAAAATATTGATAAAATCCACCTAAAATGCTGAAAAAAAATAGCATTTATTTGCTGGTCCCCAGTTCCTGATGCTACACTTCACCATAAAATGATTAAGATCTTTTAAAAAGAACCTTTCTTTTGCATATCTATACTTTCTTAGATAAAAACTAATTTTAATCATGTCCCCAGTTTTTTACTCATTCCTGTTTCCCCAACCCATCCTCCTCCTTAAAATCTGGGGAATTTCCATGTCAGTTTTTTTTCTGCCGGAAGTTGCATTATTTTAGAAGGCCATGGGAAGAAAGGTAAGTTCTCTAAATTTCTTATTTACATATTTGATGATTTAAAAAAATATATATTATCCTGTTAAATTATTTCAGAGATTTAATTAGTTTAGTGTAAAAATGCACTTATTTGGTGAATATATTGATTTGCAGTTTTCTCTGGTTCTATATTCACATGCACTGTGTGGCTATTTAGCAAGTATTTGCTAATTCTTTGCTAACAACTCAAAGAATAACAAGAGGGTTAATAACAGGGAAAAAAAAACATCTTTTGATTATAAATCTAATAAAACATTTAAAATAACTTACCTAAGATGGACCAATACCCATTTGGAATACTTAAGTATGTTTGCTATTTTAATCTGTTTTGAAATCAAGTGAAAAAAGAAATCATTTAAAAGTTACAGCAAGCAAATGGCAACCATTTGGTAGAATGGCTCACGAACTGCCGGGCTTGATATCTGTAGGTAGGTTTAGATAGATAGATAGATAGATAGATAGATAGATAGATAGATAGGTAGGTTTAGATAGATATATAGATGGATAGTTTTTCCACATTAAAGCTGTCTGTAATGGATTCCTGTCATTACTTCGATTTTAACCAATGTCTCTCAGTAACAGGCAGTTGCATGTTTCTCCAGCAGAGTTCAAGCTGACCTCTGGAGAGCCTTGCTCCACTCTCTGCAACACCTGCTCCTGTGTGTGAGGAGAGCTGCCATACACATCCTCGCTTTTTCATCTGGAAATGAGTCAGGAATGGAGAGCTGGAGCTCGAAAGCTTTAATCAGCTCTGCTTGACTCCAAGAGGAGAGCTCCAACCTTGCTAACAACCTGCCTGACATTAGATCACAACAAGACGACTTGGTCGTGACTTTACCAGAAGGGGCACAGAATATGGTGGATAGCAGAATGGTTTATCCGAAATTCACGTTTTAGCAAGAATAAGTAGAGGTGTAGCGACACGATACATACCTCGATATTATGTCTACGATATGCAGAATATTTTACAACACAATTCTTTCAATTCACACTGGGAGAACGAGCAAACTCCTTCTAAGAAGGTCACCGGCGAGCCTTGAACCGGCGACCTTCTAAACGGAAGGCCACCGTGCCGCCCACAACACAATTTTTGAAACTCAGAATGTATAATATTAGCATTTTTTTATTGCTAAAGAGAAAATAACAGTAAATGTTTGTATTGATACTCACCAACCACAATATCAAAAACCTTTTTTACGTTTCTGACTGTAGCGTTTGTACTTTAATACAATTTTAATTTATTTATACTATTTAAATAAACTATCAATTTACCAGATCAACATCAAGGAACTGGATGCAAAGCTCCTGACCAATCAGAATGAAGCATTCCAGCATTAATGAAGCATTCATCTTTATGAATGTGCACAGGCACCACAGAAATACATTCTTTTATATTTGTGTTTTTGAGTCCAGACCCCATTGAACATTGAAGCATGGTTACCAAGGTGATGAAAAAATAAAACCTGAAAGATGACGGAAAGTTAGGTAAGGAACCAGTTTGGTCACTTCGACCCTCTCAGGGGAGCTCCGTGAGAAGCGTGTGAGAAAAACACTCTGAATGAGATTTGGGAACACATATTTTTATCAGTGGTGAGCTGTCTCCATTAGGAATCATTGCGTCTGAGAGGCATATTTTCAAATGACGTGGGTGATATCATAAAGCCAAGGATATGCAGCTGTTATCAGGGAAATTCAGGGTCTACAATCAACCACTCACTGCCAAATTCTGCTAATGGTGTGTGTTTTGTGAGTACAGTATTTGAAGCAGTGCCCCTCATCTCCTCCCAGGTCACCCTTTTATTCATTCTAATCAAGCCCAAGAACACACCGCTCTTTAACCCTTCCACCGTCATCAGGCCATAGTGGAACATTTGCAAATATTCAGTTGAAAGACATGCAACCATAGATTTCCCAGTAAAAATGAAACGAATCATAGTGACATCGTTTTGCTCACGATGTGGTAAAATGTCTTTTTTTTCACCAGTTTAAAATGTTTCATTTGCAGTACTTTGAGATTTTGTATGACTTGTCAAGCAACTTGAGTTTTTATGTTGAAATGGAACAAAATGGAACACTTATTAAGCTGTTTAAACTAAATTGTTCATTTTCATATATTTAGTATTTGATCAATATTTGTGAACAAAACTTGAGGTGTTGTGCGCCACCGGTGGTGATGTGCAGTACTTCACTTTGATTTAAAAGGATTTCTTAAGAATTAGTGAATTTTTAAGCATGGAAGTAATCTAACCACTCAGGTGTAACCACTCACTAAGTTATATATATATAAAGTTTGTAGGTATTAACGAAACCTGATTCATCAATGCATCACAGATACATCACAACCAGGAAGTTACATCACAACCAGGAAGTTAAAAGCTAAATAACATTGCTGAGAGACATTTGCGCCTCTCCAATGCTTGGAGCTCATCTTTTTAACCTTACTTTCCCCCTCCTCTATTCCCTTCTTCCCCTCGTTTCTTTTCTCCCAGAGCAGGGTGGCTTTTAGCCGATTCATGTATAATGTTTAAGCTAAATAAAGCCACATTTTCTGTTAAATATTGTTAAATCTTGCTTTCAGTTTCTTCTTGTTTGGTTTAGAATCAGTTTTAATTAATGTCATTGATGTTTTCTGTCGGTTTATTAGGTGAATACGACTGTAAAAAAAGTATTAAAGTATATGTGTAGAACTAATATTAAGTTAATTGTTGTAAAAATGTTGACAGTTGATTTCTTCCGAATGAGACCAACATTTTCTTTGTGCATTCAACATTTTTAATACTTAGGGAGGTTTTTTTTAAATCTGTTGGATCAAAATACATGGAAGTGGTTTAGGGGTTAATTGGGGTCATTACATTGTTGGATTTTCAGATAACTTTTTGAAGTCTGCTGAGTCCGGGTGTCTGAAGGTTAATGAATAAGTTTACTTTTCTGCAAATAAAGGCTTTGCTGTTTGTTTTTCTAATTACTGTCAGTTTTCTCATTTGTGTCTTTACAAAAAAAAAGAAAGAAAAAAAAGAGAGTTGCTCTCTAAGGTAAACCGAAACCAAGCGACACATTATCCTGCTTTGATTTGGCTACTGTTCAGCTCCACACCCAGTGACTAAAAATAGACAAAGAAAAGGACAAAACTTTGATAATGAACCTTTATTCTGTCTGGAGTCTAAAGCAGAAGAACGCTCTAGTGGAGAAACGTCTGGTGTGGAAGTGGAAAGTTCTGGTCTGAGTGAGGGATCTTCAGAGGAGCTGTTCATCAAGCACAAAAGCACAAGATGTTCACAACAGTAATGAGTGACCTAAAAACTGATTCAAGACACAAAACTACCCACTATATTCTCACTCACTTTTATTCCCAACCTGCGGTGAATAGACGTCACAGACGGTGTCAGATGATTTATGAAGAAGACATGGCTGAGTATGTTTTTAATCTTGGTCTGAAAACAAGCGTCTGCCAAACCCACGTAACAAGGGACTTCTGCTCAGATAAATTCCAAGGCCATCCTCTTTTTTCCTGATCATGCGGAGCAAAGGCAGAGGAGCTTATCTCGTGCTGGATAAACTTTCATCCGGTTTCATTACTTCAGTTCTCCACCATGATGGCCATCCCTTTCTAACACGAAACTCTTTTGGACTCTATGCAATTGACCCCTGCTGAAAAGGTGAGGAACGCTCTCTTTTTGAAGCTACTGATGAACTTTTACGAAAATTTTATTTTATCATGCCACACATTTCTTGTATTCAGAAGGGTTTCAGCAGACAAGTTTAGCATATACTCACCAGCCACTTTAATAGGTACATCTGTCCAACTGCTCAAATTTCTAATCAGCCAATCACATGCTGGAGTTCAAACTGAGAATCAGAATGTTGCACAGTTGTAGATTCAAGATGGTTTACAGAGAATAGTCTGTAAAATATATTTTCCTGGATCACTTGGGCCAGTTTGTACCAATTGAGCATCGTATCAATACCTTGGCCTAACCCTGTACGTGGGGTGTACCTAATAAAGTGGCCAGTGAGTGTATTATTAGGCAGCAGCCAACTGTAATCAAACTGAGTGCAAATTACCATGAAATATCGTTGAAACAAACAAATATGACCAGATAAATGTATAAACAGACACAACGTTTAGCATACATAATGAAAATAATCTGCATAATAATTCTCTTTCCTACATGTTCATCATCAGTGAAACAGGAAACTGTGCCGCCTTATGAAAGAATCTGTGGTAATGGAAACTAGAAAATTCTTCCGGACTAACTCTCGACAAATGATTAGATAACATATCCCTGTGTTTGAACTCAACAAACCCGGAGTTTGAATGATGTAAATAAGTAGCCTTGACGTAACCGACTCAAGTGCTCTTTAGTCTCCCCTGTGCACATCGTCAGTAGAGCGACCTCCGAAAAAAATTCAGGCTCCAATTGCACCTTCATCATAAAGGAATTTATGCTAATTAATAATGGCAAATGCCACAATCTTCCAGACTGAATTCCATTTATCACACTTACCCCTTCCCCTTAGCCCTTGAACCCCAGAAAGGGCAGAAAATAAACACTTATGAATCAGCACACACCTACATGAACCAAGTATTTCCAAAGGATCAGTCCACACTTTAAAATTAACCTTAACAAAACTTTGATGGACGCATCTATTGTGTAACGCTAATGTTTTAGGTTAAACTGGTACATTAATTCTGTAAAAATAATGCTCAAAATTACTTTTCCTGACATAAATATATGGACATGTGATATAAAATCGATCATAAAAGGATGATATTCATATAAACTTGAATAAAGGAGCACATCTACTTACATTTGTGGTCCTGGTTACTGCTATCTTTGTACATTGTTTCGAAGTTTCCCTAGGAACAAAGGGCCTGCGCACACCTTTGTCTTAGCCCTTCTGGGACAGCCCTCTGCTTCACATGGAGGGTCAGTAGACAGGGGTAGTAATGGAACTCAGACGACATCCACTTTATTGTATCCCATAATTATAATCCTGCATGTCAGCAGCGCTTGCTTCCTTTCTTGATGAACAAGTGCACATGAGCCTGTGCTGTGGGTGAAGTTAGAAATGGGGGATCTTCATGGAGAACAATACTAAGTATTTCTTTTATTTCTACTTTTGAGCTAGCTCTAAATTTTATCCGTGAAAACAAAAACTTTTCTCAGTAAATGTCTCCTTTATAATACACTTTACTACCACTAGAGGTCACATGTCCAATACAGATCGATGGATTCTTGTTTACTTTTATTAATTGCATGTTAACTTTAACATGCAGATAAATATTATAAAATAATTAGTAATATGAATTAGTATTTTATCAATGGTTGATACAGTTTTTTTTATTTTGATATTATAAGCCAATAAGAAGGGATGATTATAAGAAGGGATGATCGGGCAAAGACAACATGTTTATAATTAAATAATCAAATGTTTTGTTTTTTTTTATTATTAAAAACTATCGATTAAACATTTTTAAAATAAACTCAACATTTTAGATATGGAACTTTCACTTATAGTTAATGTTAATGAATCCGAAACCCACAATAATGAAACAAAAAATAAAGATATAAGCTGGATTTAAAAGTCAGCCAAGCAAACTATATGAAAATACTTTCTTGAATTTGTGAGAGAATTCATACAAATATGTAGAAATGCGTGTCAAAATAAACCCTTTACACTTAAATCAAATGAACTTTTCCTTATGGGAACATATGCTCTAAAACTGATGGACAGGAAGCTCCTTTTCACCTCGAAGAGATGTTTGTTTACTGTGTGACCACACCCACTGCCATCCTTAATTCAGGGGAAAATAAAATATAATTTTTTTAAAGAGTCGGTGTCCCTTTGGAAGTGGACAGCTGAGCTGATAACGGGGGTAACACAACAGCACTTAATAGAATAAAATATTGAATAGAATACAATGCAAGTGCTTCAAAGAAATAAAAAATATATCGCAGAATCTACTTGTTAAGGATAAAGCATGTATTTTTCTCACAGGTTAAGTTTACTAAGTGTCAGGCTTTCATATAGCCTCTCGCCAGCAGGAGGGAACCTCGGGAGGTTACGCAGAGCGCACATCACAACCTCTAAACAAGCATCGAGGACGCGCGTCTCGGTCGGTGCTGTGAGATTATGGAAAGCAAAACGAACAGTCGAATGGAGGCGGTGGACACCTCTGACGCCGATTCCACAGAGATGAGGACAGGAATAATACATTTAATGGAGAAATACACGGACATGGGGTTCGGGTACAGCAGGGTCGCCGTGCGTAACTTTGGAGACCAGGGGTCTTTACGCGGGAGCGCGTCCGGATCGAGCCGCAGCACTCCGGATCAGCTCTCCGCTCTCGACCTCAACACCAAAACTTACCCGGACAACATTGAGGAGTTACTCAAAGCCGAAAGCGGACAGTGGAGCGAAAAGGCGCTTTTGCCGAAGGACGCGGATGTCCCGGAGAGCTCGTTCATCAAGGATGAGAAGGAGCAGTCTCTCATAATGGAGCAGCCCAACGCAGACTTCGACCTCGGGTTGAACGTCACCGCTCTCGAGAGCTGCTACGAGTCCACCGAAAGGAAACGCGGCGAGTTCACCGATGAACTCGCGTCTCAATCCGCCCAGCACGTGGACAGCTCGTCGAACTTTCCCCTGGACCTGAACCAGCACGCACTGGTTTTACCTTCCGCGAGGAGAGTCCAGTGCGCTCTAGGAAGAGGGCTGCTGAACTTTGACGTAACGAGCGGAGCACCCTTGATGCCCAAGACGGACCTTGCCAAATGGATGACCAGCGCGGACTCCGCGTTCTGGTACCAGCCCGGAAATGACGAGCACGCGGTTTACTCTTCTCCAGACTGCCTCATCCCGCGCGCACAGGCGGCGTACACGGCTTTCAACGGGTAAGGGTGCCGCATGCAAAATGCAAAGCAAATCATCATTTCTTCTAAATTTATTGCAAGAGTTAAGGATTTGTTTTTATATGTTGGCATTCATTTCAGTAATTACAACAAGGTTTTTAATGTTAATTATCATCATCATTATTTTTATCACCATATTTGATCAGAAAGAATAGTGTTTGTTTGTTTGATTTGATCACCTTGCATTCTTTACAGCAGCATCAAATAATAGATTATAATTTTAATTAAACAAACCCATCCACCAGTGCATCACATGACTGCTAAAGGTCATTGTGATTCACCCATTCACCTGAAGCAGGTTTGTGGACATTGGGAGGGAACCTCATAAGCACATGGAACTCCACACAGGAAGGCCCCAAACAGGAACGCCCTTTCTTACCAATTCTAAAAAGTTTCTATAAACATAGTTGAAAATACAAAATTCATTCAAGGGACGATTTTGATAACTTCAAATAAAATAGAAAAAAAAATCAATTTAAAGGAATTTAATGCCCATAAATGTTCATTTGAGAAAAAAGGTAGTTTCTTTCCCAAGAAATGGTTTGCATGAAAACTATTTGTTTCAAACGGAAAAAAGCCACAGAAAGTAGTTTTACAGATGATTTAGAAATAGTTTTCCCCTTCAGTGGGGATCAGGAGATTGCTGGTATCTTTCAAACACCTAAAGTGGCTTTCTTTGGATGGTTTTAACGTAAAACAAGCAAAGGCTCCTTGAAATAAATCATTTTATATCAATTAAAAAGATGACACTGAACAGTGCACCGTCATGTGATCGAAAAGTTTGCTGTAGATTGTTCGGAATAAATTTATGGCAGTTTGCAGTAAATTTGTGCTGGTGGTCATAGTATTCTGAGGATAAAAGAACAAGAGAGAGCAGGAGTAAACTCTTAAAAAAGGTTCTTCACTGGATCTTAGCAGATTTGAAGGTTCTATGAAGAACTTTTTCACCGCGAAGCTCTTTTTGTTTGCTTACTGGTTCTTTGCCTTTCTTTGTAAGTTTGAAGGTGCTATATTGCACCTTTTTGCTCTAAAGATCCCTTAAGCTCTCTTTGGTTCTTCACTGGTTCTTAGTGGTTTTTGAGGTGCTTTTATAGCACTTTGTTATTGTTAAGAAACTCTAATGGTCTTTTTGGTATTTGTAGTTCTAAAGTAGCTCTTTGTTGTTTTTAATGTGATGTACACAGATGCTGGTCATTATTATTAGTTTAATTATTTCAAACATTTGATGGTTGGTTGTAAACATCACTTTTGAAGATAAGTGTTAAATGGCTCCAAAAAGGCTTTTTCCTGTGATTACGAACCAAAGAACCAGATTTTGGTTCTAAATAGAACCTCTTTTGTAGAACAAATATTGTGATCAATGATAAGTCATTCAGAAAGTAACCAAAAGCAAACCGACAGTCTAGGAAGGTTTAGCGGTGTCCAGACATCAGCTGCAAGGTAACTGTTTGGTAAATACACAGTAAAATCATAAGAGTTAAATTAACTCTACTCAGAGTATATTTTGTCCCACCCTATATAGAGTTAAACCGACTCTGAGAAAGAGTAATTTAATAATCTATTTTCCTCATTTTTTTCCAAATCTGCATGGAAAATGCAAACTAAATATTACCTATTCAGAGAGGAACCAAGTCCACTCCAGAAAGAGTAAAAACAGACAAAAATAGACTGTTTAGTTCAAATAGACTTATTTAAATAACTCTCCTTCAGAGTTGGTTTAACTCTATATAGAGTGGGACCAAATACACTCTGAGTAGAGTTAATTTAACTCTTAGGATTTTACTGTGTAGCGCATGCTAGGTAAAGTGGTGCTGCAAATGTTGGCGGGTTCTGCCATAAAGCTGCTCAATGAGAGTGAGATTATCGATAGCTGCAGATGGTTCTGCCTCATTTAGCTTGTATAATCCCTGACTAAAGCAGTTATGGAACCCATTGCAACATTTGTCTAAACACTGGGGAGTAATTGCTTACAGAACAGTCACAGAATCAACCCATTCCAAAATCCTCTCAAATGAAAACTTCCTGCCACAAGTACTTACCACTTGCCACAACTACAAGTACTCATGCCACATCTATGTTCTAATAATGATTATTTTACAAGAAAAAGATTAAACATCTTCTATAAGCCCTTCTTGTGGTTTTCTAAAGCTTTGCTTTTTGACTAGTCGTTTCCTTTATTGTAAGTCACATTGTATTAAAGGATCTCTTCATAAATTGAACATTTTAAAAAAAGCTTGCCACACTACTTTTGCACAGCCCTTACATTAACTTTAATGTGCAAGAATCCAAAACTCTGTTGAAAATACACACGTTGTACATGCGTTAGAGTGGCTTTGGTCTAGCTCACTTGAGAACCGCCTGAATACAGAAGCTTTCTCAGCCAATCAGAAGGCAGATTACATATTACATACATAGCTTTATACGCTACTGAGTAAAAATGGTGGCGTTAACTTATTCTGTGAATATGAGTCTACATACAAACACACACAGAGTTCTTCCGAGTAAACTATTCCACTGCAAGACTTCAAAGGTACATCCCTAATAATCTTCTGAGCACTGTTTCCAATGAAAAGCAACATGGTCCGCACTAAGGCTTTGAAGTTCCCACGATGTAAGACAAACTCCTTCATAGAACCAGTCAAACTTCAAAACACACTGTACAATGGCTCTTGGATACTTTGCGTTATACACAGATACCTTACCCTAAATCCAAATATGCTGCTGTTTGGAATGATCTCAAACCATCTGCTCCAAATCTGTACTTGGCCTTTGTTTTGAGGGATATATTCTGGTAATGACATCCAGAGAACACACTGTCTTGCTTTCTTTCAGGGTTCCCTCTCAGAGAGTGTGTGTTATCTGTGGAGACGAGGCGTCTGGTTGCCACTATGGAGTCCTTACCTGTGGAAGCTGCAAGGTGTTTTTCAAGAGAGCTGTGGAGGGTGAGTCACATGGTCAGCCTCATGCTAAACATGCTACAGGCTAGTTGCATCATATATGATTTTCAACCTGGGCACTAGGGGCAGTAATGCACCCCATAAATACTTTCTCTTTTAGAGAGAAAGTAAGGTTGATAATGGCGGCAAACCTTTTTGGCCGCATGGTTGAGTTTATGACTGTTCTTTGTACAATTAATGTATTTTGAGCACATTCCTTTAGTTTATTGAACTTTGCTTTATTTTGATTTTGTGATTTTGACGTGAATTTATTTGGGAACACATCATAAACTTTAATTTCATATCTTTGGTGTCATGGACTCATGCATGTGCTCGAACTGAGGCAGCTTAATAATTAGCTGCAATGGATTCCATTATTTCGTTGATCCAATGTGAGATTGGAAACTTTGCAAACAGGAAGTTAGGGGTTCATGTTATATTTGCACATGTTTCCATTTGGGTATAGATTGGGTTTAGCATAAATAACCAAGCTTGTAAATGTAATTTCAAACGCTCTTGCAGATGGAGCTCAAAATAGGGCCTTCCTGTACAAACCTGCCACGTGCTCATTAACAGTTAACCTCAACTTTGTTTCAGAACACCTAAATTCAAGACATTTCATTATGCATTAAATGTTTGATTAGTTCCTGTCACCGTTTCAAGTGGCAGATGAGTCGCCCAATCAAAAAAGTTAACACGGAAACCATCCTTGCACCTGTGCTACATAGGGAACATTCATATTTAGGCTAGTTGGGGCATAATGATTAAGGTGATTGGTGATTAGAAGGTTGCTGGTGCTACTATCTAACCTTTTAGAACTTCAACTGTGTTTTCCACTACTCTGGTTTAGATGGGTTAAATGCAGAGCACAAATTCCTCTCATAGATCACTCGATATCCAGTCGTAATTTCATTTTCACTTTTCCCTTTCATGAGTATCTCCTGCTTAGAAAATAGTAGAATATAAATATATAGCTCTACGTCCCCTCCAGACGCCTCCGTTCAGAAAATGAACAGCGTCTGGTGGTCCCATCTCAGAGCGGCAAAAATCTCTCACCAGGACCTTCTCCTTCACAGTTCCTGGCTGGTGGAATTCCATTGCCGTCCCATTACGGAAAGCTGAATCTCTTTTCACCTTCAAAAAGCAACTAAAAACTCTACTCTTTCGAAAAGCTCTTACTAACTTAAAAAAAAACCCTCTGAAGCACTGATCTGAATTCATTTTCTGTACTAGCTTGAAAGTGTTCTATGTGTATGTCTTCTGATCAATCCACTTTGTACCAAACTGCTTGATGTTTACTCCCAATGTAAGTCGCTTTGGATAAAAGTAAATATATGCGTTAAAAGAAGCTAACATTAATAAACAAATACAGTGAATGTATTTGTTTTTTCAGATTTTCCAAAAAAACGAAAGACTTAAGAACTCACACGAGGATTAGCATTCCCAGCTGGAGCCACAAAGCTCAAAATTGAGGTGGTGTACATCCTGTTTCGACTGAAATGTTTTTACATGTTAACTGGAGTCTCCTGTAATTAACTCAGTTCATGAGAAATTATTTGGAAAGTCACATACCTGCAGCAGGTTATGTTTTCATAAAAAAGTTACCTGAAAAAATCATCAAATATTTCTGAGAATAGCATATTTCAGCTGGACAATGATCCTAAACACTGAACCAATACCTTATTTACCTTTGAAGGCACTGAGTAGTATTTTGTGTAATTTGAAAGCTGAAATGTATGCGTCATTAAGTTGTTTATAACATCCTGGATGTTAAGATTCTGCCGCTGTGTATTTTTATTCTCTTTAATGGCAGACATGAGGATGTGGTTCCATACAAATTAACGTCTATAAATAGTTACGTGCACATGCAAAAGCCTTTGAATTTGAAAAAAAAAAAAAAAAACTACTGCTTCCTGGATGAACTGTAATAACCAACGTTTGCAGGATGTTTGAACTGATTTGATTATATTTCATGTTTAGCACGATGCTTTTTCGTACACACTTGTTTCCGGTGAGGATTCTCTAAATGGGTAAAAACATTTGAAGCCTTTTTGTCAGGTTTCCAAATCGTTCTCTGTGTAGAAAGCCATGATTGACTTGTTTTTACGATGTGTTTCACTGCAGCAGTCATGGGTTAGTAGTTTAGTAGCCTGTAGATGGGCACGCTGTACTCCGAGTAATTTTAGATCAAAAGACTTTGTTCAGATTTTTAACCTATTGTAGGTGCAGACAGTAATCTGGCTCACACCAATAAAGCAAGCGCAGTTTCCGCATTCATTCAGCTGGTGTTTTCCCCTGAGGGGTCGACACCTTCATTAGCACCAGCATTAACAGGCAAAACAGTGGCAAGCCATTTTAACTTGAGCTGAATAAATATATACTGATATCTTTTGCTCATATTTGATTTTTTTTTCAGAATATTTTTCTTTCATATTTTTTTTTCACAAAAACATGCTCGTTCTTGCTTTCTCATCAGATTTTAGTACTGTTATCTATTCATATATTGTCTATATATATTAGGAGTGTAGCGCAATATACTGCAATACAAAATTGTCAAAATACGTATCATGGAGCTACTGGTGTATTTGTGATTCTAGTCACTTCTGAAACTTCTGTAATGTAATAGTTACTCGGAGAAAATTATCCTTACTCACATTTTAAGCAAGAAAACTTAACACTGCCCCCTAGTGGATGGATGGTATCAAATGGTCTTATACAAATCAAACTAGACCCTAGCCTTCTTAGCTTTGCAGTCTCAAAACTTTTTAAATTCCATTTTTTTCAAATGATGTTTTGTTATATAAACAGTTATAATAGTTTAAAGTTGTGTTGTAAAATTTTGTGATGTGCATTGTATCATAGACATAATAGCGGGGTATGTACAGCCCTAATATATTCTTGTTAGGGCTGTAGAGATAGTTCTGAATGACTTTGGCTGTATGCTTGGAGTCCTGTTGAAGAATACAATTGGGGCCAGTCAAATGCTTCCCTAAGGTGTTGCATGATGCATTAATAACTGCTGTATTTCTCAGCAGAAAACACCATTAATCCTGACCAAATCTCTAACTCCATTTGTAGAATTGGTTGATCGTACGTCTGTCTATAATCCAACAAATTTTTTGACCTTGTGCAAGTGCACCTATAAGAATTCATGCTAGTGTGGAGGGGGAAAACATAGTATAGTGTCAAGATTTAAAACCATGTCCAGGCCCAGGTCCTAACTCCATTCGCCGTGTTTGGGGGAAGAAGAATGATGAGTAGATAAGCATGGGGATGGAAGCACCATGCTCTGGGGGAATTGCACAACTGCACTGTATTAAGGAGAGGGTGAATGTGTCCATCTATCTTGAGGTATTTGGCAAAAAAAACAAACCTTCGCTCAGTCAGAGCATTACAGATGGTTTGCAGATGGGATACTCTGCCTTCCGACTCACGTGATCAAATACTTCACCAAGGAATTTACAAAAAAAAGGGTAAAAAATTTATTTTTAGATTTGGTCTTTCATGATGGAAATGCTTCTATGCCGAAAATTCCAGACCCCTCCATGATTTCTAAGTAGGAGAACTTGAAACTTTTTTCTGTAGTAAGTTTTGGTCATTTAAAACCTGCGTTCCTGGGGAGAGTAAGAGGAAAGCTGTGATTTCAAATTAATTGGCAAATGATTGTTTTCAAGTTTACGATTTCAAAGGATCGCGTTTTAGTCTTTGACAAATTTTCTGTTTATCATAAAATTGTCACTAAATATGAATGTTAATGTTTAACAAGTAACATTTAATATTGCTTTTCAACAAGGAAAGTGTAGTGTCGTGTTTTAGTTTGTTTGATGCTGCCCTGGAAGACTAATTATCATTTGAACCAATGTTCAGAGTGTTCTTTTTTCGACTTGTTATTCTTCTTATCACTGAGGACAGATATGTAAGAGCCTCTATGTCTGACCATGGCCATGTCACTCTGCCCCGTCAGCCTTCCTTCAAACCAATTCACTCAGTGCAGCCCTCCCTGCAACACTCCCAATCATCTCACTTTAAAATAACATGTTCCTCCACTGATTTCTACAGAAGTCTCGAATCATTACTTGCATTGTGTATTCATTCATTTTTCCTTAGAGTGTTAAGATTTCTTTTCTTATCTAGGTCACCATAACTACCTGTGCGCAGGACGAAATGACTGTATTGTCGATAAAATCAGGAGGAAAAATTGTCCTGCATGCCGTCTTAGAAAGTGCTACCAGGCGGGGATGATGCTTGGAGGTACGTTTCGTTATACACTTTAATACTTTTTTAAATATATGTGTGATATCATTGATTGCTTGCATTTAGATAAATATAATTTGAAGAGTACGTTTAAGATTAACCCAAGTCTCTGTACGCACTGGTAGGTTTGCCAGTACCAGCGACTGTTTTGAACTAAGTAGGAATGATGTAACCCACCTTTTGTTTAATTTCGACTACAAGTATAGTGTGTAGCTTTCAAAAAGTTTTTTTGTTTTTATATTTTTGGTTTTAAACGAAGATTACAAGAGTAATGACACATCTTTTGGAAGGTAATTTAAATTCAAATGTGAGGAAATGCACAATCTTCTTTCAGTTTTCTTTTACAGACCTCAAATCGGTGCCATCTAGTGGTTAAAAGAAAAGATAACTCTTGGAAGTACAAGACCTGTGATATGGATGGTCTTTTTTTAACTGTTTTTTTTTTTGTCTTTGTTTTTGGTGGATTTATGAATATTTAAATTTTACTTTTGAATTTTGTTATCAAATAGATAGGGGTGTAACGGTACGCTAAAATCGTATTCGGTTCGGTACAGTGTCTTGGAGAGTTCCGGTTCGGTTCATTCGGTTCGGTACAAAACAATAAGAACTTACATATTCTTTATTTTAAAAAGCTGCCAATACACGTAGAATTCTTGCATAAAATAAATAAAAGTGACACATTTGGGTGATATTTTAAATAAATTGCACTCTTTATAAAGAAAAACACATTTTTTTAAATAAAAAATGAAAAACTGTTCGGTGTCAAAATTGTATTCGCAGAATTGTATTATTTGATGTGGAATTATTGTGTAATAAAAGCTAGCTGTTCAAACGATACAATCAAAACTGTTTAAAGATAATTTATTATGATAAAATGTGTGTCGTTTTAAGCATTTTTACTACTAAGTTGCAGTATCAGTAAAGTGTCAGTGTGTATTGCAGGAAGGAAGACGAGGCGGTACGCTAGTTTAAAGGTGATGGGTTTGAGTCCGTCGCTGATGTTCCAGACTCCATTCTCGTTGATAACGGAGGGTGCAAGTGTGTCGCCGATGACTTGTATGCCAGGGATACGGGAGCTCCAGCTCACCCCACAGATGATCAGCATCTTGGAGAGTATTGAGCCGCAGGTGGTTTATTCCGGATATGATAACTCCCAGCCGGAGATTCCAAACCTTCTGCTCAACAGTCTCAATAGACTCTGCGAGAGGCAGCTGCTTTGGATCGTCCGCTGGTCCAAATCTCTTCCAGGTAAAGAGAGTTTATGCTCTCGGTACTTTTCATACAGCTGTGAAGACCTTTCCAAATTAATGTAGTGAAGGTGCTTTATAAGCATAGCGATCCATATGGAAACATCTGCTTTATTTGAGAAAGTGGTTCATCACAAAGCACTACAATAACATTGTTCTCCTGGCATTTCCATCCATTTCCATTCAAACAAGATGAAACACTGAAATGCAGCAGTGACACAATGCTTTCTGCATTTAATTTGGTTTATTGTGAAGAGGAAGCTTTGTCTGAGCAATGGGTTGTTCTTGAATTGTTTTCCTGAGATGAATCCAGAATATATAGGTTGAAGAACATAAAGGACCTCACAACTGAAATATCAAGTAAATATTCTTTTCCTTTGTATTTTGCCAGGCTTTCGAAGTTTGCATATCAACGACCAGATGTCGCTGATCCAGTATTCCTGGATGAGTTTAATGCTGTTCTCTTTGGGTTGGAGAACCTTCCAGAATGTCAGCAGTGATTACTTGTACTTTGCACCAGATCTCGTCTTGAGCCAGTGAGTGAATTTGCTTGCTCTTCTAGACTTCCTAGATCCTTCTCTTCAAGCCAAACAACCTCAAATTACATTTAATTAAGCTGTGGTTGTGTGATAATTAACTGGCTGTGTGTTATTTTGGGGTTTAGCATTCTTTGACTTGTCTTCTCCTGCTCCGTATAAACGTTTATTCCAATAACAATGTAAGAGTACTGCAAAAGTGTTTGTACACATTTACTGTATACTATTTCACTGCCAAATAATCGATAAGGCAGGGAAGGCTTTTCATAAACTTTTGATCAGCACCCAATTGTTTGTTAATTTTTAGTGCTGGTTTAGTCACATGTTTATGAAAGCCAATTTGCACCTGTTTAAAAACAAAATAATGGCATAGAAAGGCTCAATTCTGACAAAAAGGGCCGAAAATGTGAGATAAAAAAGTTTAAATTTTGACATAAAAGTAAAAATATATATATATATATGTTTTGACAATTTGAGATTAAAAAAAGTTTTCGAAAAACAGCTCCACATTTTATTTCAAAATTTAGACTTTTTACATTTTTTACTTTTCTACCCCAAATTTGAGATTTTTTTAAATATCAAAATTGTTACTTTTTAAGCCATTATTGTTTTTTTTTGGGCTTCCATACACAATGTTACAATTTTTCAGATGTGTTTCTTATCAGTTCTTATAAAAATGGTGACCACTGGCTTAATATCCTTAGAAATAAACTGGCTGATGGAAGTCCAAAGAGATTTTAGAAATGACTCTTCAGAGCATGGTTAAAGCTATTCAGTTATACTAATGTTGCTTAGTAAACAACCATTCTTATAGGTCGTTATTAACCATTCTTGAAGAACGGTGGTAAATTTGCAAGTGCTTTACTCCTTGTCGAATAATTAGTTTTCACACAGTATATACCGTTTTTTTCATTTGCATTTCCTGTGGAATTAGACTCATAATCGAGTGTTTGTTCATGATTCTAGTGATCAACTGAGGAGGTCACCCATCTACGACTTGTGCCTGGCTATGCAGTTTGTTCCACAGGAATTTGCCAACTTACAAGTGACCAAAGAGGAGTTTCTGTGCATGAAAGCATTAATGCTTCTCAACACAGGTAAGAACTCTTCAGGCTTTCTGAATGGAATATTAACAATCTGAATCATTCAAAACCAATGGCTCCTTGCCAGACCACATGAAACGACGGGAGATGCATGTTTTGGCGAAACTGCATGACCCTGAAAAACCTCTTTGGTTTCATTTCCAAATGTGTTTCTGGAAAATAGAAAAGCATCTAGGTTTATACATCTGCTTTCGGTACTGTAGCTCACGGAGGCATCTGTATGGTCTATGTCATGTTGAGCCAGTCTCCTGGTTTAAATTGCACTTCTGGGGTCACGCCCTAATCCCTGCACCTGATGTTCATTAGTCTTTGATGTTTAAAGAGCCCTTTATTCGGCCTGTTGATTGTCTTGCAGCAAAGAGCACCAGTAGTTGTTTGCGTGGCATGTTTGTATTATTTCATGTATCAAAGTTGTTCCTGCTCATCACGTCGGCTTCCTGTAAATAACTGATTATGATTTTTGTAAGTATCCTCTTTGTGCGCAGTGCTGTGAGCTGCTGTCAGTGAAGATATTTGTACTGTAAATGAAACATCACAATTCCCCTGCTTTATGAAAGGGAATTATACGTGGTTCATCTCTTTTGTAATTAAATTTCAAGAATTTTTAATAAAAAGTTACACAGAAACATCACTTTCTCATTACAAAGTAATGTAAATGTACCCAGTGTTAATACAAAACAAGAGATACCCATATAATAAGAGAAAATATCAAAACAGAATAGCTAAAAGATGTAAAGTACTGTGCAGGCGTCATCAAAGAATGTGATAAAAATCTAAATCCAATCAATATTTGGTGTTTATTTTATATCAGTTCTTATACATTTACACAATTCAGAGATTTTGTAGAGATATAGTCAAGTGTATGATCCACCAATTGCACCATACATCTGTCAATGATCGTCAATGTCACACGTAAGTTAAAACCCAGAAACAGCTGCTTAGGAGCCTTAACTGGGTTAGGAACAGCTAAACTCTGGTTGTGAAAGAGTTGCGAAATTGAGCACAGCAACAAGACAAAAGGTAGTCATATTGAATCAACAAGGTCTTCCCCAGATAGAGATTTCACAACAGGGTTTCAAGACGTGCTGGTCTGTGCAGCTGATCCAAGACACCTCAAACCAATTACAATTTGAAAATGGAACATGTCCAGCAGTGCCATCAGCTCCGAACAGGCAGAAAAAGTGGGATCCAGGTGGTCCTTTATACTGTCCACAGAAGTCTAAACAGAAGGGGTCTTCATTGAAGATTCACAGCATAAACGACTTTGGAAATGGGGTTTAGAAAAATGGCTAGACTGCTGTGTCACACTTTTAAATATTTATCTGTAGCACAAGGCAATATTTTTGGTGAAGGCCTAGAGTACATCGAGCAGTACATGAATGAGTGGCTGCAGGTGGAAGTTAAGCATGGTAGATGTTCCTTGATGGGTTTGGGACTGTATTTCTGCAACTGAACTTGGAGATTTGGTCAGATTTAGACCCATTTCCGTCATGCAATATCATCAAGGAGGCAAATGAATGGCCATAAATATATCCTGCAGCAGTAACATGGCTGCAGACACACACACATACACAAAAAACCAGGAACTATCTAGTTGAAGTGTTGGGATGTCCCCTGCAGAGCCCCGATCGAGTGAGGCAGTAGGATGTTAGAGCGCTTACATTGGTTAGTTCCACAAGATGTTTGGATCAACCAACAGTTTCCTTTAAAAATGGTGATTTGATTAAGATTTCTCCTTTATTCGTTCAGTCCGTTTTGTTTTTTACGAAAATAAATGATTAACTCGTACAATTATGAAAGCATTCTTTGTACAGTCTTTATTCACAACTTTTTCACAGTACTGTATTTAATTAAGAATAAACAACAATGTTTAATTAACATTTACCATACACCTGCGCACCTTCATCTATTGATTCAAATTGTAATGTTTTAAAAGTTATCAATTCACTGTTGACTTTTGTACAATTTAATTACTTTACCTGCCACTTCAGTCTGCTAACAACCAGCTTATGCCAGCTGCCACCAGTTACCAAACACGGCTGGAGCTGGTAATGCTGGATTTTCTACTTGGATGGTAAACACAATTTACAGTGATAGTCCACTTAAAGAAATCATCTCTTTTGTTACAAACCATTTTGTGAAATTGACAGATTAATTACTGGAGGTTAATCACAGCCTTCCTGCATCAACAACACGTTCAGAACTAAACGCCTGGGTATTAGAAACAATTTGAGGTTGAGAGATTAATGATGTTTTTTTTTTTGAGGGATCATTGTCTTAAACTCTATATTTGTTATCAAAATGTTTTGCCATGAAAATAGCCCTGGTTGCTGACATGGCATAAAATCAATAAATGAATGAATGAATGAATGTCTTAAACTCATCTAAATGTTACTCTGTGATTGTGATAGTTCCTCTGGAGGGTTTGAAGAGTCAGATACAGTTTGACGAGATGCGACAGAACTACATCTGCGAGCTCTCGAAAGCCATTCAGCTCAAAGAGAAAGGAGTGGTGGCAAGCTCACAACGGTTTTACCACCTCACCAAACTCATGGATTCCATGCACGAGGTAATCATGCATGAAAGATTCATTCCCATTCTTATGTACTTGCACAGCATTTTTCAAGATGCATATAAATCTCCAAATTTTTTAATTCTAACGCAAGAAGCATTCATCTGCACACAGCAGTAGACTCCTGTCAACGATGAACGATATTTGAAGAGTTTAGTTTCAAATTATTATAGATCCAAACACGCTAAATTGAGAAAAAGGGAGTTTTCATGCCCTAAAAAGGGGGTTTCAAATAGTGATAGATCTAATTTCATTTAAAATTATTTTGTTTAACAGACCCAGGAACCGTGTTTCCCCAAAATACAGAAATTCTCTCAATCTAAAGTTTTTTTTTGTGTGAAAATGGACAAAAATCCAACAGTAAACAAGTAAAAGTTATTTATGCTTATGGAAAGTCCCAGTCTATATTGAAACCGAGCAAACCCCATTTACTGTGGCCTGCTGATGTCCCTACTGGTAAAAAATTGCATCTGAAATGATTGTATGTTACATATCTTTCATAGATAAACAATTTGATTCGTTTCTAGATACACAGCTTATGATTAGATTGATGTAAAATGTAAAATATTCAATTAAAAAGTGATTGGATTCATTGTAACAAACAATATAACTGCAAGCAGTAGTACAGGACCAAGCATTCCAAAGGCAAAATGTGAGCGCAAAGAGAATCGAACAGAAAAACAGATGCTCTCAGTAACTTATGTTTTGGGGTCAGCTTTAGGTACTAATGACTCACACCAAGTTTGGTACAATAATGGCTAAAGGTTGCTCAGATGCAGCTTTAGCTGTATAGACTCCACATAGCATGACGCCATTGAAATCGTCATGGCTTTTATGACAAATTGTAACTCCAATCAAAACAACATGAGAATCGGACAAATGGTCTAGGAGGAGTTAGAAAAAGTAGGTTTTGATCTAATTCAATATGGTAGGTTATTATCATTTTTCTAACTTTGTTTATATCTTTTGATCACAACATGCCACTGGCTAACAATTTTTCTGAGTCCCTTCGGGGCATAGTGCCAAACATGCTCGCCAAATTTTATAAGCGTTCTTGAATTTATAAACATTCCGCATTTTTGTTGATTTTGTTGACATTATTCAAAATGGCTGACACCCAAAATGGCCTACCATGTCTGCCATTTTAGGGGTTGGCCGTTTAGAATTATGTTGAGACCAATTTTACGATCTTGGGACAAACAGCTTGGGAGATTTTGTAAAATTATACAAACAGCCCAGAAGGAGTTCGCAAAAGTATGTTTTTCATAAAATTCTAAAATTTTGTTTGACTTACAGTTTAAAAGTTATAGACAAAAAGTGCAAATTTGGTCCAGTGGTGGCTCTAGACGGTTTGAGTTTGAGACTCCAAATTTGGTAGGCTCATAGGTCAAAGGCTTGGCAGCAAGTGTGCCAAACTTTCTCTGCAAGCTTTTCATAGGGCTGCCATTTACACGAGGAAGATGAAGAAGAGGTGGAATAATAATAATAATAATAATAATAAAACGCAAACAATAGTTGCCTTCGTAGCTTGGCCCCTCATTAATATTAATCAATTTTTTCAAGGTCTATGTGGCAAGTGTTATGTGTAACTACCCAGCAAAACATGGCGACAATGATGTCAACAGGTTTTGCACGTCCAGTTTTGATCAGAAACTGGTCAAAATCAACAAAAACTTGTGCTTAAGAAAAAGCATGGAAATACAATTGAACATGCATCTGTACTTGTATGGATAGCTATTAGTTTAAGTTAAATTGTCAACAATTTGAACCCTTTTTCAATGATGTTGAATAAAAGTCAAGAGTATATATTTATAATATTTCAGTTTTAGCAATTCAAATAGAACTCAACATCTTGAACAGCAAAATGCAGCTTAAAAACCGATAAGCTTTAAAAAGTGTTACTTATTGGAGGCTGTAAAAATGCGCTGTTGACTTTGTCTGTGTACAGATTGCCAAGAAGGTCAATCTGTACTGTCTGAGCACATACATCCAGGCAGATGCCATGAAGGTGGAGTTTCCAGAGATGATGTCTGAGGTAATTTCTTCCCAGCTGCCCAAAGTGCTGGCGGGAATGGTCAAACCGCTTCTGTTTCACAACAAGTGAAGATCACCCAAGACCTAGACCTAAGCTTGGCTCTGCTCAGGGCTCTGGAAAACAAGAGACACTTTTAAAGGACACATATTTACAAAAACAATTTCTCCTGTTACAATATCCACACTTTCTTATCTAATGTTTGCTAAAAGTCTGTGCATTTTCACTCTATACTCTCAGAAATAAAGGTTCAAACTGCTGCCACCGTGGGTGGGGTTCTACGATCTACCAGCTGAGTTCCTTCAAATACTGTGGAAGTAAAGCTAAATGAGTCGCTGCTGTTTTGAAGGCAAAGAGGGGTCACACACAATTTTACATTTATCTTTTGTTCAATAAAAATAAAATGATAAACAATTCCATCTTAGAAAGCATTATTTGTTTACAGCAACAATACCTGGCTATAACATTTGCACAATACTATAGTGTAAAAAAAAAAGAGAGACTTTTGTTTACAACACAGAAAAGGTTCAAGTGACGGCTCCTGTACCTTTAATTCTGAGAGTGTGTAACAGATTTACTTTTGTTCAGTCCAGTTTGAAGACAGAATGTACTGTACGCGTAAGCTGGTGTCTTATTAAACGTGCTCAGATAAATTGTAATCAGTGTAAGATTTATTTAATTTATTAACATGGAAGTTGTCACAAAAAACAGCTGATTAAAACAGATTTTTTAAAAGCTGATTTGTATTTTATTTACAAACATCTGATGTCTGGATGGAACCTTGAGCTACCGACTTAGATTGTCTATGTGTGCCATGCTAAGAGCAGTTTTTTTTAATTATGTTTTTTCTGGGTTATGTATTTCATTTCAAATGTTCATTTCTTGTGAGGGGCTGTACGGGGGAATAATGTGCAGAGGCCAAACCCATTTTCGGAAGGGCCTTTGCCCAGCTCAATTTAGCTGCAACTAAACCTGTGTGGAATTAATACTAAAACATTGCATACAAATTTCATGGTCCTTTAGAGCAAAAAAGAGCACCTTCAAACTTGAAAAGAACCGGCAAAGTACAAAAAAATGGTTCTTTACTGCAAAAAAGTGCTATATAGCACCTTCAAACCTGAAAAGAACCAGCAAAGTTTAAAAAAATGTTTTTTATTGCAAAAAAGTGCTATATAGCACCTTCAAACCTGAAAAGAACCTGCAAAGTTTAAAAAAAATGTTTTTTATTGCAAAAAAAGTGCTATATAGCACCTTCAAACCTGAAAAGAACCGGTGAAGAACCAAAAAGAGCTTAAGGGGTTTCTTTAAAGTGAAATATACATCATCTTTAGACCTCCAAAGAACCAGCCATGAGTGTTGGCTCTACAATGCACTAAAGATCTGAACAAAACATGGCTCAATCCCTGACGAATTGCAAAAAATTGGATATCAATAAATGGAATTGGGTTCGGGTCAGGCTATATTCTCTCAGACTTGGGCCGGGACAAGTTTTTGGCTTGTTTTGCCACTCTGTCTCAGTGAATGTGTATCCATCAGTGTGACCTAATGGGACATTTTTGTGCAGTATTTTGTGTTTTCTTTGAAGAATATTGGTTGTATACACATTTAAATGATCTTCTCTTTAAAAATAATAATTGCAAACAAACCAGATGTTAGGCCATTGCTTACTTACGAGAAAAAAAAGGTGCATCACAGTGTTAATGCACTGCTAGTGTACATAAACAAATTCACCACATCAACGGTAAATTTGATACATTTTGCTGAGAGAAAACCACAATTAAGGAAGCATTTGGTCAGTGATTCATCGCTCCTGTCATGTCATGAAAACCAGAGAATAATTCCGATGAAAAATGCATTCTGCGACACATTGCAATTAAGATGCCAGTCTGTACATGCCTTTGAGCTCTTTATCAAGCTCAGTGTCGGCACCAGGTATGTACCTGAGCAAGTTTTACATGTGACAAACGTGAGTTTAGCCATATTTACTTTATAGAAAATAGTTGATGCATTACAATTTCAAAAATGTTTGTTATGGAGGAATGATTAGCCCTTAAATTGGAGTTTTGATGGAATGCTGATGAATAGAGTTGATTGCACTCTAATTTCTAAAACTGCAACAAAAGCCAAGTATCGGTTGTTTCACAGAAATGTTGGAGGAAGCACGCTATTCCATTCAGTCAGGGCCTCCGTTTTCACAAGTGATGTCCAGGAAATATATTTGATTGTACAAAAAAGGAAACCCCCAACAGTTTTACTCTTCAGAGAAGGATTCATGGTCAAATCTCATGTGATTATAATGCAATTGGGTGGTAGCCAGAAGTGAGAACCCTGTGACTCAATCTGAGGCTATACTTTTACTTTTGTTTAGCTTTAAATCAGAACGGAAACTCATAAATCACAAGCACATTTCAAAGAGCTGTGATCATTTCCTGTCCATGACCGTGATGCTGGAATTGGAGGGAGGATCGGTTCTGCAAGGGTATACACTCCATTCTAAGAGTTTAATTGGGAATGAAAGAACAGTGGGATCTTGGCAGTGGACGTCTACACTCCTTAGATTGCAGATTGATATAAACTTCTCAAGGTTAAGCTTTGGCATGACGCCTTTTCAATCATTTAAATGCTTTACGCAACATATCTAACGTGACTTGGAGGCCAATGGAAGATGGCGGTGATGAAAAAATAAAATTGATTATTTGGCTTAAGGCCACATCTTTTCTAATTAAAATTCGCACAAATCCTTGGATGGTCTTCTCAGCAGGTTGCTCCCTGCCTGAAGATTGGGTTTGCGTTACAACAGATACTCACAGGGAAACATGAAAGAAGAACTGCAAGAAGACGACGACGACAGAGAAGAAATCGAGCGTTTTTTACTGTTGGTGGCTCTTTGACAAAAATGTGGAGAAAAGAGAGAATTTGTGCTGCGCTATTTCTTTCTTGTGCGAAGTCGCTATGAAGCACCACCTAGCGGCACCACTCGTTCGGTCCGATTTGTGATGACCATGTGCTAACGGTTTTCGTTCGAGGCACGGTGTCCAATTTAATGTTGCTGCCGATGGTTGCTTCTCATTAACATAAGAGTTAAACGCCTACAAGCTGTCCTCAGCAATCCTTTGCACTCTCTTTGCCAGAAGTCGAAACAAGAACAAACAATCCCGTTCTTTGAACGTTTGGCTGGCGAGGTCATGGAAAATGATAGCTGGCCATAGGTTCCAGCACACTCAATTGTTATGAGCATCACAGCTTTTAATCTCAGACTACAGCTATGCATGAGGTGTAAAGAGTTCTGAAACATCATACTCAAGGAAAAGTACCATCTCTTTCCAAAAAAGTAAAGTAAAAGTAGAAATTATTATAAGTATTAAAAAGTTATAAACACAATTCAAGGTATGAGTAAAAGGTAGTTCTTCTAAAACAACTCAAAAGAGTATTACACTGATCAATTTTTCACCTTATATCCTACAAATTAAAAGTGTAGCGCACACCAGATCCATTTTCTTGAGTGTGTTTCTAAGCAAGATAGAGTAGAGGAGAGCATGAAAGAAAAGAGACAGATAGGATGAAGAGAGAGAGAGCGAGGTGGAGAAAAAAAGAGAGGAGATGAAAAGAAAGGCGGGAGAAAGAGTGAAATAGGTTTTATGTGATATTTATTGTTATATAATGACGTTATAGTAATGGTTTGGTTACATTCACTTACATTTTGTCAGGAGATCGGATCTTTTTACGCAATTTGATTGGACGGGAGAGGTGCCAATCACTGTAGAAAAAATACATACAATAAAAATAATAAGGAAGTACAGAACTAAACTAAAAATGTACTCGACTCGTAAAAGTATACATTTTTAAACCTATTCACTTAAATACAACTCAATTTCAGTAATTTGAGTATTCATAATTAGTTACTTTGCACCACTGCATGTACTTTATATTCTCTTTTAGAAATTAACATTTGAGTTCTATTCGGAAGCTTTGAAACCAGATTATCATCATTTTCATTGTAGAAGGCTGTGGAATAAAGTGGTGGACCAGAGGTAAGGTGAATCCAGATGTTTTATTTGAGGTGAGAATATATACAGTGAAGCAAAACAGAAAATAAAAACTGTATAAAAATGAAACCATCGAGGTTAGACAAACATACAGAACCTTTCTGGCTGAACATTGGTTGGTTTGAAGCCCTTTATAAACCCAAACTCCGCCCACAAATGGCATCTGAAATTCTCTAAATCCAACAAACGATCTAAATATAAACAATCAAACTTTTCACTTACACGTCTAAACAATACACATCTTGAATACACTTCAATGAGTTTGGCCAAATGAACAAAGGAAATGAACTGCAACCGCTGAAGTTTTATCAAAATAAAGACAGTAGAGGTTGGGGGTTTTCTTGGGTTCCATAATATCACGAGCAAACATTAAACTAGAAATAATAATTCATACATAATCCCAAATGTCACAGGTGTCTCCTCACAGTTTTCATTGGATCAAAGTAAATGGCAAACCTTGGAAAGTTTGCAAGTGTATTGCAGTGATTCGTATAATGTCCTTTATTGCTTACAGCATCTAAACAGTGTCCTACAAATAACTGCGACTGTATGTTTAAAGCTCTTGGTGTAAACCATAGAATATAAATATGGACGCCATTGAGCTCATATGAAGGTTTCAAGAAGCTGGACCGGAGGCTACCACTGACGGGTGCTTATGCACAAATTCCTGTTAAGGATCCAACCATCATGGTTTAAGAGGTCCGCGTCGATTCTAACTCACACACGCCCCTCTCACATGCAGTCTGTTATATACAACTTATTTTGTAATTATAAACCAGAATTTGGGAACGAATTCTTTGAATTTGATTTTTGGCAGCGTAAATGACCTTTCTCACGACGTAAATTTGTCTGTTCTGTGTAGCTGTCATTCACATCCGAACTTGACCCCCCCCCCCACAAAAAAAATATATATATATATTGTTCACCGTTTAGAAAACTTTTGAAATGGATTTAAATCATCTGTGTAAATAACATATTTTCAGAGGAAATAATTTTTATAGTTTGGCTTTTCCTCATAGACTTCCTCATAGCCGGCCATGTGACACACACTTGGTTTAAATGAACATCACCATGGATACCATGAAACAATTGGCATCTCCTGGATGGACGCCATCAGAGGTAAATAATGTAATTTTCAGGGATGAGGCCTGTTTTGCCATCAAAGGTTGCTTGAAGCCAGCCTGGTTCCACCGAAGGATACACTACAGAGGCAAAAAAAGACAAGGCAATGATGATGACGTGAAAATAACAAATGTGGATATAATTCAAAAGTAACTCGAGAATTATTAGCTCTACATTTCTTGGTAACGCGTTTTTAAACTAATTATATTTCAAATAATGTGGACACATTATGAACACATGCGTGTGCCAATCACACGGCTGTTTTGAATTGAGTAGGAATGAACACTAATGTTTCATGTTGATATCAAATATAATGTGTAGGTTTCAAAAAGGTTATTAGTTTAATTTGTTTTTTTGCTTTCAAATGACCATTAAGATTTATGACATAATTTGCAAGGTAATTCAAATTTAAATCTGAGAAAATGGGTTCAGTTTATGTTTACATACTCCAAGCTAATGCCATCAGTCCCATCTTTTGTAAAAAGAAGGGATAAGAAATACAAAACCTATGAGTTTGCTTGCGGCACAAAAAAGCACAGTTGAACAAAAAGAACTTGGAGCAGTGTATAAGGTTTAGATGAGGTTTGTTTGAATTTTTGACACAATTTTTACATTGTTTTGACCTTGTTTTTGCTTTTTGGGGGATTTATACATTGTTCAATACTTTAATTTATTTTCGTGGTAAAACACAAAAACTCAGTTTCTCCATTTTTTAAGTTAAAAATGGCAATTTATTACTCTTAATTGTATTTTTTGTCATGGAATTATTGTGAAATGTAATACAAAACAATTGTGTATTACACTAAAATAAGGATGACAAGCATTGCCACAAAAAACAGTTTTAGTAAAACTATTAGATCAAATTGTAAAGTAAAGTAAAAATGGAGATAGGCACCAGCAGATCCCCATGGCCCCGAAAGGGAATAAGCGAGCAGGAAAATTAATAAATGAATAGTTTTGCCTTTTTAACTGGAATTATGATATTATCAGTTCAATTCAGTTCAGTGTGTAGTGTACTGACCGTCTTACAGCATCAACCTTTAAGTAGCTCACATCTTCTGATGTAAATAGTGCTAAACTTAAAAAAAAAAAAAAAAACTTCCCCTGTTTAAAATTTGACATGTGCCTTTGGAGCTCACACATTAACATCAAATGCTCAAACATCAGTGACCCACCTCCATGTTTAACAGTGGGTATGATGTTTCATTCATGTTTACTTCTCTTCAAATGTAGCATTTATGGTTGTGTCCAAAAAGTTACATTTCCTCATCGCTCCAAATAACTTTTTTTCCAGATGTTTGGAGGCTTGTCTCTTAGCTGTTTGGAATATTGTAAGTTACTTTGTGGCCTTTGCGTTGTACAAATATTGAGGGTGATGTAATTGGGTTTAAATCACAGGGTATGTAAAGTTTCTGTTGCCAATATGATTTAAAAAAAGAGTAAACACAGTTGTTTGACAACAAATGGCTTCCCTTAACAAGCTACTATTACTTCCCCACTATTTTTTTGAAAAATGGCCATGAAATCAGAAAATTTGTCAGGGTGTGTAAACATTTGAGCACAACTGTAGAAGAAAAAAGATGACGGAACACAATGGAAAGTTTGATGCTGTTTCCATGATCTATGCAAACTCTCCATGAAGAATGATTAGCAATTAAAATTTTCTTAGGTTGAGTTGACCGTTCAATTCTGCGACTCTCTTGACAAAACAACAATGACCTCAGGAAAGGGAGGCAGCGCACAAGCAGGTTTTGACATCGAGCTGGCTCACTTTACACCACTAAATCAACCCTGTAAAGCTTTCACAAATGACCCAACCATCACGACCAGTTAAAACAACCCAAGCAGCTGTTTCGACCTAAAAGCATCAGGCGAGGGGATTAAAAAAAGTTGATTCAACAGGGAATGGTTTTCTGAGCAGAGCTCTGGAAGAGGTTGATGTGTTTGCTGAGCTTTCGTCAAGAGAAGACATGGCCTTGAACGGGTTACTGTGACCTGTCTGAGAGTCCCCCAGTTGCTTAGTTATGAGCCTGTCAATCATCCTGACTGACTTTTTTTTAAACATGGTAGGCCAAATCTTTGCAAAATGACTAGAGTTATTCTGCAAAATTCAGAAAAATACAAATGTCAGGTAAAATTCTTCGAAAATCAATGGCATTTCCTGCAAAACTCCTTAAAGCAAAACATATGGAAAGTGGCATAAAGACAAGCATCCCTTGAACACATATGATGGAGTCACTCAAACGCACTCACTGCACAGTGTTAATATACTTTTACCTGCTACTAAAACCAATTTTTCATAATAACAGGCTCATAATTCCAGATTATTTTCAGGCATGTGGGAGACACTAAAACAAATACACAGTTTTTTTTCAGCAATTCACTCAGCCAGCAGGTAGCGCTCTGAGTGTATCACCTCGTAAGGATATAAATACATCCGGAATGATAGGGACATCATTTCAGATTACTGTCTTGCACTGTGTGAGTCCTTTCACATCTGCTGCACAGATAATACACTATTGACCACTGAAGTCTTTTTAACCTGATTGGTTGATTTTTGTGAACAAAAACAAAAAAATCTTTTGAAATGAAACATGAACAACCTCTCCTCTCCTCTCCTCTCCTCTCCTCTCCTCTCCTCTCCTCTCCTCTCCTCTCCTCTCCTCTCCTTCATTGTACTTCTATAAATACACCTCCGAGAACTTTCCTTTCTCAAAATCCCTGGAAAACTCTTCTCCACCAACTGTTAACTCTCAGAAAGCATTGATAGACAATCCCAAAGATTGAGCACTTTTTGTTTCTCAGTTCCTGAAAGTCAAATAATATTCTGATGAGAGTGTGCAGTAAAACGGTTAGACTTCGTGGTTAAAGTCTGTCTGAAGGTACTCTATGTTTGCATGCATCTCTTTTAATCTGTATATTAATATTAACATATATACTTGCTAGTGGACTTTGAAGGCCTGGTGTCCATGCTTTATTCATTGCAGACTGCGACTACTGTGTTGCATTTGCAGGAAAATACCAGCATACCGTGGCCTTTTACCTCTAGCTTAAAATAAAAAATGATGTTGTCGTCGACGTGAAACGTTATTTTAAAATCATCATTACAGAGGAGGTGATCAGACAAAATGTTTCGCATTCTTTTACGTTTAATTACGATGATGTACTTTAACAAGCAAGCACTTTGTGTATGTTCATGTGTTGTACACTTCACGCAAAATGTGTTTCTGGCACGCCATCTGAGGACATCAAAAAATTGGCTCGGGGGAAAGTCAAGCTGCCGAACCCTGCCCTAGCATGCATTTAGGAATCCTTCTGGGAATCATTGTAGGAACTCATTTACTAATACTGTAAAATACACAGTGACCCGTTGTTGTCTTATAGATAGAAAGCATTAGGCAGAAGAAGGACTGTGAAGTAACAAGCGTATTCATGGTTGTATAACCAAAGCTCTGGAGGAGGCTGCTGTGTTTGCAGAGCACTAGTGAGGGGAAGACTGGCTGGACCGGGTTATTGTGACCTGTCTGATTGCTCTGGTCTCTGGCCAATTGTGTTTCTCGTGGAAAATACATCCAGCTATAAAATATCCGTCCTGACACATATGAAGAACAACACCAGATGGTTCTATCGCAGAGCCGACTACAGAACATATTATTCCCTCTTAAATTAAAGCTGCGGTATGAGGTTAAGTGCAGTCCGGACTCCGTCTAGATTTCATTCCTCATAAACAAGCACTCGGAAAAAGATGCAAACATCCGAATGCATACCAGACTGCATTCCCTGTAAAAGAAGGAATGCTCCAGCATGATAGTCACAGAAAGATAGATAGGGAGCTGACCGTTGGAGAAGTGCGCCCCCTGTGGGAAACTCAGCTCATTGCTGTGTTCAGCTTCACATGGGTAAATAGCCTTTGCTTCTCTGTAGGATTAAAAAAAAAGATGGTGATAGATTTATGTTTTTAATTAACACAGTAAATGGTATTTGCATGAACCAGATTCTTACCTTCCCAGAGGAGGACGTTTTCCTGCAGACGGGTTCTCAAAAAGCAATGCTCTGGCAGCCACGCTGCAACAAACAAGGATGCCACATCTTCAGAATGATTCATCTCTTGATTATTTTACTTTACTAGCAGCGTTGGATAATTAGAAGCCAAACAAAGCCGCAAACGTTGCTGTACTTTGTTGCTTTCCAGTATTTAAAGATGGATTTTATCTAGAGGAAAAAGGACGCTGTTACTATTGAATGACCTGAGACTGTTGATTCATGGGCCACAAATGCACTCGAATTCTTACTTCAGAGTAATACATAAATAATCTGGAAATAATTAAGGAAAGTATAACTGAAAAAAAAACAACTAAATTATAGAGTTAATAAATAAACTAAAACCTAAAAACTGTCTAATGGTTTGTTGTAATGCTGTGGCCACACTGTATTGGAGGAGTAAGGCATCAGTACACATGTAGATGCAACTGTAATGGGACCGGTCACAAGGGACTGTCTTATCTTCTTATGCTTTGAGGTTTCCTGTCTGTATTTTTCCTAGCTTTCCAGGAAACGGTGAACAAATGTTTCTTCCTTACAAGATTTTTTCAAAAGTTATTCAACTCAAGAGAGTTATTTTCCTTCCCAAGAGTATTCTATACTGACAAAAATATTACTAAATAGTGTTTTCTTTTGCAATGCCGTTTTGGTTAGCCTAACCGCTAATATTGCTGTGTCACTATTTATTAGGCAGTAATGTTCTCTGTAACGTAGGGTAACAAATCTATGTTGGTTATTGGGACGATGTTATCGTCCATCTCAATGTTTACTTGTAAAAATCTATGTGTTTACTTTTGCGTCATAAGCACCTTGCATCTTTCTTTTGCGTTAAATAATTAGGGCACAGACACTCTCCTGAACACTAGGTGGCGCTGAACTGAAATTCACTCCATGCCACACGATGGTGCAGATCCGGAAGAAGATCCTCTACTTTATACTGACCTCCTAAAAATGTACCTTTGCTTCATATTGAGCGATCTAAAAGGTGAGGTGGCCTTAGGTTGCATCATGTGATCAACGTTCCTCCCAGTTGAACTTTCTGTCGGAGCGAAATCCACAGAAAACAGACACACAAATATTGTAAAGAACGTTTGAAAACCTTCCACAGATTCATTGAGTTCAATGGAAGAAAAAACAACAACGCAATGGAGAGTAAAACTAAGCCAAATTTATTTTCGACGAACCAAAAGAAAAAATGATAAGACACTTGTGCCGTAATTACCTTGATCTCAAACCTGCCAAACTCGCTTTAGTCAAACATTTATTTTTGTTTTGTCCACACACTGTCTGGCAAGTTCAGCAGAACTGCATTCATGTTTGAATCATCACAGTCACAGATAAAGTAATTAGCTTCCAAACACAATAGCACAACAGTAAAAGCTTGGTCTTGGGACATCATGGTTGAGCTGCGGTTAGATCGGCTCACATTATGAAATAAATCCTTTCATAAAACTAAGGTTTCATCCGCATCAGAAGCCAGTGAATGATATGTGTCTTTAAAAAGGCCAAACGTTAGATTGCAGCTTGTGTAACCCTTTAAGCTTTAGAAATAAATTATAAACTTAAATGCATGAAATCAGCTGCTAATGGGACTAATCCAGTGGCGGCTGGTGCATTTTCCACTTCACATTTAGTGTTTTATTTTTTTTAAGCACGTGACTTTTTCCCTTTTTAACACGTATGTGTTGCTGGAGATATTTTCAGCCTTTGATCTTATTTTTAAGAAAAATCTTGTATTGTATGATAACGCGCGCACATTAAAGAACCCAAGAAGGAAAACAAAATGAAAGAGCACAATGCAAAACTTCTGGACCTACACTGATCCTGGCCGCTGGTAGCCATAGCGGGAGTCGTTGTTGTTGTCCACTTTTTGTCTCAGGAGAGCTTTTGGAGGCAGATCGTGGCAGCTGGAGGTTTTCGGATCAAGTTTATTCTCCATACACAGTAGATTCAGAACAGATCCCACGTGACTCTGAGCTGCTCCAGAGGGAAAAGAGAGAGACTACATTAGGGTTTCAAATGTGGATTTTTAAAAGCATTTCAATGGTATCAAAACTGAGGCCTTTTTAGTACAGCGACCTCATTTCCACGTCTAAGAAACCCGACTGAGATGATTCAAGCTTTATGACATGGAGCGTTATCCTGCTGGAAGTAGCATCAGAAGATGGGAAGGCTGTGGTCATAAATGGATGGACAAGGTCAGCATCAATACTCAGGAGAGCTGCGGCGTTTACGATGCTCAGTTGGTACTAATGGGCCCAAAGTGTGCCAAGAAAGCACCCCCCACAGCATTACACCACCACCACTAGCCTGAAACTTTCATGCTTTTCGAGATTCATCAACGTTTTTCCAATCTTCTGACAATCTCTTTTAACTTCATCCCTCTGTCTTCCAACCAGGAATAGATGTTGTGGATGTTGCCCAGGGGGGGTGGATTTGAAGTGTCCGTAATTTATATTTTGTACATCATAATACAATTCTTAGACATTTTCTACTTTAAAGATTCAATAATTCAGATTTACATTTGTCAGCATGACCAAACTATGTTTCCTACCTTCTGTGAAGCGTAATGATCTAAGAGATGGTGCGCTGGCGTGATTCAGCCGCAGGGCAGCTGCAGAATGAGGTGCTTTGGAGGGTGCTGGAGAGGGCCTGATGTCTCCTCGCAGAGGCTCCCTTTGGACAGAGTCCTCTCTGGAGCTCGAGTCAGGGCTGCTGGTGCAGGGCGGTGGGTTTTGAGGAGGCTGCTCTAAGGTGGAGGGTCTGGAGAAGCTGTTCTGCTCAGAGGAATGGGAGGAGAGAGAGTCCATGCTGCCAATAGGAGTGCTGGCAGAACTGCTGCTGCTGCTGAATGCGTCACCTGCAGGAAGTAAACACAGGTTCACACACGGGGGAATTAGGAGAACTAGGGATTACAAAACCAGATCGAATCCCAGTAGCACACAGAACAAGACTGGTAATCTCCCGAATGCCCTAAAGTTTAAGTGATACCCCCTCTGTTTCCTCTTATTCATACTGGGCAAATCTGCTTGAGCACCAAGGCATGGAGAAATCTTTCGCTGCAACCTCGTAAAGCTTAATTTGAGGTCTGAGACTTTTTCTTGGAGCTTTTTTTTTTTTTTTTTTAAATATTTTAACGCATTACATTTACAATAAGAGTAATAACACAAATATAAAAAATAAACCCATATATTGCAGTAAAAAATTCAACTTGAGCAGGACGTTCAAATACTAAAGTTTTATGGCAGGTCTTATTGTGGTTATCAACTGGTGCTTCAACACTCACTTTCTGGATCAGCCAGGCACAGTGATGGGGTGTACAGGCCACGGGGTTTATGGGGTGCTGATGATACACAGATGGCCCTGCTCCTGCGAGACCCTGGCTGGGACTGAGGCTGCACCACAGGAACATTGGGATCTGGAGCTTGATGGAAGATCTGATTAAAGAAATGTAAAAATTTTAGAAAAAAGTACATATATGAGTTGAAACAAAACTCATATATTTTAAGGTAAAAAAAAAAATATTTGAAAGCTAAATGTGAATATAAAGCAACATTTAATTATTTTTTTTTCTGTTACAAAAGTTGATTAAAATATTATAAAAAATTCAGTAAGTTTTGTAAATATTTAATGTTCCCAAACAGCTTCTTGATTTTTTTCAGAAACAGACCTCCACAAACCATTTATGTTAATACTTTTTATTTTTATACTGAAAAGGATAAATGAAAAAAAATCTGTCTTTTAAATATTCTACTTTTTCAAAATATTTAATAATATACCAACAAAGCCATATTGTTGATTTTTCAGAAACAGACCACCACTAACCATTTGTGTTAACTGTTGTCTATTTCATTCAGTAAATTTATACTGAAAATGCTAAATAAAAAAATTCTATTAATTAAATTTGTTAAGTTTTTCTAATAATTTAATAATATCCCAAAAAGAAACAGAAACAGACCTCTACTTACTATTTCACTTACTTTACAGTTTCTGGTTTACTTCAACAGATGAACAAAAGTGTCATATTCTTGTTTATTTCATTTAGAATTGACTCAGTATTTTGTTGATATGATGATTCTAAGAATTACATGAGGATTATTGCAGGCTGTGTTTGCGTCACACTGCTTTTTACAATGAAATCAATGATATTTAGGCCTCAAAATAACTCTATTTACCTTTTAACTCAAAGTTAGGGGTGGGCGATATCTCGATATTTAAAATATATCGAGATTTTTTTTAAACTCGATATGAATTCTGGCATATCGTATATATCGATATAATGTCTATATTTAATTTTCACCACTTTGCTTGAGGCTTCTCTGTGCTGCGCTCGTCCCCGCCTCCTTGCTTTTGTTCCCCCTCCCCTTGCCTGTCGTCTCAATCAACATGGCGGAGCCCGCAACCAGCCCGGAGGCTACAGAACTGCAGAAGAATTGCTGGCTCCATTATATGGAAATACTTTGGTTTTAAGTCGTCAGACGAACAACAGACAGATGTCTACTGCCGTGAATGCCGTGAAAGTTGCTGCCAACCAAAGCACAACTAATCTCCACAATTCTATAACGCGGAGTGTAGGATATGAAAGACAGAGCGCAAGGTGGTGTAGCATCACAGAGTCCGTGGCATTTCACATAGCGGTGGACATGGCACCCATATCCGTCGTTGAACAACGTGGCTTTAAACGTATGCTAAAACACTTGATCCCAGTCAAATACAGTTTACCTAGTTTGCATTACTTTTCGAGACAGGAACTCCCGCGATTGTACACTACAGAGAGAGCGCGGCTTGCTGCTGAATTGGAAAAGGTTACTTACAACAGAGGTCCTGCAAAGATGAGCTTGAGTTGAGTTGTTTTATTTTTGAATGAAAAGAAGGCAATGTGTATTATTTTACAGTTAAATTATTATTTATGTTATCAGGGATTTTGTTTATATCCTAAATGTTACAGGAGCACTTTGTTCCTATTGACTGCCTGTTTTTAGTTGTTTTATTTTTGAATGAAAGGGCAATATGTATACAAGGATTTCTGAAAGAAAATTTGCAGAAGCACCTCTGAGCTTCAATAAAAAAACGACTTTGACATTTGTATTTTTTTTTTTGCAGTAGGGTTTTTTGGGGGGTGGGGGGGGGGGGGTGGTTATAAATCCTGTAAAGATATCGAGATATATATCGTATATCGAGATATAGCAAAATATATCGAGATATATTTTTTGCTTCATATCGCCCAGCCCTACTCAAAGTTATGATTTTGTTAATGCAATAACTCCCAATAATAAATGTACTTATTATATTCAGTAGGTTAATAACTACTGACCTTTTTTTACAGTGTGGATAAAGCTCTGATAAAGATCTCCAATGGTTTCCCTAGAGCTGACTCTGGACGTCTGTTTATTTTGGTGGTTTTAGAATTAATGACGGCTATTGACAGATGCCTATTATGTAATGCTTTATAGGCTGGAGGTTACTGGTTGCACTAATATTTGTCAAATCAATCCCAATTTGTTTCTATAAGTTCCACAGGGTTCTGTTCTTGGTCCTCTAATCTTTATCATTCACATCCTTCCCGTTGTCCTATCTCAAGCTCATCTTACACTTTTTAGTTTGCTGTTTTTGCATTTTTATTGTGATTACAATGCTTTGCTGTGTCGTTGGGTGTCATGAAATGTGCTATTAAATAAAATGTATTATTATTATTATTACAATATAAAATATTTTGTTAATTCATGCCAGTGTTAAGTGGGAATTATCTGTGACATGCCTTTTCACAATTTTCAATCAGGATTTCCACCACAATGTTCTGGAACTTAATATTCATCATGGCAGCAACAGTTTCCTCTTGGGAGCGCATGAGTGTGGGGCCAAAGATCACTCCCAGATTGGAGACGGTCATCATGTTACTCTCACTGTGAGTAGACACACTGCAGGAACACAAGCCACTCATATCAACCAATCACAGATATCTACTGAATATTTCAAACATGTCATTACATGCTCATAAATCTGTAAATATTTTATGTAAATATAATGTAAATTGGTCTGTTAATACAACTAATAAATAGCTACATACATCTGCTTCAATCCAGAGGAGGAAACACCACACCAGGTGTTTTACTCCCATGGAGATAACAAAACTGTCCAACTCAAACGAGGCATCTACTCCCTCATGTGATGGCTTTTGAAAAGGACAGGACATGGTAAAACTTGTCGCTTAATCAGCGCAATATAATGAATTGTTACAGAAGCCTTGTGAGCTGCAGCTTCTTTTTGATTGATTCATATTTAAACAATTACATTTATTACATTTAGGAGGTAAATTAAGATTAAATACATTGTCCGAGAGAGATGTCCACACATGACCCAACAATTTTTACCTTTATTTATTTAAAGGGGGCATAAACTGGATTTTTTTTACTTTACTTTGTACTGCTCAATAATATGAAAGCCCATTTCTGTGGGTTTAAAAATGGCTAAACAAAATAAAATAAAATCCAAATTTGTACTTAAGTAGCTTGACTTAAAAAGGTTGAGGTGGCTTTCATTGAAAAACATCTCCAACCCTCTGGACAGTGCTGCTGTGTATTTTATTTATCTAAAAATGTCCATATTGATTTAAAAATGTAAAAATTTTGACTTTCTAAGTCATTATTTTTAACCCTACATGGACGTAGAGATTTCTACATGAAAAAACATTGATTATAATAAATACCAACATTTTGTTCTGGCTGCTAAGTTTTTTAACCAGGTTCCAGTTGTGGGCAGCAATCTCCCTCGACATTTATCAATATCTGCACAGCGGTTTTGAACATACGTGACTTCCTTCTCCAATGCTCTTGTAAAAAAAAAAACATTCGTATGTGAATTAAAGTGAAAATTGTTTAAGTAAGTAGAGATTTTTTGGAAACAAACTTTGTAAGTGGTTTGTCAGGGAGGGCATAATTTTATCGTGGATCTTTGTTCATTTTGGAATTATGCTGCGGTTTCCCATGCAGAGGTTTCTCTTCAGCTGCTAGCCTTTCAGCCACTCACATAACTCCACAAAAACAGCCCATTTGGCTTCAAACACTACTGGTGGAGTAAATGGAGTAAATGGAGTTTCGGGTGTAAAATGACATAAATTGCCTATTTTGCAAAAACAGCATAAAAAATCTTAAAAAAATCTTAAGAGATCTCATACTTAGCTAGATGTTTGATTATTAGCTCCAGCATCTCTTTGTTTTTGTCAGGCAGTTTATGCACGAGCGCATGGACGGCACACACTCTGTAGTTCTGATCTTCTGATTCTGGAGGGAAAAAAAACAGGTAGGATTGAGAAATGACAAAACGGACTGGTTTGGATGTTTACCATGTTTTTGTTTCTTTGGCTTTATAACGTACTGACAGCAAGCAGGAAGTCTGAGTGTAGTTTATACGTCATGAGAGGTTCAGAGAGACACCTGGTGGTAAGACAAGTCATCTTGTTAGCAAAACACAAAGAAATGCTCAAAACTACTGTTAAATACTTTTAGAAATGGTAGAGTGGCTATTGAAGATAATTTGAATTGGTCTGAAATCGAATAAAGCATGTTAAAATGATCACAGAACACTAAAGCCTTTAAATTTGGTTCAAGAATATAATCAAATTGGTGAAAAATTAATCCAATCATCGTTTTTAAGCATCAAAGTACCACAGTAAGCTCACACATTAGCCGATTAGTTTAAAATTTGAGATGGACCCACAAATCCACTTAAAACATAGTTAGACATGGATGAACCTGAGGTAGTTTTTAAGGCCACTTGTGATGGTCTTGTTGTCCCACACTTCTGGGTCCAGATCCAGATCTGAAGATGCTTTAGGAGCTGAAAGAGGAACATATTGTGGAGCAAATGTACAGTTGTGTTTATAATACTAATTTAGAAACCTTACAATGCTTCCCATCTAAATGCCGTTATTCTCATGTGAAAGTGCTGTTTCGCACCAAAAAACAGCAAAAGAATGAAAGAGAAAGAAAGTCTGATCCCCGTTTGAGTGGTTAGAACAGTAGGATGTATGGTTTATAGGACAGACAATCAATGCAAGTGATGAATATATTTTTTTATGATCAGACGAACAGAAATATATTTTATACAAACAGATTTTTTTATGATCACGACTAGTTATCAACTAGATTTTGAAGTATTACAATCAATTTTCATAAAAGAACCCAAAGTCTTTTAACAAAAGTTAGCTCTAAGAAAAAACAATTATAAAATTGGTGTTTGCTTTGTTTAATCGCAGTGATGACAGCTCCCTAGCAACAAAACTGTTTACCATAGCAACCAAATTAGATTTCTCAATCTCAGCTTTGTAAAATAATAAAGACATGGGGGTTGGTTCATGTTGACATGGGGAACAGAATATTATGTCAATGACTCCTCCATAGCAACTAAACTTTTTACCCTAGCAACAAAATCAGCAGATCTATACCTCAGAAAATACTAGGACCATAACACTTGGTATACGTCACTCACAGTGAAAAGGGTACCTAGCAACCAGATTGTTTAGCCAATCAATTAAGCTCAGATCAGCTATGGGAAATCATTGATAAAAGGAGTAATGTTTATATCCAAGACACAAGGGCCACATTGTACAAGCCAACATCAAAGTTTGTGAGCAGACTTTAGCTCCTATTGAGGAATTGGGGATGAAGGAGGAGTGCATCTTGGACAAAGTCAACTGGGCAGGTTAGGACTGTCGTAAATTTATTTGAGATTAACGGTTTTATTGGAAACACTGGTGGCATGCCTTGATTGCTTCTCCTGAAATGTGTTTTACAACATACCGGTAATAAAAAAAGTTCCTTTTTACAATTCCTGTAAGCTGTGTTATATGTCAGTGAAGAGCAGACTTACAGAAGACTGTGCTCATGAGCTTCTGCACTTTAGAGCTTATTCCACCAACTCTGTACAAGCCCATAGTGCCGAGTCCTGCTGAGAACAGAAGGATGCACTCAAAATATACAATGACACAGATTAATGTTTTAACGTTTACATGCTTCCACTTTCCGATACAAAAGAAACAGTGAATATTGAAGAATTTTCAATTTCTGAACAAAAACCCATGATTAAAAGTGTTTTTACAAAAATGTAATGTTCTTAGTTTTGAATTTCACTCGATTTGAAAAACAATCTTACAGAGACGTCACTGGATGTCACTTTAAGATGGTTGTATTATCTTTCCTAAGTTTTTGGATCCCTTTCTCTACAGTATTTTGTCTGATATGGAAAGCTTTGCAGATCGACTTGTAGTCCTCACCTTTTTGTGTAAAGACCTAATTTTGTGACATTTATCTTCCATGGGGAGCCATTGCTGAACGGCATGAATTGGGAAGGGCTTTTTTTGCAAAGTATTGCACTTAAATGAGTCATTAGACTCACTTGTGGTTGAATGCCAATTAATAAAATTACTTTGTAGTCCTAAGTTTGGTTGGTTAATCATAAGGTTAGCCCCTGATTCATTAAAATATATGTAACTATGTAACTATAGTGACTTCTTGTGGTTTGAGTTTTTGATTATTATATAACAAACTAATAAAATGTACCAAATGAACTGAAGAATAATACATTATCATGATTGGTTATCTAAACTTATGTGGGCAAGGTGGGTGTTATAGCTTGATTTAAAGACTTGTGGTACGCCGTTATGTCACAAGCAAAGGCAATATGTTCGCCTACAGTAATTTAATTCTCGCTATTTACTAACTATATAAAATTATTGTTGGGAAAAAAAGTACTACTCACCTTTGTCTTCCACCAGCTGAATGCACTTCCTCACAAAATTAAACCCAGCGTCGTTTAAACAGGCTAAACAGAGAGACAGCAAAAGCATATTCAAATGATTTAAAAAAATGTAAAATTTAAAAGCGACAAATTTACACAAAAGATGTAACTTTGAATATTTTAGAAATGTTTTGTTAAACCAATGTTCACCATATTTATATTCACTAACATTACACACTTTGAATAAATCGTAAAAAAAGGTTTTTAAAAAGTGAATTTTAAATAACTTAAATTGAATCAAATGCATTTTTAGGGATTTTGAACCTCAAAAATAAATATACAAATAAGCTTTTACTTGAAAATAATACATAAATGCATAAAATAAGAAAGAGTAAAATTATACTTACTTTCATCTTTCTTACTTAAAATAGCAGGCAGATTGTAGATCTAATGGAGTAAGAAATTCTACAGTTAGTTCTTTTATACACAGATATGAGTGTCTCAAAATAATATTTAGCTAAATGCCCAAAACTTTGATGGAGTGAGTGACTCGCAGAGGAACTAAATGGCAACTATCTTGTTTCATCAATGAGTTCCATTTCTCTCACATACCCCTAAGGCTACCCCTTAGCTCTTGAAACCTGAAAGTTTTTAAATTAAATGCTGTTGTGTAATGTAAATGTCATTACCCTAAATCATGTAAAACTAGTGATTTTTTGCGACTTAAATAACTTTTACCAACATTTTTTAATTATGCAGGATATGAAACTAACATACAGAGTATGTTTTAAATTCCCTAGAAAGAGACGGCTATGTTGCATTCCATCTCAGCCATACCTTGGGACGGCCCTTTGCCATGCGTGAATGGAGGGCTAGGGCCAAGGTGTTCTAAAAATAGAACTCAGCCTAAGACTTGTACAGCCTAAGTACATGAGCATTAAGAAGGCAGTAGATCAAATAGTCAGAGAAATTGGAAGCTGGTGCAATCCCCATCTCCAGTTGAAGTCGATGGTATTATTAAAATGTTTCCCTTTCCCAAATTTGGGAATGACAACTCAGCAATGTCATTTTGCAGTTCTATTCTAAACATTAGTTTCTTGTCTTGTTCCCAGGAGCTTTGCACTTGAAATGAGTGAAAAGCAAAGCCCAGACTCTTACACAGTCACTCCATACCTCCATCATGTCATTTTTAATTTAACACGTGCACGCATGATGAAATATACATTTCAAAGCCAGTATATATACTCACCGGCTCTTTTCCATCCATTGCTTCAAGCCAGAGTCTCCTGTTGGACTCGGAGAGAGCTTGCAATGTTATAATGCCATGCCTGAAACCAACAAAAGACATTTAAAACTGGGACATATTGAAATAATTGTGATCAGAGGATTATTACCACCTGAAATGGATGGATTAACAGAATAAGATGAACAACATTTCTCAAAACATCTCAATGTGTGTTTAACAAACAGGACTGATACCAATGAGAGCAAATGATTGCAGAATTTGGGCAAACTCTTCCTATAAAGCCGTGGAGGTGAAATCTGAGCTTTGATTAGCGTGTGATTTGAAGCTTGGGGCATGCACAGGGCTCTTCACATACCGGGTTTTACATAAAAATCGCAGTGGTCGAAAAAGAGATCCACGAGAGTTGGTGACTCTATTGACAAAAAACACAGAGGAGGGATAGGGGAGATGGACACACCAAGTCAACGGTTTGACTACTTTGGAGCAACCTTACACTAGGTGGCAAAGTGTTTCTGTAGCAACACTTTATAATATTGGTGACAAAACTATTAACCCTTTGAAGTCTCTGAAGGCACCAGTGAATTTGCCAATCTCAGCAGCTGTTTTGAATTAAGATGGAAGGACAGAACTCACCTATTTAAAAAATGCTTCATTTTCAAAAAGGTTATTATTTTTGGTTTTAAACAAACATTACAAGAGTTTGGACTCATTATTTCCAAGGCAATTCAAGTTAAAATGTGAGAAAATGGGTGCTCATATTTTAGTTTCATTTTACAGATCCAAAATCTGTGGCATCAGTACCATCTAGAGGTGAAAAGAAATTATAAACCTTGAAAATACAAGACCTGTGATATTGCTTGTGTTTTTTAGCATTCCAGAACAAAAAAAAAGCACCTTGTCTTTGCTTTTTCGGGGGATTTATACATTTTTATTTAGCCTAAACACTTTAGATTTTTTTTTCCATAAAACACAAAAAAAACATTTGTTCTAATTTTTTAGTTCTTGCAGTACAAAAAGAAGTGGAATTATTTATCTCCTGTATGACATATTAAACTGAAACCCATGATTTATGAAGGAAAATCAACGGTGCCAAAACTTTTGCGTGCCACAGAAATTAATGGGAAAATATTTTCCAATAAAAATACATAAAATAATTACATAATTTTAAATTTTAACACTTAAGTTTATACCAAATATATGTAACTTTTTAACACACTTTTTCCTCAATTTAACAATTCTGGATTTATAGTGTTTTGAAACCAAACTCTTGAATTGTTCCATGATGGTAAATGACAAAATCAATTATTTATAATAAGTGTGTGTGGATTGACACATTAGCTCTACATGATTTAAATTATGCTTAAAGTTAATTCTATAGGTGTAGCTCCCTTTTGCCTAAAGAGAGCTATTTAACGCTAGTCAACCAATATTGTAAAGTGTGGAGACTTTTATGAAAACATTGCCACCTAATAATGTAAGATGTGCCATGAAGACAATGCATATACAAAGAAATCAAGTTAGAAGGCAGATGTAAGAGAAGCTTGCACAAAACAGAAGCCTTTCGACAGTACACACATACACACACACACACAAAATAATGGTCCTGTGATTTTATAAATGATTTAAATACATTAATGTCTACGTAATTTACACCTACAATGTAATTAGATTGCTATTTTTCTTTAAGAACTTGGGTGAACTGCTTTAATGCGCATTGTATTATAAACTCTTCAACCATGTAGACCAAAAAATCTATCTAGAACATCCTTGAAAATATCTACCAGGGCATAAATGATAGAATTCTCACTCCTGGATTAAATGTTTATTTTGAGCAACATCGCAAAGTTCTCTGTACTCACCGTTCCAGCACCTCAATATCAAAACAGAAGCGTTTATCGATGGAGTCTGTCTTTCTCCGAATGCAAGACTTCAGACTAAACTTCTCTGAAGAGTTTGATGTGACGCCGTTCTGGGAGAAGAGAAGCATACGGTGAGGGCTTGAAGCAAACATCGGCTCAGAGATGATAAATCACATCTGTGCACCTGTTTCGCTGCTGGTTTCACCTCTGTGTTGCTCATGCTGAAGCTTTTTGTGCCTCTATCATATGTGCAATAATGACGGGTCCAAGTGCTGCCTAAAGGCCCTGGAATAGAACCGAGGAACAGCGTGTGAAGTACCAATGTGAAAAACAGATGTTGAACAGTGGTAATGTAATGCAGTTAAATAACAACCAGATGAAGCTTCGTTTTATAATTATCTACAGGTGCTGGTCATTTTTGAAAAGTTGCTGGTCATTTTCAAAAGCACACATTCCTTGCATGCAGATTTTGACTAATAGAAATTAATTATGTGCCTAAATGTCATTTTATAGAACCAATTATTAGGTAAAAACACAATTGGTTTGATAACCTGTCAACCTCAGATCTCCACAGCTGAATCTGATCATGAGAAAGTACGTAAAGGAGGCCGATTATAAATGTTTCTCCTCTTTGCATCTTCTCTAAAGAGTGGCAACATGGGAGCCTCAAAACAACTCTCAGACGACGTGAAAACAATGATTGTTGAACGTCAAGGATGGATACAGAAAGCTGTCTTAGAGATTTAAGCTCTCTGTTTCGACTGTGAGGAACATTTTGCGAAATTGAAAGATCAGAAGACAGTTAAAGGCCGAAGTTGCAGACCAAGAAAAATCTCAGATAATGAGAGTCACAGGATGGTGAGATCTGTCACGGACAACCCACAGAACTACTCCAAAGGCCTTCAACAACATCTTGCTGCAGATGACGTCACTGTGCATCAATTGTTCAGATAATGCACTTTACTCAAAAACAGAGGAATAAGTAGAATGTTCTGAAAAGAGCATCTCAGTCCCCTGACCTGATTGCAACTACAAATTTTTAATGTGATTTAACACAGAAACAATCCAACCCGACTGAGCTGGAGATATTTTGTGAAAAGGATTGGCCCAAAATAACTTCTCCCAGAATCCAGACTCTAATTGGAAGCAATAGAAAGCATTTAAAGGCTGTTAATTCTGCAAAAGCAGTATGCACAAAAGTGAATGACTAACTCTTGTTTCCATAAATCATATTAACTAAAAAACAAAAACAAACAATATTTTTTTACTGTATTATATATTTCACTGGAATTTCCTATGCAGATAACCAATGATTTCTAAAGGAAAATCAGGAAAATGTACAAGGGGTACCAACACTTTTGCACACCACCATATTATTACAGCACTGAATGGCAAATATTTTTGCTTAAAAAAGCATATATAATCTTACAACAAATCTGTAAACACAAAGTGAGCAAAAAAACTGGCTAAAATTGTAGAAATTTGGCTTTAATGCATCATGCACAGAGAATGTTTAGACATACTAATACTATGCTTGTGTATAAAGCTATGATCTGCATTTTTGATGCTACCCTACACTGTAAAAAAAAAAAAAAACGTAAAAAAACTGTAATTTTCTGGCAGCAAGGGCGCCAGAAAAAGTCTGTTAATAAACGGAAAAATACTGTAAAAAAAACACGTAAAAAAACTGTAATTTTCTGGCAGCAGGGGCACCAGAAAAAGTCTGTTAAAAAACAGAAAAATACTTAAAAAAAACATAAAAAACGGTAATTTTCTGGCAGCAGGGGCGCCAGAAAAAGTCTGTTAAAAAATGGAAAAATACTGTCATGAAAAAAACCGTAAAAAAACGGTAATTTTCTGGCAGCAGGGGCGCCAGAAAAAGTCTGTTAAAAAACGGAAAAATACTGTCATGAAAAAAACAGTAAAAAAATTGTTTTTTTTTTACAGTGTACTGTGTTAAATTTCTGCAGCCAGGACCCCACTCTGTTAAATGGTCTGCAGCCATAACCTTGACTAATGAAATCCATGCTGTAGGAAGCGTGTAAGTCCAGCAGAGGGCAGTGGTTTGCTTTCCAAGAACATAATTCACTTCAGTTTTAAGTGATTGATTATGAAACAACACAAGTATTCTTCTTAGAAGTCAAATTCTTAAGATGTAACTGATCTCATAGATTTAACTGGCCCCATGCATCGCAGCCACTCACGCTTCTCCTGCTGGTACAGGTATCCCTCCATCGTCCACTGGCCTGGGGGCTTCTGGTCCTGGTCTGCAGATTTAACACGCTTCATCAGGTTTTCAACTTCTTGCTTGGTGCTCAGAAAGTTGTTCCGTGTCTTGATTCAGGATACAAATACACAACAGTGAGTGATATAACAGGGAATCTGAATAATATTTCATCTGAGAGACCATGATCATTTTACAGCATTTCTCTGTGTTTGCTGGCATTTTGAGGTGCTTTTAGTATTAGCTCAGTGAATCGTACTACAAAATTGTCACAGTACGTATCATGGAGTTACTGGGAGATATCGTCTAAGAGTGATCTTAAAGTCACTTCTGAAACTTCTTTACCTGGACTTCTTTTTTTACTAGGAGACAATTATCCTTTACTCACATTTCAAATGAGAAAGGTTATAAATTAGTTCTTTCCATCACTTAGAATAAAAAAGATGACTTAATGTAAACATTAACACTGCCCCCTAGTGGATGGATGGTATCAAACGCTAGACCCTAGACTTCTCAGCTTTGTGGTATCAAAACTTTTAAAATGCAATTTTCCCTAACGATGGTTTGTTATATAAACAGCTGGTTAAAAATAGCGTAGTAAAATATTGTGATGTATATCGTATCGAGGTATACAGTGAACCCTTGTTTATCGTCGTAGATAGCTGAAAATCCGTGAAGTAGGGACACCACATTTACAGTATTAATTTAACAGGTATTCAGTATTCAGACTTTTAAAACCCTCCCTTTACATAGTATTGTTAACAAACCACCCTTTACAGTAACGTACAGATATCTACAATACGCACGTACAGTACATAAGCACAATGAACTAACAGTACTAGCAGATATTAATAATTACTAATGGAATTAATTAAATATTTGGGGTCTTCATATATCGTGACTATTTTTGAAATTTCCGGAAAATCTGCAATATATTTTCTCTTGTAATATACATACGTAATGGAAAAAATCTGCGAAGTCGTGAATGAGCGATAGTCGAACCACAAAGTAGCGAGGGTTCACTGTATATCATATCGTTACACCGCTACTTAGCACATAAATAATTTCTCATAAATGCCTTGGAGAGGGTTGTGGTATTTTCTTTAACATTTACTGCAGCAAAGGTGAAAGTTTAGATGAAGCTCATTCGGACACAGCATGTACTTTGAGCTTCCTGTCACAACGATCCAATAAAACATGCCAAAGGTCGTGAAGTCTTGGTGCAGAGATGCTGAAAAGCAACAGGAAATGCTATAAAATGGTCTAATATTGATCCGAATCACACAGAGCAGGTTTGAGTTTTCTGAACACAGGGCAAATCTGGCCAGCTTCCACTTGTTACAGTCGATAGAGAATTTTATGTGTGTTTTAACTTTTTCCACACTCCACAAGGCTTTACAAAAACATCCAGGAGTAAAAAGAAACACAACAGCGGTCAAAAGAATGCAGAGACAGAGAAAACGAGGATGTACACTTACATTCTGTAGGTTAAACTGAAGCTGTTGCTTGTAGGGTTCAAACTCATGGGCTAGCTCATAGCCCTCGTGATAGAAGGTAAATAACCCCTGAAGAAAGGCCAGGAGCTGGAGACCACATGAAAATGCAAGAAATGTCTGACTACATTGTGTTTACTTCATTTGATTTGAATGGGAGCTCGGTTCTAGATTGTGGGGCAACATTCACAGTTCAGGCAAATTTGACATTTTGGATTCACAACAATTTTTATGTAAACTAAATAACTTGGACTCACGCCAATACTTCCAGTACTTCTTGTTCTTTACACTGAAGATTGTTCTGAATGACTTTCACTGTTTGTTTGGGGTCCATGTCCTGCTGCAGAATACATTTGGGGCCTATTAGAAGCCTCCCCAATGATGGATAGGTTTCTGCCTGTATTTCTCAGCATGGAGAACACCATTAACCCTTAGAAGCCTCTGCACACAGCGGTGTATTTGCCAATCCAATTAGGAACAAGGGGATCCACCAATTGTTTCATTTTGATTTCAAATATAATGTGTAGGTTTTTGAATGGTTATTAGTTTTGATGTTTTTGGTTTTAAAGGAACATTACAAGAGTTATGACACAATTTGCAAGGTAATTCAAATCAGAGCTATCTAGTCACCAAAAGAAGGGAAGTACAAGACCTGTGAGATGGCTTGTGTTTTTCAAAGTTCTAGAACAAAAAAGGCACAATGGCTTGTCGTTTTTTTTTCAAAATCTTACATTGTTTTAACCTTGCCTTTGCTTTTTTGGGAGATTTATGACTTTTATTTTGTCTTAACACTTAGACAGAATAAAAGATTTTGGATTTTGTTAAAAAAAAAAAAAACAACAACAATTTGTTCTCAATTTTTGTGGTTAAAAAAAAGACAGAATGTAATACTCAGAGTTGTATTGTTTTGCACAATTTCAGGATTGTTGTGGAATTATGGTGTAATATAATGAAAAAAGAATGTTATCAAACCTTGCCACAAAAAAATGGTTTAAAAGGTAACTTATTAGAGTAAATTTTAAAGTAGTACAAAAATGCAACCCCAACTGCCCAGAGAGCCTCCACTATGCTTCACTTTGCCTGCAGACCCTCACTACCACTCTCCTGCACTTTAACAAACAAACTGTGTTCTATATTCAAAATTTTGACTTGTGACATGAGTTCAGGTCTTCGGCTTATTTGTACAATGGGCTCAACCATGGACCCTAATGGATGTTTCATCTTTAGAAGCTCATTATCTTTAGGTATTTTTACTCAGTAACTTTCATGCAAGGGTTTGAAATCACTTTGACAGTCATAATTTATTAACACAACATTTTTGTCAAGCACGTGTTCTGCAAAAGCAATCATTCACTGAGTTATTGCAGTTTAGAATCTAGAAAATGCACCATTAGCTTTTACTCATTAACTATGGCCGTTTAAATCCTAAACAAACAACAGTTGCCACCTCCAAGATCTTACCGGCTCCACAAACTCAAACTTCTTTTTTTCTTGAACCTCCTGAATTTTGAAGACATATTCGAGTGAAGCGTCATAAAAAAGTTGCCTTTCTTTATCAATCTGAGCATCAGCCTGCAAAAAGAAAGAAGAGAGAGAGAGAGGGGGGGGCGGGTAATCCATTACACTAATACAAGGCTTCTCTGGTCTGAAATATAACAGAAGTTCAAAGGATTCTGTAAATGCTAGTAGTGGTTTAGCATTTTAAAACATCCTGGTTCTTGTTATGTTCATTCTCAGCCACCTGAATGAGATGTGATGCTAACTGTTGCTACATGTCGTTTTGTTGTAGGGAGCGTATATGGCGGAGTGTATAAAACACGGTTAAATTGTCCTGTTTGTAAATGTTTGATGCAGCCTTTGGAGGATCCTCCAAAGTCGTAGACTCTGGAGACTGAGTAGACTGCATCCACCTGAATTGGGACACAGCTATAGCTATAGACTTCCGTTCGAACCTCCCTCATGCTTAGTACCAACATTTCAATACAAGAGATTATGAGAAATAGGGGCTTTAATTGATTCACCTGTGAGTATAATGTAGCTGCAAGGATTAACACAGAGTCTGGCCCAATTTGTGTTTGCTATCAAGTAGGAACATCATCGATGGTCTGTGTTAAAAGAGGCACCAAATAATTCATTAATTTATTTATTTTCCAACCCGCTTATTCCCTTTCGGGGTCACGGGGGCAAATCTCCAGAGCAAATTGGGTAAGAGGCAGGGGTACACCCTGCTAGTCCGTCGCAGACCAAATACTTCAGATCCCTTAAATGAATAATCTTTGAGAGAGAGGAGACATCAGGAGGAGCTTGATATAAAGGAACTTGGATCGGGTCATCCAGAGATGCTCATAACTCAGCATTTAAAGACCTGAAGCAGCCATTCTCAAGCTCTTGGTATGAAATCACTTTCTCAGCATGGACTCAAAACACTTTATAAAGCTTATTTTTCGAAATGCAAACTATTTGCTTATTTTTTATAGATTAGTCACAAACATGCACACACACAAAATGCTTATTAACTTATTAGATTATAAGCAAATATTTTCACCTCTTGCAGAGCTGACTCTTTTTTTCTGGATGATAGGCTGAGATGTTTCTCCAGTGTGGAGTAATACTTTTCTGTTTCCTTGTCAAATTTCTTCTTCCCCTCCTATAAATAAATAAAAACACATATTGTAGTTGTCATTTATTAAAGGGATTGTTCACGTTTAAAGAAAGGTTTGGGGTTGTTTTAAGAAAGGGAAAACAAAAGATTATTAAACGACTGAATGCCTTTTACCATTTAAAGGAATCTTCCCAGCAATGAGTTTCTTTTTTTTTTTTGTGCAGACTAGGAAACTAGAGTCCATTATGCTTGTTATTGGAAAGTGTCTCAGGATTAATCCTTGTAATGTACCTTTTATTACAATAGGTGGCACTCTAATTCTGTGCGAGCATGAGGTTTCAAACAGGAAATGTGAAATCATCATTGGCTTTCAAGCTCAAAAATGATCAACTAGAACAAAAATATCCACCAAACCATTTTCCAATTCACAGAAAACAGTTTTTGCAGAGTGGATGTCAGTGGAAGCTGTTGCAACCTCAGGACAATCTATGCAAACTGTTAATAGAGATTGTTTTGACTAAATATGTGCATTTTTTTATGTACCTGTGCTTTTTATGTACATTTTGTGGATATTTGTATATTGACAAATAAAATATATTTGCTACGTACAATAATAAAGAGATTTATTTATTTCTATGTATACTTCACCTTCACTATATAGAACTGCACCTGCCTGTCCTAAACCTTCATTTGGCTTATAATGACAAATAAAAAGAGGAGAAACAAGGATCCAACTCCCTTCTATGCTGTAGTCCAGACAAACAAATAACCAATCTTTAAAATAAATATTAGGTTTTACTAGTTTTTGAGCCTGCCTTGTTTCCTTTAGCACATCTGGCCGTATGCATGAAGGCTAGCTGTACAACCCCATGCAATACCCCCCAAGGGAGATTCTGGTTTAAAAGGGGGGTAAAGCTCTGATGTAGTCAAAAAATGCAAGATAATGAGTTGCTTGATAAGACATGTGTCAACCCCTAGTTACTCATCCCGAAATATTTTAATGAAACGCCACTTATTTCAACAGTGAGACAAAAAGCCAAATCTGTTTTGCAGTAGTTATTAGCAATTAGCAGGATGTCATGCCCCCATAGCTCTTTATGAGGTTAGAAATGTCTCCTAAACATGAATAGTTACCTAAAAAAACATTTAAGTCCATGACACAATATTTTTATCTAACTGTTGAAACTTTATAATTAATAAACCATCATTGGAAAATACACCATTTAATTGTAAGTTTTGTGAACACAAAGCTAAGAAGGCTATGGTCTAGTTAGTGATTTGTGTTATAAGCATTTATTGTCATACCTCCACTAGGGGGCAGCACTAACATTTGTATTAAGTCTTTTAAATGATTGAAAGAGCTTGTTTCATAATGCTTTTCCTCCTTCTTACTTAAAATTTGAGTAAAGGCTAATTGACTACCAGGTTAATATTAAATAAAGCAAAGTCAAGGAAAAGAAGTTTCAGAAGTGACTAGAATCACCAAGAGATTCCAAGAAGCAAATGCACTTCAGCTTCTAGACGATTTATCCCACTAACTCCACAATAATTATTGTGACTCCTAATAGTTACCCATATAAAGCACACCAGTCCTTTTAAACAGAAGCAAAAGAATCAAATTCCAAAGTCTCCACCTGGGTGAGTCAATCTTTTGTTTCCATAACATGTGTTTTCAGTTAATGTCAAGCTGGAACACCCATCTATGATCCACTTGCCATGGCCCACCTATGGTCCTCTTACAGAATTGATGGTCCATGGCTCTGCCCATCATCCCATATGGGTCATTGACTTGTTTGGTCCCCTTTGGTAAGAACAAATCAAAGCACCACTACATTGACAGTGAGGGTGGTGTTTTGAGGTTCATAAGTAGCAATTCTTCTCCTCCAAACTATATTTTATATTTGGATTTTCTTATCCAAATGGAGGGCTCTGTGTTAAAAATGCAAAGACATTGATATTGGAAACCTTGCCTCTGTTTCAGATGTTTACAGATGTTATCAATTAGATGTGTGATGGGTGGTGGTTGTTTTTTTGTTTTGTACTCGATTATTTTAAATTTGTACACTTTAGTCACCTGTTAAATATAAAGCTTGAGTTAAAAAAAAAGATGCATAATAAGGAGCTTTTTCACCTGACTTCTTATTCTAAGAAACTCTGGTTTTTGCTATCTGCAATTCAAATTTAGAGCGATTTTAAGAAGGGCTTATTGTTTTAGATATACAAGCCCTGTACGTCTGTACAATTTAATGCAAACTAACTGTGTTCATCTACGCATTGATCCATTACTGAAAATAAACGTTATCCACTCTTTCTTCAAGTCAGGATTTGATGGTTGGTAGTGCAGTGATTGAGTATGGCTATATTTTGGATGCAGATTTTTCTTATCAGTATTAAAACGCTCATTACATAATGAAAGGCACTTTTTGAAATTTGATTTTATTGAGAGCTGTCTGCAATAAAAGGTTTTTGTTTTTAGTATGTGCTCATATAAGTAATAAAAAAAACAATTGGTTTCCCAGTTCATGCTCACGCAATAGTTGATTCATTTTGGATATGTCACTTTATTCCAATTCTGGAAAAGAATGTGTTCTTTAGGTGACTAATCCTTTGACATTGCTGCTAATTCCCCGAGTTTGATCTCATCTGGTTATTCTTGTTGACATCTGAGAGTATGTGGATAGGTTTTGAAATCCTTCTCTTGTGTGCTTGAGCAAACAGCTCTTGTGTGCGTTTTCTTCTGAAGCCTCTCTGTTGCAGATTCTCCCTTGAATCATAATTGAACCATCATCGAAGCTTAATGTGAACCTTTCTTGTGCTCTTGATGCATGCATCCGAAGGTTTGATCTTAAAAAAACACGGCCAGGAGACGGATGACTTAAGCGATATATTGAGATCCATTCAAGTAGCATGTTGTGAAAATAAGGTTCAAAGAAATGACTGAGGTTTGTGTGTTCCTGTTCTGAGAACAAAAATAGATTATAAAAAGTGTTTTTCTATAACTAGAGTGTGAGTATACTCCGGTTTAATTCTGTTTCATTTCATACATGTTGGGAAGAATTGAAAAGGAAAACAAAAGACAAATAAATGATCAAATAACAAATACATTTTTAACAACAAAAATCTGTTTATACATAAAACTGGAGGTACATGAAGCAAACAAATCACCAAATAACTTCATTACAATTTGTCAAAGTGAACCTTTAGAAAAAGTTATTAAAATATATTAAAATATAGCACAGCGGATCATGAGATAACATTCAGTGTGGGATTTGGGCATACTGCATCACTGCACTAGTTACCATTGAATCCTGATTTGAAGAAATAGTGGATAACGTCTATGTTCAATAAAGCGCATCAGAATCTAGATGAATAAAGTTAGCTTACATTTTATTACAGATTTTGTTATTTTATCATTGTACATACAGTGCTTGTATAGGAATATCTAAAACAAAAAGCCCTTCTTAAAATTGTTATAAATTTGAATTAGATACAAAAAAGACAGAGCTAAGTTTTAAGAATTAGATTAAGAATCAGACGAAACAATTTAATTATGAATCAGCTTATATATATTGAAGGAGCAGATGCGTATATTTATCTTTCATAAATTTATACACATCTGCTCCTTCGATTCCGTTCTACAAATCATCAGATAAATAGCTTTACGAGAGATGAATTTCCTCACAAGAAAGTGCACACCAGAGAACCCTCATGAGGCCCTGACTCCATTCAGTCTGATTTCACACCTGAGTTGTCAGCTGGAGGCCTTTCACACAGCCATGCAAGACTCTTCAGTTATCGGAATATTCAAAGGTCACATGCAAATTTGAGAGAGCTCCATTTCTTTGCAGCACCCGAAGAGCTGTTGTGAAAAAAGAGCATTGGAGATGAAGGAGGGTTTGTTTGGACCGCTGTCAAAAGAAGCGAGCTGGTTTGTTTGATCCGCTGCGCTGCAGTTTATGAGCACCAAACAAATGATCCCAAACAACCTCAGTAGCACTTCCATCCAAACACACAAAAGGAAAGCAAACATACTGTTTGTTTAAATATTCTAAAGAAAGCCCACATGGCGGACAATCCTCACTAGTTGCGTCCTTTGCTATTCACTTTTAAGGATGAATTATCACAACAGAACAGCTGTGCTGAAAAATTACAACCTACACAAAAATGAGCGACATATCAGAGTCTCCAAGGCTGGGCAAGCTGCTGTTTTCATTGGGAATTTGCTTCAAAACAACACAGAAAACTTATTTTGGTTATTTTGAGTCAACAAAAATAGGCCAAAAGCATAGTTATTTATTTTGAAAACCACCCAAGTTTCAAAGTCAAAAGTATCTACATGAAACTGAATGAAAGCACTACATTTTGTAATACTAACAACACGCTTATTAAATATTTTTTATGCTTATAAAATAGGTGGGTGGAAATGCAGCTAATGCCCTGTAATGTTAAGCCCTAAAACACTAGCAGAGCAAAGAGGTGTAATGTTTGGTACATGATGTTTGGTAGATTCTGATGCAAGCAGTTGAAAAATTGTCATCTAGCATCACTTTATAGACAATTGCGGGGATCTTGGCAGTAAATTAAGTTAAGGAAAACATGGAGTTTAATTTGATTAAGCAATTATTAGAGCACAGATGTTTCAACAGATCAGCGTAGTTTCTTTTCAAACAGACACCATTTTAATTGCTTACACACTGTTTAAACCAGTGAGTCAGCGACAGAATAGTAGAATTGAGTAAAGCTGGCTGATTAGTTTTTTTATGCTAAACAGTCTGAAAACCAAACACTCTTGATGGACTCTTCTTTAAATCTGTGATACGCAGCATACAAACTACAACACTATTTTTGTCAAAATAGGTTTTCCTCCACGTTCGCTGGAGGAAAGCTAAGGAACTGTCTGCAAAGTGCCAAAACTAAAATACACTATGAGCAGAAAATGGTTGATAATAAAAGTCAATGCCCATACTCTACTTACAGACTCACCACTTTTGGGAAAATATGGAGCATTTTATCTGCATATAAAAAAGTATTGATTATTTTAGTTAAAACTTTTCCCACCAAATTCAGGTCAGATATCACTGATGCTTAATCTAGATCACAACTCATTTTTGGAAAAAATGTTAAGGTTAAATGTTCACATGATACGTTTTAACCAGATTTTTTTTGTTATGTTAATGAGATTAGAAGTTGAAACGTTGTGTAATTTAGATTTTATTTTCTCCATTAAACCCTGACGCACAACACATTTAACAGCTTCCCCAAACACAACCCCAGAGACTACATAATAACAGTCCTGCAACCCCCCTATCAAGTTCCAGATCAATAAATAATTCAGTGACTGTATCTTCTGACACTTTCTCCACCAGGTCTCGAATGAAGAAAAATCGTTTGAGAGGAAGCTGTCTATTGCAAATCTCCCATTGGAGGGGAATAGCAAATAAATAAATGCATTGAATGTTGACAGCTAATACATGTCCCCACAGGTTTGTTTGTTTAAATCAGACATATTTTTAAATGCTTTTATTATTTTTATTAGTTTTTTAGCTGGATGTTCCATTTAATGTTCCATTTATTATTTACTTAATTAATGTACCAACATTTAATGTTCTAATGATTTCTTCAACAGACTCTGGACCGAAAAATAAATTGTAGTGTGAATATAATTCATTTACTAATTTCTTTAAAAGGCTGGCACGGTGGCGCAGTGGGTAGCACTGTAGCCTTCCAGTTTGAGATTTTTTGTAGATATAGTTCTTCAATGCTATGAATACTTTCGGATGCTCTGTCTAAACTATATTTTTATCATCTCATTTACAATAATTATTTCTTTACAAAAGCTTAACTCACTAATTAGTTTGACTTTAATCTGTTTAGACATTGTGTTACTTGCTGCACTTTAGGGGTTAGGAATGAAAAAGGAATCTAGGGAGAGCTGCTCATTCAGAACTGACACATGCTGACCAGTTTGATCCTACTCCGTCATCCCAGCAGGTCTTCTGTAAACCACCAGGGCTTTGTTTCAGACGCTCAACAATCTACTGGTACAATCGACTGGGATGATGGGAGCACTCTGAACTGGAGCCAGGCTAAAGACCTTTGTGGCATGGAGGAGCCAGGGATGACAAACAGACTTCAGATCCCCTGCAGAGCGACAAGCTGGCACACAAATATGAAGGAAATTTGTGTGGATGCGTATGTGTGTGTGTGTGTGTGTGTGTGTGTGTGTGTGTGTGTGTGTGTGTGTGTGTGTGTCTGAGAGAGAGAATCGCAATGTGTCTGTGAAAAACCTTCCGAGGAGTGATGCGATCCACCTACTGATTAATTTTGAAATGGTTTGAAATTAGTTTTAATATTTTGGGTTTCAAATGAACTTTACAAGAGTTATGACTTATAAAAAAGTTTCAGTTTCATTTTACAGACCTCAAATCAGTGCCATATAGTGGTGAAAAGAAGGGATAATGCTTGAAAGTACAAAACCTGTGAGATGGCTTGTGTTTCCAAAGTTCTGGCACAAAAAAATACAGTGGAACAATAGTGGAGTAAACAGCGAGAACTTGCTTTGACAATGACAAACCCCAACCCTCGGATAAAAAGCTCTCAGATTATGCTGTACACACAAACTCGGCCGTTTTGTTTCAAGTATGGTTACATAAAAACGGTGCTGCTGTTACATGTGGACGGACAGCTAACCCTGTATGTGATTTGACAATCACACAATGTCAAGTACCAAAGATGGCATCTGAGAAAGTTGCTGGGGAGTTGCAGGAATTGAGGGCAACGTGAAGTCGCACAGGAGATACAACTTCACATTTTTTTTGGTCTATTTGGACCCAAGAAAATAAATAGCAAAATTGAACATTTTGAAGTCTTCCGGCTTTAGTCTGGCACACACGACCTTTATTTCTTGAGACTGTTGGGTTGAGACATAGTTTGAAAACATGGACAAAGTTCCCTGCAATTCTTTCTAAAATCATGCAGTATGAAATTACCAGTCGCTGGACTATCGAGCAGAGTGAATTCAGCAATGACTGGATGCTGCCCCATGCTGTCGTGCAGTGTGAAGGGATCTTTAACACGACTGCTCTGAAAATCATGGGCTGCGCAATTGTTTAGAACAAATATTAAGGCAAGTTAAGCTGAGAAGAGAAAAGATAAGTGTCAGGATTTGGTGTGTGAAAAAGAGAAGACAAGAAGAGAAGAGTCTGGGTAAGTTGAAAGACAAAATTGGAGACACATTGAGTTGAGACAAGTAAGGAATTCAATAAGTGACAAGTTGAGAAGGTGCCAGAAGAACTGAACCACTAAATAAATGAAGAGAGAGAGGGTGACGTATCGTAAAGTTAGGAAAATAAAATCTTAGCAGAGACAATAAACAAAAGCAGTATAAATGGCTGATAAAACATGAGTATAGATCATAAGAAGAGAAGACAGTCAATCCTTGGAGATCTGAGATTCATAATGAGCAGTTCCATCCTCTAAAGCTTCTCACAACACTTCAATTATGCTCATTAAGGGCCAATCAGTCCTCTGTTTTCTGATAAGGCCATGTGGGATGCACCATATGCCTGAGAAGTCACCCGGAAAGCCTCAGATCCAATGGCAAGAAACACCACAGCAAACTATACAAATACCTGATAAATAATGTAAAGATGTGTTTGGTTCTGAAACAAACCACCACAGATTCAAAAAACAAAACAAAACAAAACAAAACACAAAATGAGATATGACTCATACTGAACATATTTAGAATTTACAGAAATATGATCAATTCTATTTATTTTATAAATGTAATTAAATTTCACTCCTCAAATATCACTATGTTTGTCTGCATTTACCTGGAATTTCTTATGCAGACAACCAATGAAATTTAGATACTGGGCTATAACTATTCAAATTAATGAACTGATGTTTGCCGAAAACCTAAGGTTTTTAATCATAAAAAATGTATATATCTGGTTAAAAAAACCCTACTATTTACTTTAATATCACTGTTCAATATATAAACATGTTCCTGTCTGCTTGATCTTGTTAAAATTTGACATAATTTAAAAAAGAAGTTAAAACATTTACACGCTGTTTTTTGAGGTTTTACACAAACAACAGTCGTCAGTAAAAACAGAAGTGAAAACTAACAAACCACAGCAGTTATCTTTGTGACGCCTCTGTAAAGTAAGTGCTGTGGTTTGTTAGTTCAGAGGCGTCACAAAGATAACTGCTTTTCTACAAATCTGGATCTGCCAAAAACATAAAAGCTATTATTTTCTACCAAGCGCATGAAAGGTCAACTTCCCTTTCCTCATTTGGAAATTATTTTTAGACACATCTCTTGCAGCTCTCACTCACATGAGAGCTTGGAGAAGTCCTTGAATCTGTCAAACGTGCTTAGAGAAGCTTCTCAAAGCAGTTAGAAAGTAATCACATTTCTCTTTTAATAGCTGTTTCTATGTGAGCCATTCACCAGATGTTTTGAAGTAAAATTAAATAATGATAGATAACCTTCATTACAAAATGAAAATAAACACTTTTTATGGAGCCCTTTCGATTATTATCATTGAAGTGCAATTTTTAGACTTGCTAATTCTTTCTTGAGTAAACTTTTTAAAGACCCTCGTACACTTTACAAGAGCCTTAAGTCCTCCTAATGGCAATCTAACGGCTAAGGTATCAATCTTGAAGACTGGTCCCTGTACTCATAAAGAGTATTTTTTATTTTATCAAGCTTGTTTGGAGTAAAAATATGCAGCTGTTTTTTTCCAAAAATGAAAACCTCAAAACCAGATCCTTTTCATTTTACATTACCCCTCAGTCTGTCAATTTAAATGAATTAAAATAATTTGTGACTTCAGCTTTAATGATATTTAAGCATCATAACAAGACAGAACTGATAATTATCATAATATAAGAAGTAATTAACACTGATTACATTCTTGCCAGCTTTTTATTTTCATCTGGAGGAATATTAACATTTTGTTTTTTCTACATCCCAAGGCATCAATGAGATGTAAAGTGTTGTCGTCTGTGAACTTGGTGCTGTCTGTCTTCCAAACCATTTAGTCAACCACAGCATGTTCAATTATGGAAGTGAAGGTCATTGCAGATCTTCATCCACCCCCTCCTTGTGCCACCTGCTCTAGTCGCTGCCAGGTCAGAGGTGGCAGAAATCCACCTGCTAATCCATCATTATTTATCTGTGGGTAAGGATGATCCAACAGTGGCTGAACTAGTGAATGCATCACGTTATGATCCATTGCTTTAGCAAGAAAATTGAAGCTCTGGTGCAAATATTAGATGATATTAGACACCACAGCAATGGACTAGTTGCAGAAGACCGTTTCTGCTTTCTTGGGTGCACCCATGAGTTCTTCCTGTTCCAAGATGCTTCGAGACAAATGGCATTCTTTTATGTGAGATGTTTGCAAGATTACATACGATCAATCATCAATGTGCACAGGCTGGTGTAGACACAAAGCCTGGGCCTTAGCGGCAAGTTTGGAAAAAGTGCTTTTGCAAGTTCTCCTGCTTCAAGCTTCCTCCTCGCATTCATGGAGGGGAATTTTCAGCATAGGTCCATTTCCATATTGAGAGAGAGAATCTAAAAATAAAGATCTGTATATATGTGCTATTCCACCGAAAGGATGCCATTTGTGTCCCTGGGACTTTATGTGTATAAATAAGCATCAAAATTGCATCATAAATACTACTAAGCATAGTGTACTAAATATCTTTTTTTTAACGCAAATTCAAGAATGTATAACATTTAAAATATTGATCAAATTCACATAACATTCTCAAAAATAGCATTTATTGCTTGAACCCATTCTCTGGTGCTATACTCCACCATAAAATATAAGGATTAAGATCTTTTACAATAAACCTTTCTTTTGCATTGATATGTAAATCCATAAATAATGTTTACTTTCTTAGATAAAAAAATAAAAATAAAATGTAGTCCTGTTCCCTGCTTTGTTCTCATTCCTGTTACCCGAACCCACCCCCCTCCTGAAAAACTGGGAAATTTCTATAAGTCTATAAGTTTTTCAGCAGGAAGTTGCATCACTTGGATTTTTAGAAGGCCATTGGAAGAAAATAAGGTAAGTTCTTTCAATTTCTTATTTACATATTTGACAATTTGATGATATCTTTACTTGAGTGGTGTGGATTTGAAATACCACACAGCAAATAATACAATGTATGGTGAAATTATCAAACTGCAAAAATTATTAAATAACAACTGACTCAACTAACTAAAAAAAAAACAGAAAAACATGTGGATTGAACACATTCAGCAGTGAAAGCAATGCATTTTCAATCATTAATATAGAATAGCAGGCTGACTTTATAGATTTTATAATAATAAAATATGTAACGTGAAAAAAAATAATTTCTGCAGTTTAGTTCGATTAACTGGGTAATATTGTTACAGCTAGTAATAAATATAAATTCTGGAACAGTTGGAGGGGTAGCTCCGTTCATTAGAAGTTGGAGCCAATTTTATGAGACCTTTTACTCGCAGCGATTTCCACACGCCAGATTTACTGCCATTAGTAAAAATCATTAGCAACTGTTCCATGGTGGATTTGTGAGGGAAAAACTCCAAATCATTAGTGAAACAAAATCAATCCCTGAATCAAACGTGAAGTCGGTCAGTTCTAAAGTTCCTGAAAATATAAAGGTCTCTTATTATGTTAAAGAGATGCCATGAATCTTGTTACAGCGACATCTTCCTCAAAATGAGAGAAACAATAGAATAAAATACAAACAAATTGATTCATAATAGTGTAACTTTCCAGAAATCAAATTTTGTCATGGTTTCTGAACTGAATTCACTAGGTTGATGACTAAGGTAAAAGGTCACTTCCACTGGGAGTCGAAGGTGGGATGAGTGTTGAAACTTTCTCCCACCTGTGAGAACCATTACTGTGGTGGCCTTGGGCAGGTCACCAGTTTCAGTTATTGCTGCCCACTGCACCGGGTGTGTGTTTGTTCACTGCTGTGTTTGTGCACTCGGATGGGAGACATACTTTAAACAACATCATAATTGATATGGAACAAAAATATTGAACAAAGACTGTACTTTGAGCATTTGAGTCTTTTTCAAAAAAAACTAAACTAATTCTGTAGATTACACTGAAATGTGGAGGTTTACAAATGAAAAAAATAATTTTACACAAGTTTAAATAATCACCTTTTGCACTAAATGTTCCTTTGTGAAATTTCAGGCTAGGCCCAATTCCTATATTAAACTCTACTTCTTACCCAGTGTTTCCCCTACCATTTAATAAAGGGGTGGCACCACCCGTTAACAACGGGAAGAAAACTCCCCATCCCCCAAAAAGTTAAATAGAAATATTTGTGCACTTTAATTTTGTCTAAATGCTTTCCAATTGGCAGAGCTTGGTTGAATATTTGGTTCATGATGAACCGTTTTGGCAGTGAACTGCTGTTCATACAAAAAGCAACCATCTTAAAAAAAAAAAAAAGTAATGTATTTTTCTGCAACTAACCTCAGATTTGGGCGGTGTCAATACAGCTCTACAACAAGTGGGAAAAATTCACAAACTGATTCCCCTTTCCGATCTGCAGTCTGTGTAGATTTGTGGAAATCCCTCTATAATCTTCTTTGTCAGATAGATGCTTTCCATTTTAATTACATATGAGAAGTATGGGCATCATATGTTGGTCACATGTGGACAAACATTAGTTTAATTAATGAGAGACAAATAGTCCGTACTGTAAACATTTATCCAATAAATACTAAAGAAAAGCAGCAAGGTTTAAGGTAAATAAACACTTGGAAACCTAAATTCTAAAACATAATAAAGATACATCTCCACCTTCTACCATCAGGCCATTTACATAAAAAACAAATGGTATTGTTGCACGGCCAGAGGGAAGCTGCACATGCTCAGAAATGACTGAAAGGGGAGTTCCCAAAGCTGTAATATAAAGAGCTCCGCCCATCCACGTGTGGTTGCACTTCAATTGTTCAGTCAAGGTTAAAACAAATTAAAATATGGACAATTGGTCATTGATTGATGTACTTAAAAATATGTACTGATTAAATAAATTGCATTATAATGTAAAAATGAAAAGTTGTTGCCTTGTTTGGTGGTCTTTTGATGTCTATTTGGTGTGTTATGAGGATGCTTTTGGACTGTACTCAGTCCCTAGAGTAAACCACATCAAGCACAGTTGCAAACTTAACTTGAACGGTCTCCTGGTTAGGTGCGAAAACCTCTTTGCTGCCATGCTCTGCACCTGTGAGTAAATGGTGCCAGAAGCTTGGGTAAACTATGCCTTTAAGGGCAAGTAATAAAAAGAAAAAAAAAAAGATAAAGTGCATTTAATAATTGTTCGTTCTGCACAGAGAGGGTGAGGTGATTCCCATAAACCTGGCATCCTCTCTTTATCTGAAAATATAAAAGACTCAGATGAATAGTCTGCAGTGAAAGATATATGTATGATATATATTGGTCAGTTCCCAAACAGTTTGTATTCTTGACAGAAATCGTTATGTCGTTCTTTTCAGAGCATAAAAAGTCTTCATGCCGAGTAATTTACTTTTAGAGGACCATTAAATGTGAGGCAAAGCAAAGTGCTTGAACACATAAAATAGAGGGAAAAAATCTCCAAGGAGAGGATAAACTGAAGAACACACATACACATACACGCACGCACACCCATACACACGCAAACACACGCACGCACATGCACACGCACACACACACACGCACACACACACACACACGCACACACACACACACACAAAAGAAAACCACAAATTGACCAAAAATCAATGGCCTCTATTTTTCAATAAATGTGTCAAAGAGAAAAAGTTAGGGAGAAAGATTGAAAACAATGGTGAGTTAGGTTTCCTGTGGCTCAGTTGGTAGAGCATTGTGCTAAAAACCTAAAGTTTGTGGGTTCAAATCTCAGGGAAAACAATAATGACAAAAATGTGTTAATTCGTTCAAAACGTAAGTCGCTTTGGATAAGAGCATCTGCTCAAATGAAAATGTATGTTTGAAACCCATGTCGCCCTGCTCAGCCACACTGCAAGAATAACTAAACTAGACCCGTCATATTGACTAATTAATAACTAATTCAAATGCTGCATTTGTAATGCACACACTTACTAACTAGATGTCATGCTGCACACTTTGCTGTTCTGTATAGTGTCATTAGGTATAGTGCTATCGCATAGCTCTAGATGTATATACAGATGTATATATACACGTAGAGTCGGGATCAGAAGGTAACGTCTGTAACAGATTGAGTCTAAAACCACGGAAAAGGGCCAGATCGTGTGATGAGACTGGGACATCCCTAATAATAGCATTTATAATGCACATTTATATATATCTTTTCTGCACAACTTGAACGGACAAAAAAAGCAAAAAAAAATTTAAAATGATGTTATCGAATGAGGCTAAACGTACTGTAGCAAATATGGACCTTTTCAGCGGTTGCAACAATGCATCAAACCAAGCAGATTATTGAGGAATGGTGTGTGATTACAAATAAATATTATAAATAAATAAATCAAATTGGACAAGATCAAATTATTCAATAAATTAATAAAAAAAAAAACTCGTCCAAAAAGTTTTGTTCCTAATTAAAAGGTAGAATGCCAAAAAGCACATTTTGATCTGGATTTATGAAATTCGTAAACAGTGGGGTCACTCGTGCCCTCAAAAGACAACAGCGCTCCTCTAGTTCTGCAAGTAAACCTTCCACACAAGCACAAACCTTTTCATGCAAAATAAATCAAAAGTGCCTTTGAGGTAAGAATATAAATCAGAGAGCTTGGGTTGTGTCCAGACACATGAACCAAACACACGCCGTGAGGTAGACACACAGCATGTGTACTTGTAGGTGTATTTGTGTATCTGCAAGCGACTGTAGTCATCTGTACATTTGATTGAATATGTGTGTGTGATCTTTTGGACCCCAAGGGCATCAGAGAGCTGGACAGTTTGATGTTGCTTTTTTTAATTTATAATGAGTTGCTAGCTCAGAGCCATGCAGCCGTACGCTGTAGAAAAGATGTTCAACTTCTGATTGAACTAACTTCTGCCAAAATATGTTTATTTGAAATATTCCTTGTTCATTTTCTACTGTTGGCATTATGTATTTTAAAAATATGGTAAACCTATTTTAAAATAAAAAAATACCCAAGATAGAAATGCATGGCACAACCTCTAATTATGATCAAATTATTATCATAGAGTAAAAACAATGTCAATAAAGAGTCCACAAAGTTTCTGTGTTTTTGTAATTATTAACACAAAGGCTATTTTGAATGAAAGGCTATTTTGAAAAAACTGAGATGCCTTACTTTGGCTGCTCCAATCTGTTCCTTTCGGAATCTCTCCAGTGGTGTGATTAGCACATCATCAGCATTCTGTATCTGGAAGCACACAGACAGGTATTAAAATGTAAAGCAAATAAAGTGTGTGCGAGTACAGCATTAACACCTAAAGCTGGTAATTTTCACAGGCTCTCATTATTAGCAAATTCCCGGTGTGAGTTTTGCTATATTTTTCCAACAGACATGTGAGAACGTTCACACCAATGCTTCAGAGGATCAGTAAAGATTCACGTGACTGAACTTCATTAACCAGTTACATTTCCATTTAATTAGAGGAGACGCCAGAGAAGAGTACTGTACCTCGAGAAGCGACAACAACACAATGATTACAATACAAAGCAATTAAGAAATAAATGGCTTTTGTGGCAAAAGAGTCACGAAGTATTGGATTTAAATTAACACAAGGCCTTTGTGGTGTTTTTAAATAAAAGTATCACATGCTAATAAGTGTAGTGTTCTGAAAATTAAAAAAATAAATCAACAGATAATCTTTAAAAAGTTAGGAGGATACTAGGAAAGCTATAGCACCTTCCCATTCAAATTCAACTGGAATAACTTGGAAAAACAGAATCACATGGTGCACTGCACAGTTAAACCATTTTCAGACACTGCCTGAGTTATTTTATCTGAACAGAATTCCCTATAATTTAAAACTAGTGCACAAACGTGGTTAAAGAAACCCATTTAAATGTATTTTTATTAGCTTTTGGCTGCTATGGAGGAATCAATGAAATCATACAAAGTCCTTAGCTGAAAAATAGTTGCTATGGTATGTTTTTAGTACTGTGGGGGAAACCCAAGTACCTGGAGGAAACCCACGGAAGCACGGGCAGAACATGCAAACTCCTATCAGTAAGGCCATTGGCTGGCCTCGAACCAGCAATCTTCAAACTGAAAGGCTCACACCTATTCTGTAGACTGAGTGGATTATTTGGCATGATACTGCTATGAATATCAAAACGAATGCTTCCCTACACAACAGAATCTATTTGAAATTGCGCAGAACCTTGTAGATCAATCTCGTGACATGCCAATGAGTAGTTTCCCATTTCACTAAAGGTCAGCAGTGTCGGCGGAGATGCCTGATGAATTAGGTCGTATGGCAGTAGGTATGAGTACTACTTCCTGTAGGGCTTTCTGATGCAGCATGGTTGAATCACCCAAACTGAAGGACATGGTTTTCTGTTGTACTGTCCAAACATATCACAGAGTGGAAAGAAGTGCTGTCCATAATATTATACAGCTCTACATCATCCAGAAGAAGCCTTTCTCCCCAGAGGAAAAAAAACCCTTTACATATGAGTTGTTCTCCTCAGATATTCCCAGAGGCACTCTACCAGACTGTGGTGAACAAGAGTCACAATGGCTGAAGGAAAGGGTATGTCATGGACAGATCTCTATTTCACTGCAGGGCATTGATTCACATTTCACAGTCACATTCACTCCACAGGGCAATTAAGAAACCCAAACAATCACAGAGAGATCACATGCAAACTTCCAGCTCCCTATCAGACTCAAAGCTACGATTGGTGCTTCCAAGACTGGCAGCAAACGTATTGGTCTATTGAAAAGAAAGGTTCTGGATTTATCTGGCCAATCCATTACTTTAATTATGGCTGCAAGTCATGTCTGTTTAGACAAAAATGTATTGAATACAATTGACCATAAACTGTTTTCTCCCTTGGGTGAAAGGCCAGTGCCTTAGAGATTAGGGTGTGGAGCTCTGTTACCCAGGAGAGACCTAGCAGATTCGGTCAGTTGATGTAAATAAGAGAGGAGTCCGTTTAGGTCGATTGAACTAGACTGCTCTTGGGGTAGGCCGCAGGAGTTTGGTGATCCCGATGCAGATCTCCCTGCCTGGGCAGCCGCTTCCCAAAGGGCCCACAGGCCCTTACTGTCTATGGTTGACAGAGTCGACTGGTCTAAGTAGATGTCCATTACCCACAATCTGTTTAGTGTGGTCTTGCGGAGGGGTCCCTCTATTTGGTCCGAGGGCATGGTTTTCACACCTTTCCTGTCGATAGGCGTCAGTCATTGGCAACCCCCTTACATAGCCTGGTGGTGTAGTTCTCCCCGATTGGGTTGTTCCCTCCCCCATAAACATCATAACTGGTAACTCTTGTCAGAATACAGAAAGAATACAGAAAGTCTGAGAGGCGAACCTGCAACATGGCACAAGGGATGACCCAGGACAAGGGATGTCTGTTATGGCCTGGGAATGTCTCTGTTATCAACAAAAAAAGAGCTGGAACAATTTGTCCGGAGAAGAAATACAGAAGATATGCCAGAAAGAAATACAGTACTGTCCAAGTTTGAGGCAGGTGAAAAAAAGCTGTAATAAAGGATGCTTTCAGAAAAATAAATAGTGATTAAATAAATGAAAATCTTAATCAAATCATCTGTATGATCCATTTATACCAATCCGGCGATAATTATCTCAACGCCCCATGTAGGTTGAACCCAGTCATGAACACAAATGGCTGTGTAGGAAGACAAAAACTTTGTGACGAACTGCCAAACTCTAAAACCAAGGTGAGGTTGAGAAAGACAGCAACAGAACACAAGATAGTGTTGCTGCACCAACAAGGTCACTCCCAGACAAAGATTTCAAAGAAGAATGTGGTGTTCAAGACACATCAAGCTAATTTTCTTTGAAAATGGAAGATGTCCAGCAGTACCATCACCCCAGAACTAACAAAAAATTGGTGTTCATGGAAGAATTGTAGCCAAAACGTCATACCTTTGATGTGGGATCGAGGTCAAGTGACTCAAATATGGACACAAACAAAGAAACTGGGGTGCAGAAAAATGGCAGTAGATGCTATGTAGAGAGAGTTGTTGTATGGCTGTTTGTTTGTCCATATTTCAGATCCTGCAGCCAACGATGAAGTGTGGTGGAGGTTCCCTGAGTTTTGGCCACGGTTAATGGTGAGAATAGAGGCAATACCATCGGGAGCACTGATCTTAACATCATTGAGTGTTTCCCAAATCACATGAAGATCCAGAAGGATGTGACAAAGCCTAATTCTCCAACTGTTTCAAAAACAGTGTTCCTGTGTATCTAGAAAGACTGCTTTCTAAAGGTAAAGGATGGTCACACCAAATGGCGATTTGATTTAGATTTCTCCTTTTCTCATTGGAATGGGAACACTAATGTAGTGCACATACTCTAGAGAAATGATCAGCCACCTTGACCAAAACATGAAAATAGACCAGGTCAGGATGGGGCTCTGTGTATGTGGAGCACTTCAGCCTTGGCAGCACGATGCACACTTTGATTAACAGAGTCATTCGCTAGTATGGGAGAGTGTGTGAAGATACATGGCAAATAAAACCTGCTCTAATTTTAGACTACCTGTTCTCTTCTCTGGAGAGCATCTCTCACCACCCATAAATCAAAAGAATTGTCTTCATTGTCTGGAGAAGCCACAGCAACACATTCTTACCTTCCCCCAAAACACAGAACAACTGCATCCACAGGCTTTGTGTTTAGGAACAGCCCCCAAAACTCCAATGTTTCTTTGAGTTTTCATTTAATTCCCTTATCAGCAGACCTAGTAAATCTTGCTATGTTATACATTTAATGCCAAAGCACTGCTTCTTCACATGATGGATGGGTAGCAATCTTGTTCAAATCGGATCCTGCTTGTTCTAAAATGGCTTCTTATCAATGCCATGCCCGAGCAATCAGTGTCATCCAGTACACCATATGTTTTACTGCTCTTTGGGAATGCAGCTGGACAAGACGGTTCTGGGAGGTGATAATCCTGAACCACCTGACAGACTTTGGCTAAGGAATTTTAGAATGACCAAAACAACATTTTAGATTTTTTGTTGTTCCATGAAATCGGAGCATTGGTTTGTCCATTAATGCCACCCCATCGTGCCCCAGTTCTCACAGAAAAGCACATTGCATTGGGATTTATTCTGTGAAAGCGTTTCCATAAATATTTATGCACATTTTATCTTATCGGATAAAAAGTTTATCCTACTCCGCTGTGAACACAATTTTTTTTAAATATTCCACAATGCTCATAAAAATAGGTGAATGGAAATGCAGCAAGTGAACTCCCAACACTCTTGCACCTAATTTTTTTTTCACCCAGCACCGGCAGCTTTCTTTTTTATATCATTTATACATGGTGTGGTTTCCTCATCCATACACGTAAATTCATAAGGAGAATATTGCAAATAAATTCTGAAAATATTACCAGTTTTGCTCGACTATGGAACGGGTAAGGACAGAATGCAGTTGAAAATTGTGGAAAAATTTTTTGACATAAATTACTTGTCAACATATTTTTTTTTCATATTGTACAACAGCATCTATAAATGTTGTTTATTTAACAAGGTTCGGGAGGAGCTTAGTAGAACCAGTTGAACAACTACAGGTGTCACACTTCAGTAATACAGTAGATAATTAATAAGAGACTAAACAGAAACTAAACCGCCTTCACTCTGTTGCTACTCCAAGGGGTACTTATGGGATGGTGACACTACTCCTGAACAATGCAGAATTTCATGCAGAACCCCACGACCCGATACCGTAGGCCAACGTTGCTACCAGCTGAACTTTCTGTCAAAGCCGAATTTTTTACACTTTGTAACATTCAAAGCAGCTCTGCTTAACTTTCTCATTATGTCTTTTACTATTTACAATTAACAGGACTTTTAAGCTATTTTCAGAAAAAGTTAGCCGTTACCATGAGTAGCTCTTGGATACCCAACATATCTTTTAGAGCCATCAACTCCAGGAATCATCAACCCAAAGAATCCACAGATTATAATGTACTTCTTTCATCGGTCATCCATTAGACTCAGAATACACGACTCTCTATGGCGCTCTGAAGCACTTTTCCTGAACCATTGTTCTTGCCCAAGGTGTTTTCTTTGTTTTTCACTTGTTTTATAAACAGTTTCTTGTAATTATCTTTGTAAAACATGTATTTACGGGTTTCCATTTCTTTAAAATAGAGTCATATACATCAGAGAGAATAAAACAGCTTTGCTGTGTGTGTGTGTGTATGTGAGGGGGGGTGGTGGGGGCATTAAAATTCTACTCATTTTAAATGGCAACTGAAGACCAGCATTTTTTGCGCATCAGTTTATCGCTGCTATTATGCAAAAGAGCAAAAATATCACATAATTAATGGTTTATGGTCAATAGTTGTATATTTATTTAATAATTTATTGATCTACAAGTCAGGCTACTTTCGTGTCTGTATTAGAAATTCAGTTATGCTTACTGTGAGTTAGCTGCGTACTAGACTACAGTGACACAGTATGTAAATTCTGATGTTTGTAGGCACTAACTAGAGAGACCGTGTCTGCTGCACTCTTCCGTGAGACAATGTACAAATTAAGATTATCCCACAAATCATAAGCTTACTTAACAAAGCATTTACCTCCTTCTGTGCATTACTTATTTTCTTTTTGCAAACAGTTGTAGTCCAACAATTAAAAAGTGTTTTCAGTCCACGTTGGCAAACATTAGACATTTTACTGACAGTTGTCACAAAGTTGGTTGGGTAATACCAAGTATTAATCAAAAGATGGGGGTTATATTACCAAATTATTTGACATGCAGCAATTTTCCTGGCTATTAAAAAAAATTGGAAAATCCTTGTTATTCATGAAAAGAATTTCAAATCTTTAAATAGAATTATGTGATTTTATTGGCGTTGGAGGGAGGGGGGTGTTGGTGGTTATGATTCCCAAAGAATCACAAATGAATTATTATTTAGAAGTGTTATATTTAGTGTATTATTGTTTCATATTATTTTTTTCATTCTGTTTTGTGTGTGTCTATTGCTTTGTAAAGTTGACTGAGCGCTGACCCAACCAATCAGTGGAGTGGGCGGGCCTATAAAACGGCCTGCTCTGCATTCGTTCACTCCTCTCTCTCGCAGTGTTTATACGTTCAGTGTCGCTACGTCACTAGCACCAGTACCCTTTCTTTTGCCCCATCCTGAGGGACTTGTGATCCCATTCTCCTTCTGTACTGGTCTGTGTGATATCTCTCTCTCTCAAAGCAAAAGACACACGGTGTTAAAATCTCTGCATAAGTTTTTTTTTGTGTGTGTGTGTGTGTGTGTGTGTGTGTGTGTGTGTGTGTGTTTACGAGCGAGTGTTTGACAGTCGGTCCTTAGTGTTTATATTTACTTATTTTTACCCGTGTTAAGATTTTGTTTATTTAAATCTTATGTTCGAGTCTATTTGTATTAGTGAGTGTTTTATTATTTGACGATCATTTGTTTTGATCAACAGGGTTATGTATGTTTGTTGTTTGTAGCGCTGTAAATAAATTATGTTTTTGTTTTGGAAATTTTGTCAGTTTTAACTTGCGGGGGGCAGAAGTCTAAGCAGTGATGCCCAGACCTCTCTCACCCCAGACACTTCCTCCAGCTCTTCCGGGGGAACCCCAAGGCGTTCCCAAGCCAGCCGAGAGATAAAGTCTCTCCAGCGTGTCCTGGGTCTTCCCTGGGGCCTCCTTCTGGTGGGACATGCCTGGAACACGTCTTTAGGGAGGCGTCCAGGAGGCATCCTCAACAGATGCCCAAGCCACCTCAGCTGACTCCTCTCGATGTGGAGGAGCAGCGGCTCCACCCCGAGCTCCTCCCGGATGACTGAGCTTCTCACCCTATCTCTGAGGGAGCACCCAGCCATCCGGCGAAGGAAACTCATTTCGGCCGCTTGTATCCGTGATCTAGTTCTTTCGGTCATTACCCAAAGTGGCCATAGGTGATGGTGGGAGCGTAGATTGACCAGTAAATAGAGAGCTTCGCCTTATTCTTCACCATGACGGTTCGGTACACCGACTGCATAGCTGCAGACGCTGCACCAATCCGTCTCTCTATCTCTCGCTCCATCTTTCCCATTTTATATTTTCATCATACTTTCATCATTTCATATTTTTTTTCTGGAAAAATCAGACCTTTTATTTTGTTTACTATTACTCACTGTGCGCTCCACGAGCTAATTCTTTAGCACCAAAGTGGGTCGTAACAGTGGTTATTTAGGGTGTGGTTTATTTAGCTCGATCATTTTTTTTTACGTTTTTGTGGTGTTTCGTAGAGAAAATAAGCAGCTATTGCTTTTCCCATAAGCACTATGAGGCTTTTTTTTGTTTTATCGAAGGATCTATTATGTTTATCAATAGGTTTGACCACAAATTCCGTGTTGGATGTTGGTGTAAATGTCTCATCTCTGGAAGTAAAAGAACTTCAAGACTCCAAGGTTTGCTTTGGAATGGCTTATGGAATTAATTTTTCTTGGATTTACTAATCTCAAAGTGTTTTTAATATTGGAATGAAAGTCAAAGAATATTTATCTTCCTCCAGATGAAAATATTTGCTCAAGCATATTACATCTAAGAGAACTACTGGGATGTTCAAATAAGACGCAACCATATACAATTATTATTAAACTTTAAGAATATTAAAAGAGGTTGAGAGGCTATTTCTATCTTGTTACCTAGTCAAATATGAACAGTATATCCTTCAAATATGTCAGAGGAGAATACTTTTGAAATGTCAAACAGCTGTAGATCTAGACTAGCCTTTAGCATGCTGATCCTAGGGCTAATGAAGACATGAACAGATCATCATGATTCTGCAGGAGCACATGCCAATAGGTCAGCTTTATTGACTGTTCATGCATCATAAGAGACTGGCATAATTCCACTTGGATGAAGTTTGCATGAGTGTTCAGTTTGATGCTCTCTTCCATGAGTGATCAGGCTCAGGAAAGCAAATCCACTTTTCCGAAAGTATTTGGAGAATGTGCTTATATAAGATGATATTAAATGGTGCTACGCAATTCTCTCAGCTTTGTGAAGAATCCAGAAATGTGACAGAAATTAAATTTGCAGCAATATAATAAGTATAAAATACTAACAGTCTGCTGCTGCTAAGTCCACAGGACGTGGTGAAGGATTTTGAAGAATATGTACAAGTGATAAGTGGCAAAATAACAGACACCTTTGCAGAAAAAAAGAAAATTAGGTGTAATTCACAAAAAGTAAAGGCACTTATTCTCCCAGAACATATCATGAAGTTCACTTTGTGCCATCATTTTATTATTAGAAACCTTTCCAATCTGGCATTTCACATTTTGCCTGGTACACTTTATTCTTTATAAGGACTAGCATAAAAATATGAAACCATGCAATATTTCCTGCAGAGGTGTTGTATGCCTATATACAGTATACTAAAAATACTTGCTTTTTATTTCCAGTACCATATATATATATATATATATATATATATATATATATATATTTTGATATCAACAAAACACAGCGATAAAGACAGCACCAGAAGCTCTTTCCAATAGCTTTATCAGCTTTACAGCAATACAAATGTACAACCAACAGCATAACTCACCGGCATAATCATTTAATGTTACACTACGTTGGACTTTCTATGCAACACTATTTTCATACATGGTCAGGTGCATGAGAATGGTGGCGCTAAAGAGCAATTTTGCCGCACACACTTTTCAACTCCAATCAGACATACATTTTCACCAGTTCTGACGGGTGTGCGAAATTCGGTGACTTTCCGTCCACGTTTAGGCCCTCAAAAATGCACTGAAAGCCGCAAATCCATAACTGAAGGAATTAGCTGCGGTGCTCGACCCCTAAAAATTAAGTCAATAACTATTAATTGTAAAATTCTAAAATTTTATAGACAATTTCTTTCACAGATGATGCATTTATAAATTATGTTTTCAGTACTGCAGTCTTTTTTAAAGAGACAAAATCTCAAATTGTAATTTTTAGATGAACCGTTGCTTTACTTTTAAATTCAAGTTAAAAATGAAATGAACGTGACTACAGTGTGTGAAGTGAAGCATTTCTTGGGCTTGCAGATGCATTCCATGTAGTTTCTTATTAACTATGGCTGGTTCTGAATAACTGGATGTAAGATTAAGTGGTGAGGACACTCGGTCACTGAAAATGGAATGGACAAGAGCAGCGAGCTGTGCAGTGTAAACAGAGATAATGATTTCAGAACCATCTAGTTCTCCACCCCCCAGTTAAAAATCAAAAACAGAATCTGCGATGCTCCAAAGCTTCATTTCACTGAGACTGAGCGGTGCACAGGAAGAGTATTTAGTATTTCTTCATAATAAGCCACATATTAATCTTATAGGGTCATTGGAGGTCTCCAGCTCAGATTGGAGGTTACGTTTTAAAGCTCTGCTATAAATGTCAGAGATGGCAGGAAGTAAATAGCAAGGATTAAACATTATCTTAGGATCAGCCAAATCCAGACAAACAGTAATTAAAAGTTTTGAAGGCAAGATGTTAGTTTAATTAAAAAGAAAGTATACTTAACACAAGCAATACACCCGTCTTCACTAAAAGCCTCTGGTCCCCTGAATGAATGATTTAAGCAAGAAATAATATTTGAAAATGATTATTTACATTCTTTTTTCTCTTTATTAGGTACATCTTGATAGTACTTATCATTTTATTTTACTTTTTGGGTAGTAATTGATTGTAATTGAAAAAAATATTATAAACTGTATTGTTCATAGATAGAACAGGAAGTTACATCACAAACAGGAAGTTACTCCTACTTTGAACTTTGAAAGAAACACTTGGCTCTTTCAAGTCAAGATATGCTCACAAAATTGTCAAAAATGTAAAAAATAAATTCAGAGAACCTATGTTTGGTCTTCTCAAGGCCTTCTTAAGTCCCAAGTGATGCAACTTCCTGCTGAAAAACTGATTTGTATGTACATTGTCAGGAGGGGGATGGGTTTGGGAAACAGGAGTGAGTAAAAAGCTGGGGACATGACTATAATGTTTATTTTTAAATATCAATATTTTAAAATATCTTTTTTTTAAGCATCGGAAACTAAGACAAGTAATGAATACTATTTTCAATGTAATAATGTGATAGTATGTTGTACACCTTTCTTAGTAATGAAATGTATTTATGAAGCAGTTTTAATGCTTATTTATGTAAAAAAAGTCCAAAGGACCAAAAAAACCCCATTCGGCAGGATGGTTCAGTAACTTTATTTCACTTCCTGAATGTCATTGTGTTTGTCGCCTATATAACATATTTAACTGAAATGTATTTTGTATAATGCAGTGTATTTCTAGCAACTGAAGCATCATTAAAAAAAGATCTAGAACTTCTGCATATTAACATGTCCAGCATCTGTGGGAGGTTTCAGTGAAAAAATCTGAAAATGCTGTTCTTACCAACCGCCTCCTCTCCTCTTCCATTGTGTTCAGCAGCTGGGAGAACTCTTTGAAGGACTGAGCTGTGGAAGGAGAATATAATAATCAGCACATGTTCATTTTGTGTTTCAAGTTCAATCTAAAAGTGATTATGAGATGCTTAAAACAGGTCAATAGAAATCCAACGGTATAAATAAATGCTGCTATCATTGATTTACTGCCGCAGCTAATTATGCGCAATATCCAGAAGCTGTAATAAGAATCCCGAATGAACAATGAACAGTAATGTGATGTGGGAGATAAAGCAGAAACATTTAGAGAGGCTTACTTTTACTTCAGCGGGACACTACAGTTCAAAGCACCATTCAAATTCTCCAAACAAATACTTAATAATCAACCAAAAACATCTACATCGTGGGTTCAGTGAGAATAGAAGGCTTTCAATCTTTTAATTGAAAACAAAATCAAAAGCTGAACATTTGAACTGTCCATAAAGTTGTGATCTTTCACTTAGAAATGACTTGATTACCAGTGAACCTTTTAGCAAAGCACTTACGGTAACCTGTGCTCTCTACAATAACAAACATGGAGTTGATGGTAACTAGCAAGATCCATCAAAGTAGGGAGCTCTCCCAGTCCCCAAAGCTCTTGATATACAACAACCAGTTCAGATACTCACAGATAAGGAGTAAGACATTTCTTTAAACAAACCCCTAGTGTAGCAGGCGTTCTAACCAGAACCATCACTGAAGGAGTTGAGCTTGTCTTCTGGGGATTTTTATTGCCATAGCAACACACTCCCATGTTATGATACGAAATTAGGACCCAGGTCCCGGTAAGTATTAGCATGTTATATATTACCCGGTAAGTATAAGTATTAGTATGTAGAAAAGACACGGAAGAAAGAGCCAAGAACCAAGTCTTCATCAAGCAAGTTGAAGACTACAGAGATCAGGTTTAAACAGAGATCATCCACAGCGAGATCCCCAACAGGGACTGGAGGTTACTAGATGATCAGAGAAAAACTAGGGAGTAATACCTTGGCCTGGTTTAGCCCGCCTTTAGAGCCTTGCCTAAATGGGTATGAAAAAAGTGCAGGTACAGGGCACAGAGAATGGTGCATATTCCGTTTTGATGTTTTTAATTTGCATGCATTATTTAGCAGCTTGCGACACCTTATGATGATGTATACCAGTACATTTCCAGCAATTTGTTACCATTCCATTTTATTGGGATATAGGCAGGCTTAATTGTTGAGAAATTGAAATGGGCCACAATATGCCATCCATACTTGTTTAAAATTGCTGATTTATAATTAGGATCAAACCAATCTGCAGACAAGCCGCTATCTTATACACTGTTAAAAAGTAATATTTGTGAATCAAACTAGCCCTCTCTTTATAAACAAAGTTTGACCAAACTAGAGAAAAGGTTAAAAGATAATTGGTTAATTTGTTAACTCAAGCTTCTTCCATTGAAGGGTTTCATGCCCAGGTTTCTCGCCTATAAGCTTGTAAGGCTTATATAAATTTACATGTATGCATTTAGTAGACACTTTTAAAGCAACTTAAAGGTCTGGAGAAAACATAACAAGCAGATTGAAAGGATTTTTTAGAGTTTTTAGTAGCTTTTTAAAAGTGGTAAGTCTGGTTTTTGGACTGGAGAATTCCACCAACCGGGAACAGTGAACGAGAAAGTTCTGGTGAACTCTTGAAAAAGACTTCTGTACTGAAAATTTCCATTAACAAATATTGTATAATAAAAAATCCTACAAAGTCACTTGGTAAATGGCCAAATAGGAACATTCACTCACGTTTTCTTCAAATTGCGTTATTTCACGGAGTCAATTTTTAAATAGCTAAAATATGCATAGCTTTCAATGTTACCAAAGACCCTGTTGCGGCTTCTGTGAAATCTCAGAAGTTTGTAGCTACCAATTTCTCACACCCTTCATTTTTAATCGTTGAGCATTAGAGACACATGCCGTCTCTGCCCGGATGGCCTCCTTACCTCTACATCAATTCTGTTGCCAAATCTATAAACTCAATTATCAAACCAGACCCTCTGCTCAACAACAGGTTTTAAACAACAGTGGACAGCTGGACACATCTCCCAAAACAACCTAAACCCCAATTAATGGACCTGCTCCCAGTGAACTCAATGCTCGGCCTGAAAATTACTGTTTAATCATCCGATGTTGAAGATACATGCATTGGTTTGCTTATGGATTCAATTAAGACTTTTTTTTACAGTGTAATCGAATCCACAAAGTTCTTTACAAGACAAGACAAGACAAGACAAGACAAGATAAGATAAGATACGATAAGATAAGATAAGATGGACTTTTGTTAATCCCACTATGGGGAAATTCTGTTTGTACAGCAGCATAAGGACAATTACACCAACAACAACAGCAGGATACATGGGATCGAGAAGTCAAACATATAGGCATTAAGCACTGAAAAGTTTTAAATTGAAAAGAAGTAATAATAATAAAAAATAGAAATTTAGTGTGTAAAAAAAAAAACAAAACAAAACAAAAACAAAATATTGCACATAATCTTAAGAAAACAAAATTATAATGCAGTGCACAGATTGTTTTAGATGCACAATAAAAACCTTAAATCCCCTGACTAAATCCCTGTAATGGGGCGATTGAGAAATAAAGAGATAATATTTTATTGAACAAAAATTTTATGTGTTTAAACTATTTTCAGATATATAAAAAATATACACAGTTTCTGTGGTTTTTGTTCCCTTTCAATTGGTCACTTTGACAAGTTTGAATGACAACTATGGGAACAAGCAATTTTAATGGGTGAATAAAAGCATGTTTTATTCTAGTGTGCGTTAATAGCCTCAAGTTACCTGCTTGGTCTCAATGAGCCCAGATTGGTGAACCGCTGTAGCACCCCAGCAACTCGCCTTTTCAAAGATGCCTTCAACATTAGAAGTTGATTCGTCTTCTGGATGTATGAGGTCAGAGCATGTGCACTGTAACCACATCTAGTTACTAGATGCCCCCCTGACCAGAGACTAGAGCACCCCTGAGACACGATATTTAAAGATTCTTAAATATCACCAGATACTGCTTGGGTGCAAGCTCCACAGGCCAAGTCCGAAACTTCACACGCAAGCTTTGTGTCTATTTATTAGTAGACAGTAGAGGAGAACGCCAGTTTGTACATGTGAAAAGAAAGGAAATGGGAAATGAGAAGGTCTGATGTGGAAGATAAGGGCAGGGGTTGTAGATAAATGTCTCTGTTGAACTATATGAGGTACTTAAGGCAGGATGTAGTGGCTAAAAGGGGTTAGTGCACATGTATCATTCACAGGTTAATAGGGAGAGTGACAGAAGTGATGAGTCATTCTGTGAAATGGCTTTTGGTCTGGACAGAGGAAATTTGGCGAACACACAATTGAGGAAGCCACATGAGAGAGGCAGACGTGAAATCACACTCTCGTTTAGAAAGCTCTAATACATTATCCATAAATCATCCACCCGCCACATATAAAAGCCTTTCGGACTACAAAAATTCTTTACAGCATTCTATAGCATTATTTCTGGACATTTCTTGTCTTATAAGGGTAACAATGTTCCCTTATCATAGAGACGGATGTTCTTTTTTTATGCAAACTTCTGCAGTGTGTTGTGTGCACGATGACGATGGGTTGTTATAGCAGCAGATATAACGAAGACCTCAATTGTCGAGCCACTTTGGATACGGTCTGAATTTCCAGAAGTACATCCTTGCAAAACCTTTTTGGGGTTTAAAAATCCCCTCAAATCTGTAGAAGCCTCAAAATTTACTTACTGTAAGTGTTTTTTAATCAGTCAAGGGTGGTAAATGCTCATCCAAAAATATTTTTATGATATTTGGGTTGTGGTAGGTCATGTTGTTAGAAATAGAGGTCTGAACTAAATGGCTCAATAAAGATCCAACCTTATTTTGTGCCAAATTCAGACAGATTTCAACATTCTCCTCCCCTCATGCATACAATCACATGAATACACAGGCAGAGCAGATAAAATAAACATTTACTATTGAGGCCTTATTTTCATTTTGCTTATGTGGCGAACACATATTACATTTAGTTGTATCAATTTATTCAAGTATAATTATAAATATAATCGTAAAAGAATGTAATTGCCCATGTTTACAGCAGTAAACTTTAACAATTTTTTATTTTTTTTGTAAAAAGAAGGATATTATATAATATAAGGAAAATGTATGTCGGCTGTGGGTTGTTTATGCACTGACTCACACTTATATCTATGGTTTCACAGCAGAATGATACTCAACACTGATTAGTTGATCCCTCCTGTTAGTAATTACTTAGCGATAAGGCAATTATTTTGTAATTGATTGGAAATTTCTGTAATAAACTGAATGCTATATTTTCTAAGGTCTAAAGCACAAAAAGATGACAAAAAACTTTGGATAGAAATCTCGGCTGAAGTGAAACGGTCCTCAACCTTTTTGCACAATTAATATTGCTACAGCTCCATCAATCTTTCGCCAAGATTGATATCAGGATAACTGGTGTGGATTGTGAATGTCACAGCAGGAAGTCATGGAATGAAATCGATAGGAGGTCGGGTGACCCTGTCTGAATCCTCAGACAAAGTGCTGATACCACGCAGACTGCCCAGTGCTTCAAAGTGGATTGAATTCCAGCTACATCAAGATTTTGGTGAACTTTCATCGATGTCCAGATTGATTCCATGAGACAATTACATTTTTCTTCTGTTCGAGGCAGGAAAGGCATGAGGGAAACTGAAGACACCTTCAAAAGTTTTCATGAAGATTGATAAATGAGAACCTCTTTGTGGTGGTTATAATAGCAACAATTTGTGGATTTGGCAGATAATCTGGGTGACCACAGCAGTCAACTGAGCTGCAGATTCACAGATTCAGGTTTCTCTTGGTCATTAGCGTGAGACTCAAACACTCAAAACAGAAAAATGACCTTGATTTTACTTTGTGTTTTGTAGCGGACAAGCTGCAACGCTATTTTTGTAAAAATATGTCTTCCTCCACGCTTGATCAAATGCATTGCTGTGTCAGCAACAAGATCGCTTAGACACCACTGGCAAAGTGCCAAAGCCAAAATATGTTTTGGCCAGGAAATGCTTAATAACTTCACTCTAAAATGCTCTATGCAGGTTGTATAATATATATAAAGATTTTAAGTTGACAGACATGGGATTATTAAAAAAAACCCAGATTGATTTTGACCTTTTAGGGGGGCGTTATCACACACAACGTTAAGATCAAGTTCTGTTCAAAAGCCTGAAATACTTTTCTTAAAATATTCTTCCATGATAAAAATTCTTTCTAACTAAAAATGCCATAAATTAATGTATTTAACCTGAAAACTGAGGCACCTTGACCTTTTTTATCCTTAAAATAAGTTCAGGAAGCTCCAACACCAAAGTAAACCTTAAACCCTGGAAGTTGTAAAACTTTCACAAGGACCATGTTCCATTAAAAAAATGGTTGAAATAATGACATTGTGCAATGTGGTGAAAAAAAATCCTGACCCAGGACATTTTCTTTCCGGGGCCCATCCGGGAACAGCATCCTCATAGTGCTCCAGAACCTCCGCATGGACAAATTAAGTGCAGGGTGGTTTTTAGAGAGCAGCTACAAAATTGGTTATGACCCAATTGCTAGGGTTACTTTTTTGTAATTTTTTGCAACCCAATTGCAAGGTATCCTTTGAGCAGACAGCTGGGCTGTGTAGACTGTTTCTTCAAATTTAAAACCAGAATTTAAAAACCTGAAGAGACGCTAACATTGTGTATAAACAGTAAAACTTATGTTGTACCTAGAAACCTACACTAAAACTTCAGCACATTTAATTAGCCTTTCCACCTTTTCTTGGGAGGAAAAGTTAGATGCCGCCATGACAGGCCGCTCTGTGCAAGTGAGAATACAAAAGCTGGGAAGCCAACTGTGAGATGCAGATGGTCTGAGTGTCAAGTCAGCACACAATTCACAGAGCTGGACATGAAGTTAATCAACAAAGTAATGACACATTATGCAAGAGCAGGAAAGAAAGAAGGATGGGCGGTGGTGGACGGATCTATAAAGAGGCAGAACAGAACGAGTGATCAACTCATCAGTGTGTGAGAATTCTCAGCACATCTGCTCAATGGCCACTAAGGGCAAGCGGTCTGCATTTCCACTAATCTCTGACACAAATCACAATTAGTTCATACGATCTTTTAACATCCTGAGCAGAGACCTTTTGTCTGAAATGTAAGCAAATCAATACAGTATATTATTCATGCCAGACAGCAGTTCACAGTGCTTGGTTAGGGATGGGGTATTATCATACTTTAAAACACAAATGGTACACCTTTTTTAAATAAAAAGATGAAATTCAGGTCCCATATGGCTTTGATAAATGGCTGAGAGGAAGGGAACTGGAGTGAAAGGCTGAACTGAAGCTAAGAATCCCCCATCTGAACCCTTGGTTGTGCTTCTGAGGAATTCATAGGGATTTTAAAGGGACAGATTCTGATTAAAACGACAACCGCATTCATCTGGGACTGTGTGAGGAGATCAAACTTTAAAGAGAACTACTTTCTGTTTAAATGATCTCAGTTAAACATTAAAAAAATCTATTCAGCAAATAACAACGTCCTGGGGATGAAATGTAAAAATATGCATTAAACACCTGGTTTTAATGCACACTATTTTTGCATCCGTTTGTGTCAAATCCTGCATAAGCTTGTCTTGGCAGAGCCATTTTGGAGTTCCTTTCCTCTTCAGAAAAGTGTCGAGGTTGTGATACTGATTGAGAAATGCCATCCTTGACTCTCATCTCCTCTACAGCTCAAAGAAGCTCATTAGTATTCACATCTGGACTCTCAGGCTGTGCAAGATGTTCTTCACTTTCATCTTCACCAAACACAAACTCTGACTCTCTCTCACATTACGATGTGTGGATTCCAATATTTTTACACCCAGCAAAGTTATTGCTTTTAGAAAACCACCCTTCACACCATGCTCTTATCATACCCGTGAAACACCAGTAATTATATCTTAGGGTGTTCAAACTCAGTGTCCGAACCATTTAGTTAAAATGCACATGCAAATTGGATTGTTTATTGAACTATTTATCATACCCATTACAGAAGATTCTGGAAGTAAACACAAACTCTGACTCTCTCTCACATTACGGTGTGTGGATTGCAATAATGTTACATCCAACAATGCTATTGCTTTTAGAAAACCACCCTTCACACCATGCTCTGAATTTATGATTGCATGATCGTCTCAAATATACTTGCGAAACATTCATAATTATATCTTGGGGTGTTTCAGTTACTCTGTCCAAAGCATATAGTTAAAATGCACAGGCAAATTGGATTTGTTATTTAAATATTTATCACACCCATTACAGAAGACTCTGGAAGCAAGGTTTAAGAAGGCAAAATAGTAAATGTGGCTTTATTGAACTTTATTCTAAACACTGAAGATGCTAACAGCTGCATTTTGGTAAAAGAGAAACAAAGAAGCTTGGAAGAGGGGAAGACCTCAGGGTCTCTCAGGGTCTCCAGAAGAAAAGAGTTGTGATGTAACGTCCTGCTGTGATGTAACTTCCTGTTCTATCTCAAACAATAAGATTCTAAATATTTATTAAATAGATATATAAAAAGTGTACTTAAAGTTATGGCAACTTCTTTTACCTGCAACATTTCCTCCATGTTCTTTGTCAACAGAGCACATGTCTTATTTAAAAATAATTTGGGGTCAGTGGTACCGTGCCTGCACTAAATGGTTCCTATACTAGTATCGGGAAAACTAACTCGAATCAGCAGCTTAAACCACACTCACCGATGTTGACTTCATCATCCGTTTCAGCATCACCAATGCACTCAAACTGAAACTCCTGTAAAGACTGGGAGAACTTCTGCACTGCAACGGAAAGGTCTGAAATAGAGAACGTTATACAACTCTTGTCATTGGTGTGACATCCTGTACTTTTTACAGAATAAATCCTGTGTATGACATAAAAACAACATCTAATAGCTGATATTGACTTCAAAGCTTGTTTCAATGTCTGTATAAATTGCAATCATATATAGTTCAGTCCCCATCTAGAATGTGTAAAGTACATTTCAGTCATCATCAGTGGGTGGAAAGAACCCGAAACAGAACACTTAGCTACTCAGTCACAAGCGTTAATGAGACTGAGTAGAAAAAAAAAAAAATCAGCATGGTTCAATTGTGATAGAAGCGTCTGCGTATGCAAATATAAACAAACACCTTCACAACCTCAGGAAAAGTGTCTCCTTACTTTCTATTTAGTATTTCTTTGGAAGAATGGATCATGGATCGTCAACAGTTTATGACATTAGTAACATAATCAATAAATCAAATCACTTATTCATATACATGATGCCAAAACAGCTTAACCGAATAAAAGACATGAGGAAAAAAATATAACTAAATGGATAAGAGCAAGAGTCTATTACTGCAGGTTTTGCAAAGGTGTCACAGCAGGAACACATCAGACTCTGTACAGTTGAATACACTATAACATTACACGGTGTCATGTGTGGACCCTGTTTGTAACAATAGGGTTTTAGCCTGATGTATCTCAAAGATTGGGCTGAAAATATTTCCTAGGATCCAGTGTTCAGAGAAAATTGGTAAAAAAATTCCCATTAATCTCAAAGACATTTACAGAGCTTGCATAAGGATGTTAAATTTAAGTGAACCATATTTTGAAGCCATTTGAACATTTAATACTCTTTCCGTATTAGAAACTAGTCATAATTCCAATGGCCGATATCTACAATGTTTTTTTATGACTACTCGTAAAACACATTTTGAAAACAACTCTTTTATGACTCATCATATCGATCTATTGGAAAATGTTTGCAGATATCGACAACGGAGTGTATCTCCTACGTTTAACTAGTAACTATCATCTTTTAGAGATATGTCTAAGTTTCATCTATTGTTTTACTAGGTATAATGTGTTAGAGGTAGCTTTGAAGACCCCCGTGACCCCAAAAAGGGAATATGCGAGTCGGAAAATGAATTAATAAATGAACTTTGAAGATCTGTCATGTTTTTTAAACTAAACTAAAATATGTACATTTGTTATTCCATCCAATTTCATTATTTTTTTATGTATATGACAGTATGTTTAAATGTTATAATGCTAGTTATAACATTTACATTTAGTATAACATGTTTAGTATAACAAGCTGAATCTCTTTACAATCTCAAAAAGCAGCTAAAAACTCTACTCTTACGAGAGCACTTACTAACTTTAACTTAACCTACTTACTTACTAACTTAACATAAGCACTTACTAACTTATAAAAAAAAAACCCTCTGAAGCACTGATTTGAATTCATTTTCTGTACTAGCTTGAAAGTGTTCTATGTGTATGTCTTCTGATCAATCCACTTTGTACCAAACTGCTTGATGTTTACTCCCAATGTAAGTCGCTTTGGATAAAAGCGTCTGCTAAATACATAAATGTAAATGTAAAGATAACATTTAGTACGATGTCGACTAAGACGAGCAACAATTTGCAAGTTTGAAATCTTATCAAAGGTGATCTGAGAAAATCCTGTAACTATTTGCATTGAAATAAGATTTTATGAGATTTCACAAAAGAAATCTCCCATTATTGAGAGCATAAACTGGTTGTTGGTCTTCTGCAAAAGTTTAACTTACTAGGAAGGAAACGATTACAGATAGAATTCTTATGTAACTTATCTCTCTCTCTTGGTTTCATGGATCAACCAACACTGGTTCAGATCACGGTCACTAGGGAGGATCCTGAGAGCACTACAATCTCATTTATGGTAAACACTGGAACATTCCACTACCGTCGTTCACATCCACCGGCTACAGATTCTAAATGGACAAATTAATTGTGATTCCTAACTAAAGAAAACATTGCAGCAAAGGGCAACAGGATGTGATATGGGTTTTCCCACACTCAATTACAACAACATAGAATTTCATGCTACAGTGTTACAGACAATCCAGAATCCCATTAGTGGTGCTATTATAATTCTACATCCCTTTTTACCCCTGAGGCCCAATTAAAATGTTAGGAGAAAATGTAAGAATTGTCCTCATTTTCTCTAGCCTAACAAGGATGTACAACATAAGATTGAAATAAGAAGTTTTAGATGTTTGGGTAGTTTATTACAAAAAATAATACAAATCATTAAATAAAAATCATTGCGTCGTAGTTTATTTGGAGAGAACACTGCGTTCCAAAATCAACTAACCACCAACTCATACATCCTTATGCACAGATAACTCACATATTTAGTTTAATTTTACCATTTACTATTCAAAAATACTTCTTTTACCCAAATTCATTGGTCATTAGGGATTGGTTGTTCGGCTCTTTTGGCTTTGCTCCCTTAAAAGAGCCGGTTTTTACGACTTCCAAATTTCTCTTTATTTAGTATCAGTCATAACCTTCTATTTTAGCCCGAATTAATCATTTGTGAATGTTTTGTATATTGATAAGCAACTTTTTAATTCCTTATTTTGTATTAAAATAATACACAGTTACTAACGTTTGAACAATTCAAGTTTACAATTCACACAACCACAGCAAACAAATCAAATATTCTAAATAAAGGGAAAAGTCTAAACATATATAATTAACTGCTTTGTTTCTTTTTAGTTTTTCACAGATTTTTTCACTGTCTTCCAATGATCTCGCATTTAATGCTGTCGACCCCACCTTTCTCTGTCTCTTTATGTACCTGGCCCTCTTTCCTTCAGTATCAGTTATAATTTGTTGCATTGCAATTCACTCTGGAATTACTGAATATATTGAATGTGCATCTTCATCATGTCTTGACATGCATCAGACTCCAGGTAGCTGGACAATAACCTCTTGGAGATGCGAGTATGCTCAGTCAAGCTGAATGAACTCCATCAATAATACAATGGCCTTCACCTCCGCTAACCTACAGACAGAGGCACAACTTTGGAGCTCATCCACTGCCATACGATCAAAACATTGGGCATTCCTTGCAAAATTCATTATAATGAGTTCAGTTCTTTCTGTGAATATGTTTAATGCAGTTCAGCTTTATTTCATCTGACCCGATTCAAGTTACAAAATTCAACTTCCAACATCTTTTCATAGCATATTATATTCAGTTTAAAATTAAAAATTCAAATGTTATTGGTTTTGGCAGATCTCTAGCTCAATATTTTAAAAGAAAAAATGACTTCACCATGGACAAACGAAGAGGAGCAGAGTTCTATACTTCCACTACGATGTTGCCAATAGAATATAGCAAGAATTATGTATACGACACACGACACATACCCTGGCAAAATGTTTAATTCCTAAGCCAAGTCTTTGTTGTCATTACGATTTAAAAAAGAGATAAAAAGATATATTTTTTCCACTAAGCCTGAGAGGAAAAAATATATTTTCTGAAAATTGGCCAAGAAATCTTAACATTTGCCAGGGTGTGTAAACTTATGAGCCATACCAAGCTGAGTTGTGCATTTACTAAACACCAGTGGTAAAGTGGCACGTTTAGATCCTCTTTAGCACCTTTTGCAGAATTTTGCGAGTTTGTAACGTAGTCAGGGCTCTGTTGCTTGTTTTCCCAGTGCTAGCATGGTCTTCACGGGTTACATTTGTTTCAAACAATCTAAACGGGATAATCAGAGACCAACCAGTCAATCTGAGTGTGATTTATAATACAGCTTGGCTCTCTAACTTGTAAAAACCTACACAATATCCATCTCCAAGACCCTTGCCCATTTTAAAATAACTTGAAATCACTGGCAGAAGTCTTAAAAAGAACAAAGTATCCAGTTTAGATACTGGTACAAAACGGTACCACTTCCTAAACCATGCTATAAAAAAACAGACACAAATATTAATAATAAAATCAGTATAGAGTACGATTGGAAAGCAAACGACTTGGTAAACTGAAGAAAGATACTCTTTTAAACATGATCCGATATGCACAGATCATGCATGGCATCACATGGCAGAACTCCTGTGCTGACACTAACAAGCCTGATGCATCTGGTGTGTAATTTTGCAGAGAGTGTAATTACAGGCTATGCTGAGGAACCTGGCAGCAGCCTGTGATGGGTTTCCAGCCTGCTTTTATCTGATGTCACACCTCCACACAGCCTGCCATGGACAACTGCCTCCATAGCTCACTGTCAGTAAGCCAGAGGACATGTCTAAAACGACAGGCAATGGACAGTGTGTGTGAAAATGTTGATGGAGAGTAGATTTAAAAATATGAAGCAAATCCACTTTGGTGTGACCACCTTTTGCCTTCTCTTGGAGAACAAACCACAGATCTTCAATGGAAGTAGCTTTCACACATTCTTCTGCCTCTTTATGTAATCCCAGATACACTTAACAATGTTAAGACCATGGCTCTGTCAGGACCATGCGCCACTTCCTTGCTCTTCTTCACACTAATAGTTAGTTGGCTGCATGTTTGGGATGGTTCTGCTACAGAATAAATTTGGAACCAAGCATACAGCTCACTGATGGTATTGTATGATGGATAATTATTTCTAAGCATTTAGAACTCCATTGTTACTCACAAAATTTCCAACCTCATTTGCAGATTTCGAGCCCCAAATGTTCAAGGAATCTCCACCCTGCTTGTCTGTTGCCTGCACAAACTCAGTATTGCGCCACTCTCCATCACTTCTTTGAGCTTCTTTGTGCCTTCTACTAAATTTTCCATCAGTCCAGAGCTTCTGCAGCCAGTTTTACCCCAGTTCATAGTTGAGTTGCTTGGCCGTGTTCCCACTTCAGAGGTATAGCTTTTTGGCTGCAACTCTTCCATGAAGACCACCTGTGGCTAGACATTCCTGGACGTTAGATTGGTATAACTGGAGCCCACTGCAATGGTGCAAGTTATTAGCTTTTTAGTTAGACATCTTCTATGCTAAAGAGCAATAAGCTTGATGTGTCTTTCAAGTGCTTTGGCCAACTACTGCTTCTTTGATGCTCAACGTTGTCTGACTTCAAAAGAGCTGGAACAGCACATCTTGAAAACCCAGTCTCTGTGATATGGCTTGTGTTTTTCAAAGCACAATGGTGGAGTGTATAAGGTTTAAGAGTTTTCTTTTTTTTTATAAAATTTTTACATTGTTTTGACCTGGTCTTTGGCAGTCATGGATTTTTCATTTGTCTGTTCTCAAATTTTGCAGTCAAAAAATGTAATACTCTGAATTGTATTTTTTTGTAACATTTTAGGTTTGTTGTGGAATTGCTGTGCAATGTAATGAAAATATATTTGTAATTGCACTAAATATTTGTAATAAAAATGATATAAATTAACAGTTTGAAGGTAATTTATTAGAGAAAATTGTAGAATAGTAAAACAATGCTAAAAATGTTCCAGACTTCTAAAGTCTCAACCAGCCCAATAGTGTTACCAACTGCTCCTGATTTGCTGCATCTGTTCATCATTTCCCCCCAATTATCTCTCTTACAATATTCTTCTCTTTCTGTTACCTCTTCACTTGGTTATACTACGTTCACGCCAGTGTTTAGTTTGATGCCTTGATTTTCTGTATTCTACCTGCCTGCTATATTATATATTAAAGATTCTGCCTTACCACTGCACTTGGGTCCTCGTCTGTCTCATCAGTAACAAAAACTTATAATGCTCAATTTGAACATTCTGTAAAGGTTTTTTTTTTTACTTTCCCTATTCTTACAAAAATCACAGTATTGTCAGTGTTACATTTCAGAAATTTTCCAGTGTTGCTTCATGGGATTAATTCAGTTTCCACTGGACCTCGCTAGATTCTTGCCTTACTCCTTTTCACTCATCAACGTAAAATTTTACATTTCTTTTAGATGTTTGAATCCATCCAAAGAGCTAAAATGACAAGATAGTTAATGCTTTAAAGAGTATCATTTTCATTTAGCTTATGTACCATCGATCAATGATTTTTTTTTGCTCATCACTAATGACTAGAAAGCAAACTGTATTTTTATAATATTTCATTAGCTCTTTGCTATTTTAACTCTGAGTTAGCACTTCACACAAAGTTTTTCATGTAACTGTGTATTTGGCACTTATGTTATGTTACATATACCATATTTCATACATGTAAGGCAGTTCAGATGCAGGGTAAATGTGTGTAAACAACAGCTGTGTGCATCATTTATTAGCATCCCTCCAGCAACCAGACAAAAGCTGCTGCTCAAGGTGCCCTCCATCAGTGAATGTGAATGAAACACTCTCAGTATACAAACATCTATTTAATCAGTTATTGCACTGTCACTGAAAATACACACACTCAAATCTGCGAGTCTGCATTTATAGCTAATTCTAAGGCTTTAATGCATTTATTTAGCATTAGTCGTTTAGCTAAATATCTGTAAATTTCACAGCATAATAGTGTGTAAACAGTAGAATTAAAAAAACAAAAACATACTACGCTTTAAAACTGTATATTTTACTGTAAAATAATTTTGCCAACCACAGCTTACCGTGAAATTTGCAAACTCAAGATTGTTTTTTTATTTTCCGCTATTATTACAACACAAACCATTAAAATAGACAGTTCTGAGCTGTCACAAAATTAGTTATGTGAAATGTATTAATTAGACAGTTAGAAATGTTACATTTCTAGTACAATCCTTTTTAAACTAATAGTGGGGTTACCGTATATTTGACGAGAACGTTGTCCACAACCACAACTGCCGGGTTTTTATCATAATTTTTTTTTTGCAGTGAATATCGCCAATATTTACAACTATATTTATATTTTGTTTGATTAAAGAATAATTTAGAGCGCAGATAATTAGAATTCACAACAAGATAAAGAAAAGAAATGATTGAGTGGATATTGGTTGCCTGGTTTGTGATGCACACCAGAGCGCATGTGGATTAAAATGTCAATCTTCTTGTGAAATAAAGTGATTTTACCAATTTTACCACTAGAATCCTCTTGTGGTGATTCTCTGACAGCCCTTCAAAGCTCCGCTGCATTTTCATAAACGTGGACCGCAAACAGCTCTGCTTGCAGCATCATTTATTTACCCATAACTGAATGTCAGGTACATGAAGGGACCATTAATGCTCGCTTTGTTCAGGGATCGTATAAAAGTCATGGAACAGAGGCGGTAAATTATTACATTCTTTTGAAATCTGACAGGTTACAACATTAGGCAAAGTCTCAGGGACATCATGTATTCCTCTGATGCCCAATCAGATGCTCCTGACAGAAAGACCACAGTGATTTTCCATCAAAGAGAGTCTCCTCAAGCTCCAGCTTAACGAGAGGCAAGGGATTGTTCTCTCATCGAACCGTAGGAGTTCCCTGAGCTTTGATTCACCTCTGAAGAGATGGAAAGAGGACAAGTCTTGCTCCAGGTAAGGATGACAATCGCTCATCAGCCTCTCGGTGGGGTGCCAAGTGTCAGCCCGAGGAGATCTGGCCTGGAGCTTTTGCAGTCAGCACAACCACCCTTCCACCGTCAGGCCGGCTGAATTCTCAATATTATACCAATGTGTTAGAACATAAGATTCACAAGCTAGAGATGTTTTGGAAATTACTATCATTTAAAGGATGAATCGTATTAAATTCAGGCTGGGGTGTGGGGGTCCAATGTGTTGGGGAGTGGTTGCTGGTGAACAGATTGGTGCACTGGAGCTTTCTGGGCAGTTAATCCAAAGGATCAACAGTAAAAGTAATTTTGGAAAAAAAAGTTGTATTCCATTTTAATTGTGGAGTGAGCCAGTGTTTGCAAGAGAACACATGTTTATACTCACTTGAAGTTACATCACAACAGGAAGTTACAAGTTAAAGCAGCACAACCTGGTTCTGCTGGCAGCTGGCTCTCTCAGGGTCTCTACCTTCCCCCTCTCGCCTGTTCTTTTCTTTCCTCAATACAGCATTGTGTTTAGCTGATAACATCTCCAATATTCAAACTAAATAAAGCAGTTTTTTTCTGTTAAATCATCTTGACCTTGCTTTTACAGTCTTCTTACTTGGTTTTGAACTAATACAAAAGTGCTTAAAATAAGAAACACGACATGTTCTCTCTTTAATGTGTATGTTTGGAAAGAAAAGAGTTTTATGCATTCAATATCAAAATAAAAAAAATAAAAAGGTGTTGTTAATGATTTTTTTTGTTTCTCAAATTGTAGAATTGTATTCTTTTTTTTTGTTTCACTGGTATTTTCCCATTCCCTACATAGATATTTACCCTCATTAGGACAATACAGCTATACTTTTGTACAATAAGCATTCTTACAAACAAGTCAACACAAAGAAAGTGTTGAGAAAACATATAATTGGGACAGGGTGACAAAAAAGCTTCCTTGTGCACGCTCTGATGGATTGAAGGCATACAGAGCAAAACAGGGCTTGAAATAAATCGAATAAACAGCAGTCAACCAGCCAGTCAGCAGAACAAACAAATGAATCTCATTCAGATTCCATCAAACAATGTCACTTTCAATTAGGGGCAAAGAGCATTTCGTTTAGCACAAATTACTGCTTTGTGCTGAGCAAAGGGAAATGTTCCTGTTTAGCTCAACAGATCATGTACACGCATCTAGGGATTATTTAAAGATGCTTATTACATGCATTAGCTGAATGAGGCTTGTTTTCTTCTGAGGACTCATTTGGAAAAACAATCAACTATTCAGCACTGTGTAGCTTCAGATCTCGACATATTTGCACTCTGCATTGTGTGATGTAAAGGACTATGGAGATGAAAGGATATTCTGCAGCGATCATTCAAATTTCACACCTTTCTAATAAGCACTGGTAATGCCCTTGAAAACAAGAGTTTAGTATTTGGATATTAGCACAATATCTAATAATGTAAAAACTATTAAAATATAATTTTACCGTATTTAACCGTATTACCGTATTTTTGTCTCTGCATTCGCCGTATAAGACGCACTAACTTTTCCCCCTCAGTTTTGGGGAAGAAAAAGAGTGTCTTATATGGTGAATGCAGAGCGCCGCGGAGCGGAAGGCGGTCACGGCCGTAGGAGAGGCGTAAGAGAGGCCGCAGCTTCGGCCTAGCTCCGGAGACATTGGTCATATTTGTACACCCGGCGGTGCGCACTAACGTCATCGCCCATCTCTGCTCGTCGATCCTACCATAGCGCGTAGGACTCCGTGAAGGAGGACATTGTTATAAAATCATTTAAGAAGTGTGGCATTAGTAATGCCTTGGATGGAACAGAAGACAACATCTTATTTGACACCAGTGAGGAAGAAAGTGATGACAATGACTGCGTGGATCTGTCCTTCCTCATTTCTGATAGCAGTGACGAAGAGGAATCATTGGGATTCGAATAAAACCATTACAGCCTTTTTTTGTTACTTTTACTGTTTACTGACTGTTTATGTTTGGCATATAATTGTTCATAAACTGCTGTTAACTTTTACACAGTTGATATAAAATATTTTACTACAGTATTTGGTTCAGAATCTTTTTTTTCTAGATCTTCCTCATTTAAAGTTGGGTGCGTCTTATACAGCGAAAAATACGGTAAGTAGAAACCTTTCATGGACACTAAAGCAACTGATCCATCCGTAAAACCTTTTGGTAACTGCTACCAACTGACAACCTAAGAACAACTCACTGTGCCATTGAATGAGAGTAAACAAGATGCTTTGCAATATTTTAGGCATAACTAGACAACGCTAGATTTCAAACTGAACAATAAACCTTAGCTTCACTGTGAAACTATCCCCAAAATGCCAACTTGGAAACAAATACTAAACCATTCAAACTTGAGGCAGCAGTGCAGAGAAGATAACATTAAGAAACTCCATTGGGTTTAAACATCAACCATTGGTTAAGATTTAATAAGGTTTGGCTTTGTCGACACATACCCAGGGATTTTTCTGCATGGTAAACCTTTTCATAAGTCAAATGTCAAATTTACTTATAAAGCACATTTAAACACAAATACAAGTTTAAAAGGATTAAGAGTAATAACACCTCACAGTTGCAATATAAAATCATCTAAAATGATCCAGTCTACAAAGAGTTAAAAGCCAAAGTAAAAAAGTGTGTTTTGAGTGTAGTTTTAAACTCTTCCACACACTGTGCAGAGCAGACATTAAAGACATTCATATGCTATTTGTTGGCTTGATGTAATATTTTTTTTTCCAAAAGGGAATAGTTGGCACAATGTAGAATTTTAGATTGCTTTGGAGGAGTCAGTGATATAAAAAAAGGTTCCTATGCCAATATGAGTAATATAAACCAACCCCCAGAAAACTTGGTTGCTAGGGTAAACGATTTGGTTGCCAGGGAGCGGTCAGTGATAATATTTTTAATTTGTTACTTTGAACCTCCATTTGTTACAAACCTGCAAGTTTAATCATGAAAATATTTTTACTGCTGTTGCATTTTTAATGGGCAATTTAATTCAAATTACGTTTTTTGATCCAAAATGTTCAAATATTTTTTTGTGGTTGGTATATTCTTAAACAGATAGATAACTTCCACAAGTGTGAAGAGTTTGAAGTTTCTTTGAGGTTCTCAGGTACGTTAACAAATGTGATCCCATGTTAAGTCAATGGGAAATTTCCCAGTGTTTTCAGTAATTTCCCAGAATTGTTTAGTGGTATAAGTCTGAAAAAAACAAAGCAACCTGGGTCAGATTTTTGTTTAAAGCAAAAGACGAGTATTTTGGCTTTGGCAAGCCACCATAATAATAAAAGGTAAAAAAAAAAGTAAAAGTGAGTTAGTCAACATTGCTAGAATCTATTTGACAATAACATTCTTTGCATGTGGGAGGCACCAGACTATTCAAACAAAATTAATTAGTCAACACCTCCTCTGGGATTTTGGTAACCACAAGTTTGGTATCACATTCTGTGTACTGAGCCACAGCAAAGCCTCGTGTCACATGACCACACTAGAAAAAGGAAGAAGAATGCTGCATTTTTTTCAAGCTGAAATTGATTTGAAAATCATCTGAAAGATGTGCATACCTTTTTGGGATCCATTGTGCGTTTTATAACAATGCAAATATGAGACTAAACAGGAGAGAAAAAATTGGTCCCTGCATCTTGGATACTTGAACGTTTAATAATCTAATTATTAATAATCTAACTCTAATACAAGCAACATTTTTAGGTTATGTGACCACTTTTAAAAGTGAAGATTGTACCAAATGAAGAATTAGTCAATGCAGCATTTTCTGAAAAAGATTTCCCGGTAAACCGTGAGTCAGTCTCAAAAGATCAAATGTGTTTTCTCAGTGACGGTGCAACAGATGGAATGTTTGGACTTTTTATGACACACTGTGAACTTCTGGCTTTCACTGTGCTCCCTGCAAACCGAGCTTTGTTCAGATTAATTAGCCTCTCAGTGGCCTGGGCCCTTGTGAAACAAACCAGTCCGACACTTACTCTAAGACTTACAGTACTGTCGGAGTGGAACGCCATCAGTGGGACGAAAGTTTACAGTGCATTTCCTGTGGTAAAGCCACTGGAGCATTGCACTTACTCGAATAAACACACAACGGTCCCTGAAGAGCACTGCGATCCAAACAAGAGCTTTCGAATGCTCTCTGATCGACCAGGCTTTCAAATTTACCACATTCGTGACTTTTGCTTAGAACAGATTTCATGTGCAGAAATATTACCATCAAAATATTGACTTCTTTGTTCTGTGGTTAAAATGGTCCAAATGTTCTATTTTAAAATGTATTAACGTTCTGACACTAGATTACAGGGAAAATAATGATTGTTTGTAATTATGCAGGGTATCCCTGTTATATCCCCTAGTGAGGAGTTGGGGTCGAGCTCAAACTAAAGCAGTGGTCACACTGTGTAAAAGATTCCGGATTCCGATCCTGCAGAAAGGAATCTGGAACTTTGACCTGCGATCTCGCATCATGTGATTCAACTTTAGCCACCAGAGAGGTCATATGTGTACGTTTTTTGATAACTCAGTATAAAGCAAATTTATATTTTTAGAATGTTGGTGTTGCTATAAAGTAGATTAGAGAAGCCTGTTATAATTTAAATGGGTTTTATAGTTTTACATGACATTATTTTCATGACATTATCAGGGTCAAACCTGATGCATCCGTATGCAGTGAAATTCTGCATTGTTCAGGAACAGTATGACTATGACTTAAGGAAAAGGACGGACTGGTGTGCGCTTGATGACTTGATTGGGATCAGCTGGCGAATTCCCTCATTATTTGTCCTGAAACCCGTTTGACAAACGTCACTTATTCTAATTAATCATATTAGTTTGTAATAGGCTTGTTGTGCTATTAACTAAAACTGCTGAAACATATACCTTTGAAACATGCACAACATAATAAGAACTGTTTGATTGTCCAGGAAATTAATATTTCAGTCAAGCAGTCACATTATTATCTGCATTAGAATGAATTATAAGGACCTTCTCCACCTCCCGGTTAACACTAGGAGGAATAATGACCGTTTAATGACAGAAACATGTTGATTTTCAAGGGATCAGTTTTGATTTAAAGTTGGATAACTATTAAGAATTAATGACCTTTGGTATCTTCCCATGTAGCTGAGTTGTATTTTAAAGTGCACAACATTATTATCACCTCACTTAAAAGATTGGCTGTGTATGTGTATGTATGTATGTATATTTAAACATGTATGTATGTGTGCCTGAATATACAAACTGCAATAACTGCTTTGCATGAACTATAACGGACATGGACAAAACGAACTGTTACTAGGACTTATGCGTTATGTTCAGGTAGGTATTTATTTATTTTATTTTTATTCATTTACAATTTTTTTCTTTCTCTTCTATATTATTATAATTTTTTTTCTTCTTTTTTTCCTCTTCCTTTCTTTCTTTTTCACTCGTGTACCTTCACCTTTCCCCAATCCTTTATCCACTCCCCCTTTCAGTTCAACACCGTTTTGTCCTGACACAACTATTATAAACTGACTCGCGGGAACCACAACTAATAAATATTTACATACATTCAATGCCCCAATCATGAGGAGAAAACACCACACCAGGTGTTTTACTCCCCTGGAGAAAGCAAAACTGTCCAACTCAGCAAGGCATGTACTCTCCCATGTGATGGCTTTTGAGCAGGACAGGACAAGATAAAAAAAAAAAATCTTTTACTTCCTACTCATGCCATCAAAAGCGCTGGCTTTCATTTATCGTTCTAGCGAAAAACCGACCTAATACGGCAATCTGAAACTCTTTTTGTTTGGTCAGATGTGTGTGGTTTTCGATCGAGGGGAGTTCTTGCACAAACTTCTCACCAGATCAGTGTGTAGAGGTTGTAAGGCTGGTGATTGGCTTCAAATTCAAATCGTACGGAGCACTTTGAGAAAGATATCTCTCACAGAACTACAGAAGCATTGATTCTACAATACATTTTAGCTTTCAAGCTAAAATAGTTTAATGTGCAGGTCTGCATGTGAAATTCCTGAACAAAAGATCCATCCGTTAAAATAGTTCTGCATCCATGCCTCAGCACCTCAATAGCTTCTGAGAAGTTATTTTAAAGGAGTTACAATTATCTAAAGGTGGACTTAGAATCTAACCCCATCACATCTTGTATTCAGAGCTGCAGATCTGTAATCACCTTCATTTGGCAAAAGGCTTTTGATCAGACAGCACCTCTAGAAGCCATTACTGTGGTAACCAGTCTATTCTCTTCAAGAGATCTCTCCTTAATTACCTTCACAGGCTCTCAGCGGTAAAATGAGATGGGGCTAATCATGTTTGCAAAAGCACTGTGGCTGAATTCAAACTGTCACTGCTTTGAGAATGACTTTTAAGAACAGCTTGATGAGCCGGGAGATATTGTCTCACCAATTAAGTAGCATTTTTGACGAATAGCTCCTTAAAATGAACATTTATACTGAAAATTGTGCAAAAAAAAACAACAACCATACATACAAGTTCTTTGTAAAAAAAAAAAAAAAGTGTTTTTCTCATTTATATCTCGTTTGAAATATCCGATATGTGATATACTTGTTGAGGTAAATGATAAACTGGTCACTATTAGTGTTTTTTACAATTCAGAAACCCATGCAAACACGGCGATAACATACAAACTATAGACCTTCTTACTAAAAGGCCACAGTGCTACCCACTCAAATCTAATGTAATCGCTCTAATCCCACATAATAAAATTGTAAATGCTAAAATTGTCATCCTAGTAGAATAAATCTAAAAATAGGTTTACTGTTGCCATTTCCCTCTCTTCGGAATCGGTGACTTGCTATGGTTACGGCGGCTTGATCAAGAATTTAAGCAACAACGGCAGGCAGGACGGCTACAGCTTTTGGAGGCAAATATTCAATAAAGGTAATTATTGATATTAAACTATAAACACGAAAATTAAATGATTAAAAATTGCAATAAACTTGCTCACCTCAATAAAAAAAAATGTCTATAAAGCACCATTGCGGAACGTTGTCAGGCTGTTGTTGCTATGTACATGCACATGCTCTGACATCAGAGCACCAGAGCCATCCTGTTAACTGTTGCTGTCTATAATAATTGAACGAACCCAACCGGAGTGACTTATGTGGTTATACGAATATAATCCACACTTGCCAACCAATCAGAATATGGTATTTAAGCCATGGCATAATAGAAAATATAATTTGGGAATCAACAATTTTACAAATCATCACTCTTCTTTTTTCTTTACTTTACTTCCCACTGGCAGAACAGTTACAAAAGCACCCAAAAAAACACCACCATGATCTTCTGAACTGGAGAAAAGTGTCACTTGAGTTAATGTCAAGGTTGAGTAAATGATAAATAATTTCATTTTTTGAGAACAGAGTTCTTTTTCTTCCACACTGCTCCCATTGTCTGCTGTTATCTTTGAGCAAGTGTGGCATTCGATTAAACAAGTTTATCTTTTGTTTGTAGCTGAAGGTCAGCAGCACCACACAGTATTGGCATCAGGTAAAAACCGCACATCGGATCAGATCCAGATGCTTTGAGGTGAACAGAGCTGGAATATATTCACCCACAATTCTCTAGAATACTACAAAAACAGAATATTTATATGATCACTGGCCACTTTATTAGGTACACCTTTCAACTGCTCATTAACGCAAATTTCTAAACAGCCAATCACGCAGCAGAAACTCAATGGATTTAGGCATGTAGACATGGTCAAGACGATCTGCAGCAGAACTAAGGAGCCAGGTGGGGCTTTTCTGAGTATTCCAGAAACTGCAGATTTATTTTATTTATTTCATGATTTATAACATTTATATATGGTCTGGTCTGATGAGTCTCTACTTCTGCTGCGATATTTGGATGTCAGGGTCAAAACTTGGCGACAATAACATGAAAGCTTGGATCCATCGTGCCTGTATCAATGGTTCAGGTTGCTTCTGGTGGTGTAATGGTGAGAGGGATATTTTCTTGGCACACTTAAGGCCCATAAATACCAATGGACCATTGTGAATTGGTACTAGTCTGGTGTACCTAATAAAGTGACCTGTGAGTCTGAATGAATGATTTTACAGCTAGGTACTTGGTAAAATTAAAATACAGCGATCAATGGAACATATTAAAAGGGATAATTAAGACATTTCACATTAAATTAAGCAAGATTTCTATTGTTCGACCCAATGGTTTCAATCTAAAGAAAATCAGCCATTTACATCTGTGCTTTATGTTTATATTCATCTTTTAATTTATGAAGAATTTGACATGGTATTCATGCATGCAACCAAGGTGGAGAAAAAGCTTTGCTCCCCAAAAAATTCAATCACTGACATTGATTTGTATTTAAAATTTATTTGAAGACAAAAATTATGGATTTTCATTTGTGGATGAACTAAACCTGCAAAACATTTAACAGGAGTAGAGTGTCCAGAGCTTGGAATGCTTTTCTGATTTTGACTGGAAACCAGCCATCAGAGATAGCCACTATTACACTGGGAATTGCACTGCACGCTATCTGTGCCCTCGATCTGTAAACTTCCATACTTTGGAGAGACATAAACGCTCAACGTATTATCATGCAATCAGAGAAACATGAACTGAAATAGAAATGTTGACATTTCATAGTTTTTGTTCTCTTCCCCTTCACGAGCAAGGCAGATGTAGAAAAAAATCTAACAATAAACACAAATCAAAAAAGCAGCAATAAAGTGTCTATAAATTGTATCACTTTTACATACGATTAATGGCTATACAAAATTTGCATTTCCTGAAAGCGTGAACACTGACAGCTGGCTCTGCTGCTGTTGCATACTGCATGTTTCCTGCAAAAAAATCTGAGATATGAGCCCCAAACACAAAGTAGTGATGGAGCAGGTGGAATGTAACACACTCTGTAATTTTTTCACGTTGACTTGAAAAGCACATGTTCGTAATGTTTTGACTCCAGTGCAGTGAAAACTGATGGAAAAAGTGCGGAAGTTGAGCGAAGAAAGAAAAAGTGTGAGTATTAAAACACCCACTTCCCCAATGGTGGAGGGGTTCCAGCCTTACAGGAGAGAGGCATTTTACTCGATGTGTGACACGGATGCTGTTTTGAATCAAGATTGATTCCAATGTAAAATAAAAACATTTATAGAAGTGCCTGATACATCTTGTTGAATTAAAACGGCAGCCTTCATTTCATGCATTTGTGACTCTTAGTGTTCAAATTTTGCTGTAATAATAAAAATGCCAGCAGTTGTTGCATATGATAACTATAAGTGATTGCTGTCCATCGCTCACTTAACATAAAAAATAAAAAAAAACAGAGGTACTGCAAAGCATTAACTTTGTTGCACACGTTCAGTTAGTTCCTTTAGTTTCAAAGGTCTCCTCAGAGCTTCTAATTTGGTTGTGTGTTTATGGATGGATGAGTGAGTGAATTGGTTCATGGATGGATTGATGTATGAGATGGTAGGTTGTAGTGCTGGGCGATATGACGATATATATCGTGGGGACGATAGAAAAGTGTCTATCGTCCTATTTCTCTTCTATCGTTTCTATCGTTTCTAACCTAATTTTATCAATTACTAAAGAAAATATTGCATTAAATAGGCTATGACAAATGTATGATAATGTCTTGTGGCTATGCAATGCATACTCTACCCTTTATATAAGTGATAATCAAGAATAAAACTTTTTCGCAAAGAAACTCCGTCTTGTGATTTTGCGACGGGACGCTTTACGTTGTTGCGACATGCTTTACGCTAGTAGTGATGGGAAGTTCGGATCATTTTACGGATTCGGTTCTTTGAGTCTCGGATCTTTTTTCGAGTCATTTCGTTCATTTTACTAAAATATCAATAAATGTTGTGTGTACTTCCACATCTACTAGCGTTTTATACATAAACGCGAATCACACTACAAATAAGACAAAACTATAATGCTAAATTT
>SRMA01025492.1:648354-728874 GCA_007224835.1 Danionella cerebrum | reverse complement strand
TTGATTGATTGATTGATTGATTGATTGATTGATGGATGGGTGGGTGGATGTAGATGGGTGTATACTTTGACCAAGTAGCAAAACATTTCTGTAAAATAATGAAACAGCTAAAACAATGAATTTGATTTGTTTGTTGTTGATTTTTCTGGTTTAAAAACAAAATGCTGTACATAAGTTTTAGGCAATATTCAATACCTGGTGTTCACATTCAAAATATGGTGTTTACCTTCAAACTTCTTTGTAGGTCACAAACTGAAACAGAGACAGCTGTGGAGGAAGTTTAAAACTGGACGAGGATCAGACAAACTTTACTATACAGGTTAGGTTGATGAGGACAGTTTCTTCTCATAGCAAGATAACAAGATACATCATCAAGGTCTCTCCCAGACACGATCGGCCCTGCAGTAGAACAATGACCCTACACATACAGCCAAAGCCAAATATATTCAGCCTGGAGAAGAACAAGAAGTTCTGGAAATAAACAAACAGGATGTGTGATAAAGCTACATCCACAGAAGATCTGTGGTTAGATCTCCAAGATGGTCCTTCAGAAACTTATAGGATTGCAGTCGTTTTGAAGACAAAAAGTGGTCACAAAAAGACTGACTGGATTTCTATTTGCCGTTTGTTCATTCTCTGCATTTTGCTCCATTATGAAAATAAATGATTGACACTTGCTTCGCGTATCATCAAACCCTAAAACCCTCCTGCACACTTCTGTTTGTATGAATCCATCTCACAGACTGTGAAGTAAGTGGAGAGAGGCTCGTGTTACTCACTCTGGAGCGCGCAGATCAGCTGGTGCCCATCTTTAATCAGCTCCTTGATAAACTTGTTGGTTCGGTCCAACTCAAATTCGTGACATTTGAGTTTCTCTCGAAAGTCCGGGCTGTCCACAAACGAGTCACTGAACTCTAATGTCGGCAGACCCATGATGTTCCGGCAAGGCAAACACTTCCTACAACAAACAACTCCGCTTCCTCAGCTGGAGACCCGCGCCATCACCTTCACCGCCATAGTCTCTGTAAAAGATTGAGGAGAAAGTTTCTTTTCACTTCCGCGCTCTGCATTTCAAACTTCTCCAAAGTTCTGCGGAGGCTCCGAGTTCCTGAGACTCCTGCTGGTTACACCAGAGAACAGCTGCATTTCTATTTCAGTCACAGATTCCTGCATTTTTCTGATTATTTTACTGAGAAAATACAGTTTGTACATTTAATCTCTCAATATTTCATATATTTTTTTCAAGTTTATCAAAAATACTGATGCAACATCTAGTATTTATGTTATCAAATTTGAAGGTTTTTATTGTCTAATGTGCTAGCAAATGCAGTAAAATCTAAATGTATTCAATTTAATTTTGAATTCAATGATAACCTTTTTTGAATGTGAAGAGTACACTTGAAAGCAACACAGCTTTGTCTTTCTTTTAAAATGTATTTTTTTAAATTGGAATATTAATTAAAACACACAACTTTTGCCTTTAGATGAATTTGAATCTTTCAATTAATTTAACTAAACATTCTTCACCTTTGAGAAGGTTCATTTAATTTAAACCATAAATCAGCAGTAATTTAGTCAAAAAAGGTAATCTTATTCCGAGGTGGCTTGCGTGGGTTTCCTCCGGGTACTCCGGTTTCCCCCACAATCCCAAAGGTTAATTGAATAATCTAAATTCCCCTTACGCTGTGAATGTTGCCCTGCGATGGACTGGCGACCTGTCCAGGGTGTACCCCTGCCTCTCGCCCAATGTGTGCTGGAGATAGGCACCGGCAGACCCCCGTGACCCTGAAAGGGAAGAAGCGGGAATGAAAATGAATGAATATTCTTATTCCAAATAATCTGCTTTTGATTTACATACCTTTACTACCGTATCAAACATATGGATTCCATGAGCGATAAAATCTTAAACAAACACTAAATTAGAGTTAATTAAAATAGTATTTTGACTGTACTTTCTTCAAAGTTTAATTGACTTTGATGCGATTTTGAAAAGTATTCTTTAATTTTCATAGTTGCACACACAAACAATATGTCATTCACGCGTCTATAAATTTAGAACTAGAGGGTTGAGACAGAAATTTTGAGGTTGGTTCATAAAAGTCCCTTGAGAACCTATTTTGAAAAATGTGCCCCTTGTGGCTATAGGGAAAATCAATGTCATTAAAAAGGTGAAGAATAAAATCTCACTATGAGTGACAGAAACAAAGTCTTACGTTCCTAGCATTTTCTGAAGCTGAGATACAGATCCACTTGTTTGGTTGCTGTGGAGGAGTCAGTGACAAAATATGATGTTCAATATGGCATTATGAGTAAAAAAAACAAGCCTTGTGTCTATGATTTTCCAATTACGATATAGAGACATCCCAAATGGGTTACTATGGTAAACAGTCTGGTTGCTATGATGGGGACAGTGAGACAACGTAGTGTTGCCTTTGTAACTATAAGTTATATAAACCAAACCCCAGTTCAGCTCTATTGTTTTTTGAATCAGTTTGCTTGCAGGGGAGCTGTTATAGTCATAACAAATGAAGCTGTTACTATGATTAACATCATTTAATGATAAATCATTTTTTTTCTTTGAAGAGATTTTAGTCAAACATAGCAGTCAGTGGCGTGAACAAGTATCAAATAAATTTGACCACTGAAATGAATAACGAATTAAAAAAAAAAAAGTCTATTGGGGAGATTTATGAAAATAATCTATTACAGAACACAAAAAGTTGTGTGTACTCCCAAAAACACTTATGCACACAAAGAGTCTCACAAAAGAGATATGTATGCAGCAACTGCATTGATTCAATTCCCTGGAGTGTTAAGTCATTTGCAAGCTCCTGATTAGATTTCATCAGACATCAATGAATTATTTAGCATTTTGGCTGAGGTTTCTGTTTGCAGGCCTTGGCTCCAGGAGCTTCGCAGACATCTCCTTTGTGGTTGTATAGATGGGGTGTCCCAGGGGACCTGTTTAACACATCATAGTAATGAGCGGTGAAATTGTGATTCAGTCAAAACACTTCAGCACTGATTTAATTGCTCAATGAGAGCATGGAGATGGTTAAAGGCACTCATTATTTTCTTCTTTTTTTGTGGCACAGAATGAATATGACCCATGCACGTGTTAAGCAGGTAACTGTCAAATTATCCACATCAGCTGTAAACAACTGCCACTGTCCTCAGGCTTATGGAAATACTATGAAGACTAACAATGTTCCTGAGAATAAGTGAGTGACTTATATTTAACTGGATTAGTAGTCTAGTCAAGTATTCTTCATATACAACTGGAATACATCCCATTGATGGATGGGTATTGAAGAGTTTTTGGGGCTTGTTGTTGAAATGAATAACCAATTACAGAAGACTCTGGAAGAGAGGTTCAAGAAGATTTAACAGAAAACGTGACTTTATTTAGCTTCGAAGATGCTAACAGATAAATACCATGCTACCACTGAGGATGATGGAGATGGGGAGGGGGTAAGGGAGACCCTGAGAGAGCTAGATGTGTCTTCTTGATCTGCAGAGCAAAGAGTGCAGTCTTATTGAAGCAACTTTTTTTTCTATTACTACCTTGAGCTAGATGGTTTTTGGATATGTGTGTGCTCTCATCACTTCCATGGAAACTAGTCAGCTCTTGAGTAGCTTGAGCAAGTTGTGGTGCTGGATGGGTTGATAGATGATGATTGAACAATCTGTTTGAAATGCAATTCACATACACACCCTTCGATTTGCAAGAGATGTTTGATTAACAAGTTTCGGGAGGAGTTATCAGGGCTTGTTACAAACACAATTTAAGAACCATTGACTCTTCGGTTCTCATTTGGTTTTTAGGTTCTAAGAATTAAGTTCTTTATAACACCCGGAAATACTCTTTTGTTTTGTTTTGTATGACCCCTCCATAGCAACCAGGTTGTTTACCATAGCAACCAAATGAGCAGATCTATATCTCAGCTTCAGAAAATGCTAGGAACATATGTCTTGGCACTTAATAAGCGTAGTGAGAAGGGAAATTTTTAACAACATCATTGATACAACAAGAAAAAAAAAGAAAATTGAAATCCCTCCAAGTCACAAGGGCCCAAAAAAAATTTTTAACCACACTTTTACAAGCCAACAATTGTCTAAAGAATGTTGTTTCGGTAGTTAGTGCTTAAAAGTTGTTATGTTTGTGAATAATTGTTTAGTCATTTTAAATAAACGATTTGGAAGCAGGGTCAGATATGAAATGGGCTGCACGACATGAAACCTCTGGCGGGAATCAGTCATTGACAGGTCAAAGCTGTAATAAAAGACATTAATTGTAACTTCATTTGTAGTGCTTTGCTCATTAAGCCCCTGACTAATCTCTGCATGCAAAATACCTTGATAATTAACAAACAAATGGGTGGAACATGACAATCAACGACACATCTTGAGATCTTACATCTAGAAGGCATTGATGAGCATGACAGCTTTGCTTTTTACTCCACAGTTTGACGTTTGAGGAAATTTCACAATTTCCGCTACTTTGGCTTGTGCATTAGGCAGCCCATGGAGTCTTCAGCCTGTCACCAGTCCGCTTGCCTCGTGATTAATGACCCTAATTGAGATTCATTTCTTATCAATTAGAATGTGGCATTTACCAGCGGACAAGTGCCCCTCCCGTCTCTGTTTGTGCCTGTATTCAAAGCAAGGTCCACAGAGGAGCTCAATCTTTTGTTAAGGACACCCTTGCTCTTGTGTCGGCAGAAAGGTTAGTCCTGATGGGTTTTTCATGAGACAAAGTTGTAAGCGGAGAGACAAATAGAGCACTGCGGGTTCAGACAGATCGTGCTGAATATAGACAAGGAACTCAGAGGGATTGTAATTTGAAGGAGGGGTGGGTGAACCGTTATATTGTAACAGTTCTTCTTACGACGAGTTCAGACTGCAAGTTTTTCAGAATAGTCGTGTCACTGATACTTTCACACTGCATGACTGTCTGGGGCAGCGTTCAGTTGCTCACAACTATTGTTTATGTCCGCAGACTACGTCTCGCAACAAAACACTCGCAAGAAGTGGCTTGAAACAAAGGGAAAAGCTATTTTCAACAAAACCATTGTTGATATTTGTCTATTGCACCCCCCACCCTTTTGCAGTGAGGCCGTTTGAATGTATTTACTGTGTCTCTATGTCATGTTTAACCACTTGTACTACACGAGCTGAATTTACAAAGTTAAGGTGATGTATATGATGTACAGTGTTTTCTCATACACCAAGGCATTTCTTGTGGCAAGCAATCATTTAAACACTTCAAAAGAACACTGAGAAGTGAGGCACACAGCTACCCAGCCTCAAGCTAGATGGCACCAGAGGTAAGTAGTAACTAATTTAATTTTTTGGGTGACTAGTACTTTTAGAGTAATTTTAAAGACAGGTATTTTTACTTTTACTTAAGTACATTTTAAAAAAAAAAAAAAATTACTTTTACTCAAGTACATTTGATGATGTTTCTCCATTTTTAATAAATATTATATAGAATAATAATTTAGTTGACTTGATCTGAAGTCTCGTAAGACACTAATTACTGCTGAAGTTGATTGTTCAAGAAAGAACCAATAAACATTTACATTCTAAAACACATAAACAAAAAACATACTCTGCACAGACACTTTCTCTTTTGTTCTCTGTTAACACTTTGAAAAACGTGTTTGGAATGTTATTACAAATGGCAGTTTATGTGATGTTAATGTGCCCATCACAGACTTCAGCATACGTTTTATAAAAACAAGGCAAAGAGACTTCCAAAGAAAGATGTGTGAAAGATTTCCAAATATCTTGAAATTCAGTAGTTTTTCCATTGGATACTTTTTTACCTTTACTCAAGTAACTTTTGGGATTGTTACTTTTACTCTTACTTGAGTAAATATTTTAAAAAGTACTTTTATTATTACTTGAGTACAGATTTTTGTGTACACTTCCCACCTCTGTGATTCTACAAACAAGTTATCAATTCTTTCAGAAGGAGTGGCCCATGGACTTTATTTCTAAGTGACAATAAAATGATGAATACGCTTCTATGTAGGTTTTTTTTTAACTACAATATACAAAATTTCAAGGAACAATACAAACTCCAGGCAATTGCAAGCAACATTTCAGGAAGAGCGAAAAGTAAAGAAACAGAAATAAATATAGAGAAATCAACCAATTAATTTACATTACTAAAAAAAAACATTAGATATTCATATGATGTCATATATGGCTTCAAATTGGCTAATAATGAAAGTAGTATTTTTATACTTTTCAGAGACTAAGTTCTTTAAAATATATATTAAACAAGGGAGCAGACATTGATAGCTTCTTTGTAGGGTTCATATGTTTTATAAATCTGATGACGTCAGTCCCTCACCAGCCATGAAACTCTCCGCACGTCACTGCTTTTTATTAATCCAGAGGACATAATATAAGCATACATTACAGCCCTTTATATGTATGGCCACACACAGACTTCATCAAACGCAGCCTTTCATATGTTCTACTTTTCATTTCTTCACATCTCCTACCGAATCCCCCGCTGAGATCAGGGTTCAGGGTCTCCAGCTTCATTACGACATCCATCAGAATAGTTGACACAAAAAAATGCAGTGTTTAAGACGCTAAAAATATGCCTTCAACAGCTTTTCAAAGCGAGGCTTCTTCAGCCCTGAATCAATCTTACTTTATTCTGATTTTCATTCCTGTTTAAACTCAGTGTGAATGATTCATTTTTAAAAACATGGGAATGGTTATAAAAGACTCCATGCTGTGAAAACTCTAAATTCCAGGCTCAAAACACATAAGCAAAAAAACGCTTGAAGGAAGTCGTTTTCTGACATGCAGAGAATGCTCCGAAAGGCTGCTGAAGAAGCTGCTGGGGAATACTTTCTGTTCACTACTCAAATATGTTCTTAGTTAAAAACAAAATACAGCATCACAGGAAACAGCAACAGCATGACAGGAAATACACAAGTCTATTTTTATTGCTCTCTGCTATGACACTATATATACTTTTTTAAAAAAAAAAGTACTCAAATCAATTTCAATCCAGGCTAAAAACACACCTATGACTGAATGGACCAATGTCCGATTAGTTCTGTTCTTGTGGATTTCTCTATTGAATTATATGTAAACATGCCACAGATCACCAAACAGGAAGTGGGAGACTTCTGGAGGCATTCCTCTGCAGCAGGTTATGATAAGTGTTAAACGGTAGATCACTGGAGGTCATCAAGGTGGGGAGTTTTAGCATCCAGAAAACAGAATCATGGAGCTGAGGAGTTTGGTTGAAGATCGCTGGGGTGAGCACATGAAGACATCTGCGTAGTGTACGTCATAGACAGCTGAAGGAAGCTCTGTGGTTGGCTGGGTGAGTGATTGGCGAAAATGGTTTCAGATGTGGATTGTGGTAAGTGAGTCTGTATCTTTAGACAGGATTCCTGACGGGTACAAACCACTGCGGTGTAGGTGCCGCATTATTCCATCTTTAAAGCATTTATGAATAAATATTTTAACCCTCTTTTCTAGCACTACACCAATGGTTCCTGGGACTTTATATGGATAATAAGCAGTAAAATGTCTTTATAAATAGATTTTATAACTAAGCAAAGTGTACTACATAGTATTCTTATTGCAAATTTAAGTTATATCGTTTAAAATATTGAGAAAATCCACATAAAACAGGAGAAACATAGCAGTTATTGCTGGTCTCCAGTCTCCGATGCTACACTTCACCATAAAATGACTAAGAACTTTTCTTTTGCGACGATATGTAAATCCATATGTATTGTTTGTTTCAGATACTTTTATAAACACACATATCTAAACTTTAAAACGTCCCCAGTTCTTTTCTCACTCCTGTTACCCTGACCCAACACCTTCCTGAACAACTGGGGATTTAAGTCAGTTTTTAGCACTTGGATCTTTAGGAAGAGCAAAGGTGAGATCTCAAAATTTCTTATCTACATATTTGATGATTTTCTGATGATATCTTGGAGCGTCATTTAAAAAATACTATCCCGTTACTCGAAATAATTCTTAATTATCTCATGATGTCTATAATCATGAGCACCTTGTGGCTTTTTAGCATGTATTTGCTCATTATTTGCTAAATATTCAGTGGTGTTACTTAAATAAAGAACAGCAAGAGGGTTATAAACAAGAAAAAACACACCTATCTTGTGATTATAAATCTAATAAACCATTTAAATTTCTTACTTAAGATAGACCAATGTTCATTAGTAATACTTATGTTTGCTATTTGAATGAAATAAAAAAATCAATTTAAAGCAAATGGCACTCATTTGGTGGAATGGCTCTTAAAAAAATGATAAAAATCTATTTTATCGTCCTAATGTTGTCATTAATAAAAGAAACACTTAGTCCCATTCGGATTAAACTTTAAGTGGCAATAATGCATGTTTGAAGCTCGCTCCACTACCCACGCTCTAAATTTCAGAGCGTTGCCTTTCACAGTGGGCGTTTTTTTCAATAGTTTTTGCCAGCTTTTCTATTAAATCTTTTGTGCATACAGTTCTTTTTTCTAATGCGTTTCTCACTGTTATTTTGTAAGATTACATTTAAAAAGAGAAAGAATGGTTAACAAACAGATTTTAAATGAAATATTTCAAGAATTTGTAATAAATGTCTGCACCTCTCTGACAAAAAAGAAAAAAAAAACAGGCCAAGACTCAAGACTCCTTCCAAAGCTTGTAAGGAACTAAACAGAGCCTTAATATTATCCCACAGTACTTTTTCCCTGACACACACTCAGTTAATTGTCAATTTAGCAGCCTGCAAAGTAAAGGTGAGGAGAAAAGCTTATTCAGAGCTGTAATTGATGAAGAGTTTGCCTCAGCTTGGTAGTGTGATGTTATTTTTTTTCTTTATAATGGAACTCCAGCATGCCCTTACTGAACCATTAGTATTCAGATGATGTCTCTATAGCCCAGCCTTATGAGGGAACCTTGATAAGATAGAAATGGTATTAAGAGTTTTCATCAGCCCCTGAATTACAAAAGTCGCCTTTAGCCCCTTCCCTGGCTCCCAACAGGCCCCTTTCTTGGAACACAGAAGCACAGAGGCTTGGGGAAACATTTTTAATTATGACTTTTCCTCATGGCCAGATTTATAAGTCATTAGTTTACTGTCCTGTAGAGCACCATGTCAGAAAAGTGCATTTAATCTTCTGCGTACTGAGGTGAGATGGGGAATTTAGACATGACACACTAAAAAGGTCTAGATTTTTAAAGGGGTCGTAGATTGAGAAACCAAAAAGTGCTCGATTTTTTTCCCTCAATTTTTGGGCTAATGTTTTTTAATATATGTACCACCTATGCACAAGAACAAAAGTCTTTTTCACAAAAAAATTTTCATGAAGCCCACCACTTTCCAAAAAAAAAAGAGAGAAAAAACATCCCCTATAGCACTTTTACAAACTCCTCCTTTAGAAATTGTCTGATCCAGCCAAAATTCGCCCTAATTACTCATAAGACATTAGGGACCAAAATTCATCACAGGGCCTTGCTGTGGCTCTACCATAAATTTTATCCTCAACGTATACATGTATTTGTAACATACATTATCAAGTTAACACGAAAAGAAAATTGGAATGACAAGCCAAACATTCAATGATTCATTTATTTTTCTACCACTTATTTCCTTATGTGGTCATATGGGTCTCTGGTGCACATCGAGTGAAAGGTGGGGGTACACCCTGGAAAGGTCGCCAGTTCATCGCAGGGATGAGCCAACCATTCTGAGCAAACTGATATGCCTACATGATGATACACTCATAGCGCCACCTGCTGGTTGTGGTAATTTCAAAGGAAATCAATGTGTTTGTAGCTGTATCTTTCATAGGGAAATAATCTGAAATGATGAGCCTGTCATTCTGAACACACTGAAATGCTTCTGGAATGAGGAGCAGCAGAAATGTGTCAGACAAAAAAATGTCTTTTAGGGTCGTCTCTGTCTCCAGATTTTGTGTATCTGGGATCAGACAGGTGTAGGATAGACGGTAATTAGTGGTTGGCTTTTCACAACGTAATAAGTGATTTGCTAGACGTAAAAATCAAAATAATCGTTTTTTTTAATACCAAATCCCTTCAATTTTGATCACTATTGAGTGAATCCATCCGTAATGTTCAGGGACCTGTAGAAATGTCCCAATATGGAGGATGCTGAAGCTTCTTTTCCGTGGCCCCCTTGCTCTGCTCGGTGGAGCTTGTGTGCATTCAGCAATCTCAGCCCCTCACTGAGCTCTAGTATAGGGAGATACTAATTCCACTGGCGCAAGGTGCATGCTGTGAGCAAACCTAAGAGAGAAGCCAGCCAAGCTTTCTCTGTCAAAGGCACTGCTGAGAAGTGCTGACGCGCTGCTGCTCATTAATAGAGTTGCTCTGTGATATATAAGACATGGCAGTGTGTTTCGGCAGGGCTTCCGAAACACACCGGGCTTCTGAACTCGGTTGGGGATGGAGGTGGAGAAAGTCCAATTCGCTTTAAGGTTATTCGATTTATTTGTTTCTTCAAAGACTGGAGTTGCTAACAGGGCAACTCATCGTATAAAAGATGTTCGACTTTGGTAACTCAACATGTTTTTTTCAATAGCAATAGCATGAAATAGGGACAATTCATCTACACCTCTTGCTATTGGTGCACATGCATATAAGAGATCAGCAGAGAAGAAGGGTGGAGTCTGAGATCTCCACCTGAATGGTAGTCATTTCAACATAACGGATTTCTATGAACACGTGGGCATCAACACAAATGTAAAGCTTCATCAGGTTGTGAAGCTCTGGGAAAATTATTTTTGACTGACAATCGATATTGTGATCCACGGTCACAAAGACACTGCCCTCTGTTTGCATCGCATCACCTTGGATGGATTTTTTTCTGTAATCTCACAGACAGAAAAAATGCTCTGTTGTTTTGCAGGGGGAATTTATTATTATTTAAGCTCAAAACATACAGAGTATACAGGGAAAAACATCCCTGATATTGTTTAGAACAGTTTACACCAGAACAGTTTGAAAATGCCTAATCAAGAACTAAAGGTAGTTTCTTTGAGTTCTTCAAAGTCAAGATGTTTGCCCACTGTAGGGTCAATTTGAGATCCTAAAGTGGGCATCCACCTCTTTGGGATCAATTAACCATATGAAATTACAATATAATTTGAATACTTGACTAAATAATTCTATATTTTTTAAGAACAATAAGAGTAATTTAGCAAGTAAAAATGTAATTTGTTGTCCTTTTTCACAGTTTTTGAAATTAGCATATAGATGCTAATTATGCTAGCGTAAACAGTCTCCACTTGGAATGAAGGCTATAAAGCATATAGAGCAAGACTCACATTTTCTATTGATCTCTGGTGTGTCTGACCTATTTTCTAATTGTTTTATAACAATCCTGGGGGCAACCATCTAATGCTGCCGAGTGCTTGCTTAATTAATTCCATTTGGGCTCCAGTGAAAATAGAAGCACTGAAAATAGCTTTCTTTGTTAATTGTCTTGAATTGTGTTTGTTAAGAAACTAACTCTGGTACTCATTTTTGATTGCTTAGTGTCTTGTAAAGGATGAATTGTAGCAGTGGCTTGGAGAAGGTCAGTCTCAAATGCCAAGATTATTAGCAACACTAATGGAACATTAAATTTATAGGACTCGTCTTAACAATACACCTAAGAACACGACTGGTTTAATCTGTAAAGCACCTTTAATAAGTACAGGTTGGCTGTAAAAGGATTTTAAAACAGCCAATTCATTCTTTTTTCGCAGTTCAAGTCTTTGTGTAGGAGTCCTCTCGCTCTATATCTATCTATAGGGCTCTATTGTGCTCTTTATATACGTAAAAGATACTTAGGGAACCAGAAAAGATCTGAAATCACCAATCTGCATACAATAAATGATATTGTGCAGCCTTGGAACAGTCACTTTTCATTTCAATAACGGGATTTAGGAGAACATGACTAGCAAGCCACAAGCAACTGGCCATTGAGATAACACCTTGTCAGTCAGTCATTTCGATTTTCACAATTTGATCAATCCAGCATCAGGTAGCACATCTTAAAACCGAACACAGCCATCAAAAAGCTTTTGTGTAAATTGTGTAATTTTTATCATATTTGTTTCGTTAATTACATTTTTAAACTGAAACAGTCACCAATGTCCATTTATAAAATGTCTGTAACAAACTAAACAGCCATTTCTTAATAGTATTGTAAAAATTACTTTTTTTTTTGTCTCTTTAAGGCCAATGAGGCTGGTCGTCCCACCACTCTCTACTAGAGGTATTAGGTAAGGCAACCCATTAGTACACAACACAACACAAATCAACGCTACTGCAAAGCTTTAGGCGAGAAAAAACCTCACAGACTTTTGAAGCCATGGCTGCTCACTTCACGGTAGTAGATTCCAGTCCTCAAGGTCACAGGTTGATTGTGATGAGCGCCCACACTCCTATGAATTACCGTTGTCACTGTCCACGCAGCATGCTGGCGCACACCTCCCCAGATTTGTGACTTTGTGGAACTCTGTGATGGGTCAGTTTGGTACCATAGCTGGAGTGGAGTCATAGATATCCAAGAGTTTCCGCCATTAGCAAAACAAAAACTACCACGGACCAAATCAATAAGTAATTGATCGAAGAAGTGCAGAAATATAACCAGCTGTATCACTGTTCTTCAGACGAATACTATGATTGTCAGATATCTATAACAGGAAGTCAATAAAAAGACAAAGTGGAAGTCCACACATGGAAACAAAGACATATAAATTAGGCTTTAGTCTGAGATACTCTTTAAAACAATCGTGCCGTTGACAGCTTCTTTGTGACTACAGAGCAAATATCAAATTGTTTTTCTATATTTTGTACTTTTAATACAAGTTTATTCTGTTATCGGGTTCTCCACAGGCTACAGATTTAATTTGATTTAGAAGCCATTGGGCAAACACGAGTGAATTGTTGTATGAAGCGATTACTGGCTTGGCGATGTGAACATAGTGGTACCACTGAGAACTCAAAGTCTATGCTTTCAACCACAAACCATTGAAGCTTGGAGCAAAGACGGGACTGGAGACTTGTAGAACATGTTTCTGCTTGATTATATAAAGACTCTCTTTTGTTTGTAAATACTAAACCCAGATTAGCGGTTAGCTTCTCTGTTAGCTTATTAAGATTCTCTCAGAATTATAATTCATCCTCTGAACATGCGAAAAAGAGGAAGATGATGCTGTTTCCGTGTGAAAAGAAAGAATGGCCAACTAACAGCTTCAGGACTTGGTTTATCAGGCCTCTGGCAGTCAACCAGAAGTTGATTCTGAAGCGCCTTGTGGAAGTATAAGTGAATATTTGGAGATTCATTTTAGAACATTTTTTTTCAGAACAGACCATTTTTAAATAGTAAACACGCTCATATATATCCAACCCCTTATATATCCAGTCTGCAACAATTATATAATAATCAGTGTATTATTTACTGAATACACATTTGGAATGCAAGTATCAATACAATCATACAAAACAAATTGTTTATTGAACAAATATTTAAATATATCATATATATTAAGACAAAAGGCAAATAATTAAGACTATTTTTTATATTACTCCCTTCTGAAATACAAAGTTCCACTCTTCTTTATCTTTATCTTCTCTGGGTTTCTTAGTTAAACAATTTGATATAAAAGATTCTGAAATCAAGCACATTAAAATGTAGTCTTATGTATCACTAGTCTTATGTATGTGGTCAGTTTCTTTACATAAATACATTAGAAAAAAAAACAGACTTTGATCCCCGCAGCTTTACACAGAATAATTCATAGGCTATACATTTCAAAGTATTTTCTTATTGATAACATTAATTTATTCGCATTTTGGAGATCATATCCTTGGGCTCGTTTCAGACCGATGGCCAAAGTGACCCAAATTCATGTTTTTATTTTTAAATCAACCCATGCCTTTTTCATCAGTGACCCTTGTTTGTTCTTCTTAGTAATATAAGGTTGTGTCAAGATGGTTTTTAGACAATGCTGGCTTGTAAATGTGCTGTTTACAAATATTTTAAACCAAGCAAAATGGACTGGTTACCAAGGTAGAACTTTTGGTTGCTATGGAGAAGTCAGTGACATCATACGATCACAGTAGGGGTGACCGTACATTCAAGAGAGAACACTGATGAAGAATAAAGTCACAGCAATGAGTTGTATTAGGCGGATTTTCCTTTGCTGAAATAGTAGTACTCCAAATTGGTTGCTAAGGTAAACATTCTGGTTGCCATGGAAGGGTGACCTATTGTTCTCTTTGTCAATAAAAGTTACAAAAAACAGCCCATTTGTCTGTCATTTACCAAAATTTACAGTTCAGATATTTTGGCTACTAGGGTAAAGTTTGGTTGCTAGGGTCCTGTTTTCACTGCAGTTTCCTGATTCATTTCAAAAGCCAAAATGTCAATATAAAGGAATATACTTTTGAACACTATTTTCTTAATACAATATACTTTTATATAACACTGTTTGGAATGTTCTTCCACAGACTTTCCAAGCATTCTCAACGATTTCCCAGAGTTCCTTTAGTGGGATCAGTCTGTATAGATATAGCAACAGACCAGTTTATATATTTTTGTAAGGTTTAGTGGCTGCAGTTTGAATGGTCTAGGGAGAGATGTTTAGAATCTTTTATCTGAAGAATAAGACAATAACAAGATGTTGACATTTTGGCTCCTATAAGATAAACAAATCAAGTGCATGGAACAGCATCCTCATTCATGTTTACTAGTCCTTTTGAATAATGTTGCAACCTTTTCTATGCTCACAGGACAAAAAATCATATGTGGTTGCATGGTAAAAAGGTTGGTAGCTAGGCAGCTGTCAGTGATGTCATCCAAATTTTTATTCTTACTATTAACATAACCCCCCATTTCTTGAAGATATTTAGTGACCTGTTTATATTTTATGGTAAATCAATGGTAAATATTTAACCCTTTCTCAATTCTTTTTTACAGTGGTTGGTATGGTCTTGGACAGACTGGTAACCTCCGCAAGTGTGCCCAGTTTGCTTGAGCTTCTCTTTGTGAGTAAAAGTTTGACTCCATGTTAACCCAATGAACATTGGGACTAGTCTTAAAAGATATAGTAACCTGTGTCAGACCTCAATAGCAAACATTAGGTATAATAATAATGCATCTTGAAAATTAAGCTAGATTAATCTTGCATTTCTGTAAAATTAACCAAAGAGAATCTCCCCAGAGCTGCGCAGAACCTTCATGCATGATTCTGTTAGAAGTGGTGTATATCTGTAATGTAAAAATCCAAACCCTCCATACCAGAGTGCTTGTGTAGTTCACATTCTTCATTTGTCAGAGTTCTTGTTAAAACAACACTTTTTAATTTGCGTCCAGGTATAAGAGAGAGGGAGAGCTCATTGTTCGGTGGCTAATCAAAAGATTTTTGAGCAATGCCGCTGTACACTATTTAACCATAATCTTAGTTCTGGGAAACAATCCATACCACGGATTAGCATCACAGCAACAAACAAAACTCATAAGTAAAACACTGGAAGATTTCATCAATCCCTTTCCAAGCAGCTGTTGTAAGCCGCATGCTCCTTCCAAGCGCACACCTCATTAGATGTGTATTGGATTTCCTTTAGTTTGCCTTCGGAGCTGATTTACTCTCACAGCATGTTATAAACCTATACTCTCTCTTTCATTTTAATGATTGTATTTGGTAACTATAAACCATGTTATTTCATGTGAGGCACAATATGCAATCCTGCTCTTGAATCAAATGAGTATTTACAATAACCTGCCATTAACGAATGGGATACATTTATGGATTGCGAAAATCAATGAAACGACTAGCCCTTAAACGCACTCGCGTAAACACAGCAAGAATTAGCACATAATGTGAAGGAGTTGGCGAACAACAGCGAATCTCAGGCGAATGAGTGTGACCCTCTTAATAGATTTTTTTCCAAATGGCCATTTGAGCAGATAAAGTCATTCATCACATCCTGATGGAGACAAGCTTCACCTTGAAGGCACTGTGGAGACGGACAGGACTAGGATTGATGGCACAAAATCATTTCCAGGCCCTTTTCAGACTCACTCTAGTGTGAAACTAGCACAAACCCTGTGACCCGACCTGAACGCAGACAAAAAAGAAGTGGATTTAACGCCTAGCCTGCTCTAGTTCGCTAGCACAGATTTGTAATAAAGAGACATCTGATTCGTTTTAGGACCACATACCCTTTATTTCCACAGCCTTGTCTACAAAGTAAACTCAACAATGGATGGATGAGTTTGGGACATGCTCTATTTTTACCAGCGTCCACCTTGAGAGCACAATGAATGTGCAGGCATGAAATCAGGCTGAATTTAAAAGGTGTAGAAAGACTATTGAAGAGTTTGGTTTCAAAATGCGATAAATCCATCCATTTTAAAGGTAAAAAAATTATTGTAATGCATCATAATAGATAAAAAAATGTAATTCGAAAAATTAAATTTGAAAATTTAAATTCGAGAAAGTTCAAACGAAAAAAAAAATGCTTACGAAAAGTTTAAACTTAACCCATTAATCACTTCTATTAATGGAAGTATCGATTATGTCATTAAGACAATCCCTTTTGACTATGAGTTATGAATTCCAAGACCCAAGCATTTTCTGAAGCTGAGATATAGATCTGCTCATTTGGTTGCTACAGTAAACAGCCTGGTTGCTATGGAGGGGTCAGTGACATAATATAATATTTCATGTCAAAATGAGTAAAATAGACCAACTCCTAGGTTTCTGTGATTTTCCTAAGCTGCGTTAGTGATATGCTAGTTTGGTTTCTATGGAAAGCAGCCCGGTTGCCATGGAGGAGTAAGAGACATAATGTCATGTTCCCAGTGTCACTGCAACTGAAATAACCCAAAAACCATGCTTATCATTTTCAAAGCTGAGCTAGATTTCAGACATTTTGGTTGCTATGGTAAACCGTCTGGTTGCTAGGAAGCTGTCAGTGATATCATACAGTGATATCTCACAAATACATAAGTTGTTAGTATGATTAACATAAACAAACCCCCATTTCTTTAAGGTATTTTTCAGCCTTTTCCCATTTATTTGAAATTGCCAGTATAAGTGATTGGTAAATATTTAACCCTTTGTAGATCCTGGGGTTCAGATACTTTTGCACAGTGATTGGTATGTTCTTGGACAGACGGATAGCCTCCATAAGTTTGCTCAGTTTCCACATGCTTTTCATATTAAGCAAATGTATGACCACACGTTAAGTCTTGTGTTAAGAACTTGTGCTATGAGCTATAATTGACAGGTGTCAATCATATGCCACTTGACCACGTCAAGCTGGCTTATTAAAGCTGTTTCAGGTGGTTGAATGTTCTAAAACCATTGTATTCATTCTCCATGTTCTATAACCATTGTACATCCATCATTCATATGGGGGTTGAATTGCATTCCGTTGTTTCTTTTTCAATGTTACAAATGTTTCAAATACTTTCCCAAAGGGACATTGCAAGGTGTAGAGCCCTATAGGGGCACGAACACCGGTCCCACACACTGTCTTAATGTACACAGCATATTTTCATTTGCATGAACTCCAAAACCCTCACTAGTAATTCCAATTCAGATGGGGAGCTAAAGGCTACTGCCCAGTGATGCAGCTGCCTCTAGGTGGAGGCAAGGTGAGTAAACTAAGGACTGTACCCTTCATCTCCATGTGGCTCCACTTAGTCTGGTTTCCAGGTGGTGTCAGAATTCAAACAACCGATAAGCAGAACATTATAAACATTATTAATACCAGACGCCAGAGTTTCTTTAGCAGTGAGATGATGACAGCAGATGTTATTGTTGAGCTATTAGAAGGTGACAACTTTGATTGTTGAAGTGGGCACCTATTGTTTGACATTGTTCATTTAATTTACCCGCTGCAGCCATAATTGGCTCAGTGGGAATCAGGCAGAAGGCTGCTCTTTACTCATAACTAATTCCCAACATAGATTAGCAAATGGACCATAATAGGAAGAGTAATTTTCACATGGAACCAAAGATGTTTTAACCAAATGCTAACTTTGTTACAGTGACCCAGAGGTGACAATGGGACTTCATACACTCTTCTCCTTGCTGCTACATAGTCCCTGACTATTTTCTTTATTTTTAAAATATGAGCGGCAGGTGATTGGTTGCTAGATGCTAGCTGGAACATCGTTTTGAAAAGGACAAAATGGAAGTGGAGCCTGAAAGAAGGTCCTTCAAGCTGTTTGAGCAATCATAAAAGAGAAAAATGTTAATCCAAACTTGTACTGGATTCTTTTCAGATAAACATTTTTTCTGCTCTGATGAACGAAGATGAATTTTCATGGATCAGTTAAATTAAATACTAAAAGCAATGCCTTGCAGCTTCCATCATATACATCCAATAAAGTGTGTTTTCATCACCCAAAAAGATGCAGATCTGAACTTTGGCCTCAGACACATGGGCCCATGTTTTTTTTTGTTGGCTATAGATATCATGAATCCCAGCAGACATTAGCCTCACGTTAAATGGTTCCAATGTAACTTCCCTGCTGATATTTCTCATTACAAAAGTCTAATTAAATATAAATGTTTCAGACACAGATTGAAAATGTGACTCCCTGTGGATTATTAAAGTATTGCTGCATTAGTTTTGGTTTGTTTCACTCCAGACTTAATCAGTTGGACTGACTATAAATGTTGGGCTTCTCACTGTTTGACTAATTGGAGATGTCTCGAAAACAAGGGTATGCTAACTTCTCTATCTATTATTTAAACAGATCTCTTTTTTTATGAACAAACATCAATTAAATAAAACAAACAACTTGGAAGAGCATTTCATGTCAAATGACAGAGCCCTAAAGAGAGGAGACAAGAGATATTTTACACATCTGAAAGCATTTTTATTTTCCAGAGAATCTAGAAATTGAGGAATTGTTGGAAATGTTGTGAATATACTTTACACTACATATATGGTCCATTCAGAAAGATTTTTGGCCTGTATGAAATTGTTTTTAGTTACCCCATACCTCACTAAAACAACAGTTTAAAACTATGTATAAGTTTGGCAAAAAAAAAAAGTTATTTATTCCAAAATGGTTCAATTGTGCAACAAGTGGCATCTTGTTTCTGGAGCAACCATGTGGAAAGACACAGAGGAGATGAAAGGTCATGGAAAAGATGTTTGTCTGAGAAAGGCCAATCATTGGCATGTCTCAAGTAAAGAAAACATCTAAGGAGTTTGTGGAAATATTGTTTTTAAAACTGTATAAAAAGTGGAATGATAGTCTGCACCCATCGTTTTGATCGGCGATCATTTGAATGTTTGGTGCTGTCAAATCGAAGAAAAATTCAAGGGCTATGTTTAATATACACAGGACTGGGGCTGAACAGCTGTGTAGCCACTAATAAGTGCGTCAAGCAATAGAATGAGACTCTGGAGCAATAGAAGAAAGTCATGTGGTCTGATGAGTCCAGATTTACACTGTTCAAGAGTGATGGGTGCATCAAGGAAAGAATAGATGCAGATTTAGTAAAGCACCCATTTTGCCTACTCTACAATCTAGGGTCGTTGTAGTTGGTCAGGTCTAGGTTCAGCAACAGTATGTGCCTAAAGAACAAAGTCAGCTGACTCCCTGAATGACCCGGTTATTCAGCAATGGATTTGTTCTTCCCTGATAGCACCATACTCCAAGATGACAATGCCAGGCATCATGCTTAAATTGTGAGGGTGGTTCAGGCAGCATGAGGCATCACAGATGGATTGGCTAGCAAATCTTTGGTATGTGCTGGAAAAAGCTTTGTGCACTGAAATATATCTGTAAAAATAAAAGGGTTTTATCGGATCAAAAAGAGTTTAGAAGGTTAAGAAGATATCTAAGGCAAGCAGGTTATTTTTCAACATGTATATCACATATTTGAGCTTGGGCGCACCACTGATGCACCTATTGCCTCACTCAACATCTCTGTGGCTCAGAGGACCGGCCACCTGCTGGTCTGTCTGATGACTGGATAATTAGATCGCTTCGCCTCAGTGCCTCCTTTCACCCGAAGAACACATCCGTTATATACAAACCCCACGCAGACATGAGATTAGAGGACAGCACATGGCAACCTCAAAAGTAATCATGGAGCGAGGTCCCAAACACAAAACTTTCATAAAAAACGGAATGGAAGCTTGACTGCTATATTCTGATTAAATGAGCACGTTACGGTAAAATAAATGTTTTGATGAATGACTGTGTTCCTGTGCTTGTCTGGGTTTCCCATATCTCATGAGGTCAGCCTGCTACCCATCAGAAACCTAACATTTCTTCACCTAAATCTTCCCCAAAATCTAACAATGGTGAGGTTTAGCCTCTGTGTTAAATGCAAACCTTTGTATATTCAGGTACCAACTTTTGATGTCAATATGGTTTAGCAGTTTAATGTCCGTTTCAACACCTGAAAGCATTGATGTTTGAAACAGTTAAATGTTTGGCATGCAGTTAAAAGCTCTCCAAGAGCATTAGTCCTATTCATCTAACATCTGCTTTAGACTCCAGGCTAGGATAAGTGGCTGAAGTGCCTCTGTGGCTTCTCTCTCTCTTTCTCTCTTGCTTCATCTCTCGCTCAGCCTAGCCATGCTTCATAGGCCTGCTGTGAGAGTGTGTCCTAATTGCTGACACCACATCTCTGGTCTCTCGGAAACATGCAGCCCTCATTGCAGGATGGATAATCCATTACCATAAATCAGATGCACTGACATAGACAGGTGTCGCATGAATTATTAAATGTTGACACATTAAAGTCTATGTAGAAGCTTCCAAAGTTGTTCCCAGAGTGAATTTTGTGTTTCAAACAGGCCCACAAATACATGCAGATCAATCCGAATTTGCAGTTTTAATTGTTGGAATTGCATTTCATGAGCTCTTTGATAGATATAAAAATACTTGGTATGCAAGAAGGTGTCTAATTAAGGGCTCACAACTTATAATGGCTGATAATGACTTTACTCAAGAGTAATTGGGTGACCAGATTAGTAGATACCAATCTAGTTCCTCCCGAAATTAGTTTTGCAGACTTCAAGTGTTCAGAAAAACTATTTGAAATGCTGTTGTTTTGCACCTATATTTCCCATTTGGGAACAATAAAGTCAGAAAGCCATTTGATCATTTTGAATTCATGAAAAACATCATTTTTTGAGGCAGAAAAAAACACACCATCCAATCAGAATCAAGCATTTTAGAATATCTTTTGGACTTAAAAGGTCACTGTATCATTTACTAGGTTTAAAAAAATAAATATGCTCATTTCCAAATGTTCGTTATGAGAATAGTTTTTTGACAGTCAGGTGATGCAGGAGAAACGAACGCCTTGACACGAAGCATTGCTCTGATTCATATGCGAAATGCTTACACTGTGATCAGGATCTTTCTGGATCACGTTTTGAAAGCGTACTTCTCGATTGGCCAATGAAAAGTTTTTCACCCGCAATCATTTCCTCACCAGTAGTAAACAGACTCAAACGACTTGGTGTTACACCTTACTTCGCAACCACAATATTTGCAGCTGTTTGATTGTGCTCCTACCATTAACAATGTTCACCAGCGACCATCATAAAGTTAAGAAGGATCTGATAAAATCCTTAATTTCTGGCAAAGATGGATCTAACTGAGTTTTCATCATCAATCCCTATTAAGACAGGCTTTTAGAGATAAATGTGGTTTTCCAGTGCTTTTTTTCTAACCAAATGGCTAGAGGTTCATTAAAACCAGAAGGCTAGAGGCACTGAGTCTGTAAAAGATATTTCTGCAAATCAAACATGATTTTATTGGTGAAATATGTTCAATCTTTATCCGTTTCATACTGATCTCCAGGGTGTAGACGATGGTTCTCATGTTGCATGTAGACTGAAACCATGGAGAAATGTTACTTTTGCTATACATGGCTTTAACTTTATACATGGTTCTTTCTATTCAGTCTTTATGAGTAATGGTGCAATGGGTCACTTTTTCAGACAGTTTGCAGTAAATCCTAGTGCGCGGAGTCAATTCTGTTCTCTTAAATTCTCTTTAGATCAGCTCCTGAAAACTTTTGCTGATACAGCAAATCAATGGCAAACGAGCCTTGTGAACAAGAACACACACAGCAGAGGCTTTTATAAAAATATACATCACATTTATTTCAACTGGTACAGATCAGCCTTGGTTTTTGTTTACTGAAATGTCTGGGCACTGCAAGTTGAGTCCAAAATCTCTGCTTCGATTGACAGTCTTCCTGTTGCCCAGCAACCTTACTAGTTCTCAAAACTCCCCCAAAATAAAAACAGAAGTTTAAAACTTAAATGCAACCAAACAAAACACCACTTTTCCACAGATTTTGATTCTCTAAAGGTAACACAACATACAAAAATTTCCTATAAAAAAAGTTTTTGTTTTTCCACGTGTTTTCTACTGAGCTCTGCATTGTTTGTTGGGCAGCCAAAGAATCCACTGGAAGGAGTAGCAAAATATTGGAGGTCCTCAGTGGTTTCTATATGAAAATCATTTTTACACTAGATCCTCATGGAGATTGTTGTACACTCGTGTAACTAAATGAACGCCTCCTTTAAAAAAAAGGTAGAAAAAGTCAACTAAGCCCAGGAACACAAAAAAAAAAGGCTTGCAAGCATTTCCTGACCTGTGGAAAAAAGCAAGCCCCCACTTTGGCCAACTCAGGTCCTGTTGATTGCACAGGTAGTCTGTGAGAAGGTGGGGGTATCCATCCCCTTCAGGTAGGGGTGGTGTGTAGTGGTTAGAAAGAAGGCGGGGAGAAGCTTTAAAGTACAGTACATACTCAATAGCATCACAAGGGAAAAGAAGGCACCAGTAATGACAGGAAAAGAGCAGTCCATGACAGGCCTGGAGGCAGATTCCGGATAGAGGGTTGTCCACTCTTTGCACGCACTCCTGTAATAGAAACCAAACATTTTAAATATAGTTAAAACAGGCCTGTTTAGGTTTATTGTGGAAAAGCTTGATAACCTTTTTTAGTTCAACTTTTTTTTCAAATATTTTTACACCACAAAATAATTTCACAAAATTATTATTGTTAATTACACAAAAAATACAATTCTGATTTATAAATTGTATTTTTTTCAACTGTAAAATGTAAAAAAATTAAGAACAAACAGGGTTTATAACAAAACAACAAAAGTGTTGAAACATAATAAAAATTCATAAAAGCCCCCAAAAAGCAAATACAAGGTCAAAACAATGTGATAATTGTATAAAACACCTTTTTTGTGCCAAAACCTAAAAAAAAAAAAAAAAACACAAGCCATTTTACATGTATTATATACAGTACTTTCATTGGTTATCATAATTCCAATTTGGGGTCTGTAAAATGAGACTGAAAGACAACTGCTCATTTTCTTACATTTTCCTTACAAATTATGAGTCACAACTCTTGTAATGTTTGTTTAAAACCAAAAATATCAAACAATTAACGTTTGTCAGATCTGTGTGTGCGGAGACTTCTAAGGGTTAAATCCAAGGAAGAGTAAATGAGATTATTTCCAGCTGATTCTTTTTCCAAGTCTGGGAATGAAGTCAATTTGGAAGACTTTTAGTTGTGCTTACCTATTGTTTCTGTATTTCTACCAACCGTGTCTTTGTATGTTAACTTTAAATACTTAAAAGAAGTACTGGAAGTAATGGCATAGGCCCACCAAGTCCTGATATCAATAATCAACTTTGTCTGAAGTTTGTGAGAATGCTATTTCCACAGAAGATTTGTGCTCAGTTCTTTTACCAGCCAAGTTCCTTCAAAAGTGCACCTGAAAGATTTGCTCCTGATTTAAAGGCACAGACTTTGGTGACTCCAAATTGATTTGATTTAGATTTGCTTTTTTTATGCACTGCTTTTTGTTGAAAAGACATTATTTGCACTTCCATTTTTGAAAGCATTCTTTGTTTACAGCATGCTTTTCATTCCCATAGTTCATTTATATTCCAAATACATTGGAATGATCTTTGCAACCTGCACAATCCAAAGATTCCTTGCAAAATTACCAATTACAAAGCCATTGCCCTCAGCCAACAGTGCTGCCTGGAGCCGTTTTAAGGGCTCTTTAGTTCTTAAAAGAGGATTTAGATGAATCCTGCAGAGAGGTGTCTTTTGGTTCAGAATTAGTAACAAAAAACGTATTTTGTCCAGTAGAGGTTTGCTGGAAAGCTAGAATTATGTGAAAGAAACTGTTCTTGTTGGTAATAAAATGAATTAGCTCTGCAAAAGCCCACTACAGGTTACTCTAGTTGGCTGCTAATGGTAAACTTTAAATGTCTTTCCGTTTTGATTGAAACATAATTATATGTGTAGGTGGAAGGTAATTTGAGAGGAATTAAGAAGTGAAGACTACTGCAGAGGTACATGTTTATCTGGTGAAGAGAGACTCCTGATGACAATTCATTTCAGATTATGTGAATACAGATCATTTGAATAGTTATGGAACATGTTTTTGAACAGTGAGGGAGAAGCAAGGTTACTCATCACGGTCTGCTGATAAAGTAATCAGTAAATTTTGCAAATAAAACCAGACAATATTTTAATTTCTTGCTTTTCTTCTTCTTCTTCTTCCTCCGATTCCGCCATTGAAGTCAATGGCAGCTCTTTGAACCGCTTGCAGGAAAGTTATGAAATTTGGCACATTGATGGAGTTAGCCATTATGAGTAATCTGACCCAATCTTGACTTAACTCAAACACTATAGCGCCACCACTAGTCCAAAGCTGTACTTATGTTTATGCTAATAACTTTTATGCATGGTCTAAAAACAAGTCCATAGGCCAATTCCAATGGACTATGTGACCTCATTGTACATTATACAAGTCAGCCGCCATTTTGAATTATCATCCTCTGACTAAAATTTATGGACTTTTGACAAAGCGTTTATGAATGGGGCATAACTGTGATGCTTTAGTGAATCAACACCAATATTGGTGGACATTATAATGACCATGATCTGAGGTTGAGTGCAGAGTTTCAGCACAGTGCCCTCTAGGGGTCAGCAGATACAAAAAATTGCTTTCTGTTAATCTGAAAATCATAAAATTAATCTCAATACGTTCGGATCATGCCCAGTTTTGGTACGACAGCCATTTTGAAAGTCGGCCAACTTGGAATTAGTCAAAGTTGCATTATTTACCACAGCGTCAAGGCAAGCTGTATGTTTGGAGTCATTGTTCTGCTGCAGAAAATATTTTGGGAAAGTCATACGCCTTCCTGATGGAATTTCATAACGGATACAATTATTTGGTTTTCACATTGCATTTTGTACATTTACAAAAATTATCTGTATTTTTATTGCTTTATTTATAGATTTTTTTCCACATCTGCATGAAATTGTTGCCCAGCATTGCATATTATTACAGCAGACACCCAATTATTTTTGTATGTGCACAGTACATAGTACTTAAACAGAGGCTACTGTTATAAATGCGCAAGCCTTAGTCTGAAATCCCCAGTGTACATGTGACGGCTTACCTGAGGACGTTAGCACTCGAACCTGTGCACTAGCAGCTCCTTCACCTCCTTCGCTGACTGCGCGCACTTCAATGATATATGTGCCCCCCTCAGGTAGTGTCAGGACAACTGCTGAGTTCGGAGTCCTCATAACCTGGCTATGGCCTCGTCCCTCTTGGCGCAGTAAAACCTGAAATAAGAAACTGTTTCAACATCCAGCGTGATGCTGTGCTTGAGTTTGACTTCACGGGATATTTTGTGTGACACACACCTTGTACCCAATGACTTCTGACTCGTTGTCTCTTGCTTTCACTGGATCCCAAGATAAGGAGACATTGTTACCCTCCTGAATCCACATCAAGTTGCCTGGAGGTAGACTTGGGGCTGTAAAATTGAGAGTGGCATAAAACTATCAAATTGGTATTATTTTTCAGCCATTAGGTAGACCATATATGAGTCACTCAAATCAGAATTCCACTGTATGTCGCTGCGACTTTTAATAGGATGCATTAAAACTTGGCTTCGATACATGAAGTCATCAGACAAAACACACTTTGGTGCAGACAGGGGTGAGTGGACTACTTTTTAAAAAAAGAAATACATCAAATCCACTTTCTGCAGTGCTTGAAAACCTCCTTTGTAGTTTTATCTATAAAATGATAACCATTATCTTGGTTTGTTCAAGTAGAGCTCCCCTCCACCATGACCTCTTAAATAAGTCACTGATACAGGAACTCAAAAATTTTTACATAGAGGTTTTATAAGTTTTTGAAAATTGGTCAAGTAACTTGAAAAAAGGTTAAAGATATTACAACTGCAGGCCTTTCTGAAAATGCAAAAAAAAGAAAAATTTGGTTTATATAACCATATGATTTGGAAAAATAAAACCTAATAATAATAAAAAAAGAACGATTTTCAGCCAGCATTTTTCCTCGTCTAATCAAAATTAATATCCACATATATATTCCAAAAGCACAAATTTTCTAAAAATTGTCTAAACAAGCTCAACATATGAATGTTTTCTAAAAAAACAAAGAAAAAAAAACTACTTTACCTTATAGTAAACCCCTTAACATAAAATAATTAAATAATCACTTTTAAAATGTAAACATTCTATAGAAAGGAAAAACATGTCATAGTACAGTCATATTTTATAAAAGAAACTGGAGGTTTTATATTTCTAATAAGGTTTCTCCATTTGGTCATGTGTACCCCAATATCTCGGCCTCAGTAGCAGTTTCTTTCCATTTGGCAAATGGATTTATATTTGGTTGGAAATTTGAATCTTGCAAAGTATTTATTTTGAAATGGTCATGAGAGGCATTCTGTGAGATTATTATCTCTAATGACATCGAGAGAGAGCTGCCTCAACAATGTCTCAACAATGTCTACTTTTTCTCAAACTCACCATTTTTCTTGGTGCTGATCTTGATGGCTGAGCTGGAGGGTCCCTGCCCAGCACTATTGAATCCTTTCACGGAGATCAAGTACAGTGTGTTTCCATCAAGCCCAGAGAGCAGCATTATCGTCTCATTCCCCAACGTCTTCTTCTTCTTCCCAATTTCCTCCTGCTCCACGTCTTTCCAGAAACTCACCTGTTTATACACAAACACATTGTTTATTTTGCCAATGCCTCTCTGGGGGCATGGGCTCTGTCCTAAAAACTTATTTTAATACTCCTTCAATTTCCTGTTGGTTTTATTATTGATCAATATGTAAACAATGAGGATTATTGAAGCCAGTATATAAAAAAAAACTGGATGAAAATTTTCTAAAATTCTAGGTGTAGAAATGTTATAAAATCATATTTTTTTACCGTATCTGTAACTAAACTTCTTATTTTCCAGCACAGCTTTAGGGTTAAAACTATGTGTAAGCTCTTGACTGTATATCATGCATTTTGCATCAAAATTGTATATTCCTGCTTTGTGTCTGGCCTTATAACACCATATATCCATTTGGAGCAATCCTTAGTGCACTTTTGAATCACATGAATATCATTGCCTGTCATTAAACATCACCTCGACTGTTTTTTATCAAATAAAAATTTTTCAGCATTATTTAGATGAACCTGAGCTTGTTTTGTCTTTTGGGGGGAAAGCGAAAGCTATCCAAACACAATAATAAGAATATGTTTAAAAGAGAAAATTTGGGTTCTGGAAAGATACCACAGATTTCCTGCTGTTCTTTAGCATTAAAAATAAATAAAAGGAATTATTTAGATGAACTGGAGCTTGTTTTGTCTGTTACGAGGAAGCTAAAGCTATCCAAACACAATAATAGAAATATGTTAAAAAGAGAATTCCTGAATTCCTGCTCTTTTATAGCACAAATTTTGAATTGGTCCAATGAACCTGAGCTTGTTTTCTCTGTTGGGAGGAAGCTAAAGCACAACAATAGGAATATGCTTAAAAAAGGAGAAATTCCGGTTCCAGAAAGATACCACTGATTATCTGCTGCTAACCAGAAAACCCCGAGTGGATTCTGAGCTGTCTCTAAAGCAACTTATAGTGCGTCAACTTTGGTTCATTAATAATATTTAACAACCCGTAGAAATTTGGCTTTTTAAACTGAACATCAATAAATGAATTTAATAGAACTTTTTGGCCCGAGATGAATGTAGCCAAATTTGAGTCGTAAGTATAAATTTACACGTCTGTTGTTATTCTATATTTGTTATTTTTTTGCTAATTTGATTTTCATGGAATGTATGTATAGGATTTTTACAAAAAACTTCTGAAATCTCAGAAATCTCAGAAGAATACCCAACACTGTCCGAGTGTATATAACTCTGGCAGATCTAAGCTCTTTGTCGGTTTGCGAATAAGTCACGACGTGACTAACTAGAAAAGATCTAGCAATGATAAGAACATTATTAATATGAAAAATATGACCTCATATCCTTGTGGTCTTCCAGGGCCAGGATTGGGTGGCTTCCACCTGACCTTGACATCAGAGGAAGAAACAGCAAACGCCTGCACTTCAGAAGGCGGCTCTCTGGGCTCTGTATAAAAAAAAAAAACTAACTTCAGATTTTACCAGTTAAAACATCATAAATCATTTCTTAAATGGCAGATTGAGACCACTTTTGGTTGCAAAACATTTCATCAGTATCTCTGTGAGTTTGAACAGTCTGAGTGGATGTAAATGGCAAGTAGTGATCACGAAGGAGAATCCTGCTGAGAGATGGAGAGGTGACAGAGACACTGAGCATCCATCAAATTAGCAGCCACCACAGGAAACAGTGGCTTTGAAATCAGCCTGACACTCTGAGATCACATACTGGGGCTACTTGCAACTAAAAAAAATTGGGCTGTGTGGGAAAAGTTAAGTTTAGTGTTTTGTTTATTTGATTAAAGTTTCGAGTCAGTGTTTAATTTTGAATTTAAATATTGTAATAGAGAAAAAAATATTTCAAATCCTATTGTCTGAGATAGAACCGAAAGAACTAGGCTCTTCCGTTTGCTCTCCAGATTGTAAGGGAGTTGGCAGCAGGCTCTCCAGGGGTCCCCCTCCCTCAATCTTCCTTTGTTTTCAATGTAGCATCTGTTAAGTTAAATCAAACCATGTTTTCTGTTAAATCTTGAACCTCGTAAAAGAGTCTTCTTACTTGGGTTTTGTATATTTAACAAGATACACTTTTACTGCGATTGGCTAGATGTGAGTTTTTGTAGTGTACTTTTACGTACATTTGAAAAAAAAGAAAGTTCCCTTTAACAGACAGTATGGTTGTGCAGCCCAAAAAATTCTAGAACCTGAGTAGAAAGCATCTTTAACTAAACACTGTAGATTTCTTTGTAGTTTACATGATCTAAGATCAGTTTTATGCATCATGCCTTTTTATTTAAATTTCTACATTAAAATATACAGCACTTGTCAAGAGTTTTAAGCAGGTATGAAAATGCTGTAAAAGGCATTGAGAAATTTAAAAAAAATTAAATCAATTTTTGATTTTCATGGCATTGACCTTTAAACTTATAGGTTCACCTGACAGTCATTGATTTTGTAGGTTATAACCAAGGGTATGATCCACCAATTAAACCAAACAGGTTTTAATGATCATCAATGCCACAGGTTGAACCCCACTCATGATCAGAAACAGAAACAGCTTTGTGAGTGGCACAAAACTAGATGAGCCACCACCAAGATGATGTTGAAAAAGACAGTTGTTATGATTGACAGAGTACAGCAACAAGACACAAGGTAGTTATACTGCATCAACAAGATCTCTCGCACACAAGGTTTTCAAAGTGGACTGGGGTTTCAATATGTGCTGTTCAAGCTCTTTTGAAGAAGCAGAAACAGTGGGAATCATAGAAGCAGCGGTCAGCCAAGGAAACAGGAAAGACAGCAGATGAAAGACACATCAAGACAACTACTGTTCAAAAATGGAAGCAGTGATATTAGCTCAGAACTAGCATAAACTAGTCTGACCTAGGTATACCTATTTACTGCCCAGAGGGGTCTGGCCAAAATGAGGTTTTAACCGAAGAGTTACAACCAAAAAACATACTGTTTTGACTCAAGTGACTCAAGAATGCACAAAAAATAGAACTTGCTTGCAGAAAAATGGCAGTGGGTGATTTGGACTGGGAATATTCAAAAAGGATTAATGGGGTTTTCAATGGTGATAAACAGAGATAGATTCTTATTCGTCAGGCAATAGCATCAGGGGGGCATATGATTGGCTTAAATGTTTTCTGCACCAGAACAATAACCCCAAACACACAGCCAAAGACATAAAGAACTCTGTGTAAAGAAGAATAAGAAGCCCCCACAGAGCCCTGCTATTGTTTTTTATTTTTAATGAGCATGCCAATAAAATAAGTTAATTAAACTAATTTTAGAAAATGTATTAATAAATTCAGCAGCTTCAACACAAAACAAATTCAAATTGAATATTATTTAACTGTAAATTAAAAAAATGGAATATTCATTAGGATACGCCGTGTGGTTTATTTCGCGTCTGTAGCAGCTGTTTCACCTTAGACTCAAGAGAACATCCATCCATCCATAACCCTAGATTACCTGCTTTGGGATGTACTTCGAAGTTCTGTAAAGCACTTTTCACTTTTGAGCCATGCAATATTGAAGTTTTATAAGAAAGCAATAAATCCCATCAATCCGAGTCTGTCCCTCACCTCCTTCTGCAGAGAACACAGTCACCACTTCACTGAAGGGCCCATCGCCTTTGTTGTTGTACACCCCCACCCGGACTTCGAAGGGGGTTAGAGGGGGGAATGTCTCATCTCTGTATTTGTAGGTAGTGGAATCTGCAGATGTCACCATTTTCTCTTTCCACCCACGGGTGCCGTTGGCCCGGAATGCCACAATGTACCCAAAGCCTTCGCCATTCTGGAATTCTTCAGATACAGGCTGCAGAACAAAATCATAAGAAAATTTGTTTTATTTTGATTATGGTTGAAATTTCATGGTTTAATTGCTTTTTAGAAAAGCCTTGCTTTAAGATACAAGTGGTTGAATAAATTATAAATTGAAATTCTACAAAAGCAATTCTCCTAGCAACCAAACTGTTTACCCTAGTAACCAATTTAACATTTTTCTATCTAAGCTTAGGAAAATCATAGAGACTTGGGGGTTGATTTGTTTCACCTGATGTGAGAGGGCGGATATTATACAATGTCACTAACCCCTCCATAGCAACCAGACTGTTTACCCAGCAACCAATTTGCTATATCTCTATCCCAGCTTAGAAATATCATAGAGATATTTTTTAATTTCATTAAGAACATTTTAAAACTACTTTCAAACTGCACTTTTACAAGCCAACAGCAAAGTTTGTGTACAAATGTTAGCAATCTTGTCTGGCCTTAGAAAAAAATGCTTGTGTTTTTCTGCTAAATGCATACATCTAAATGTAAATATTTCAAGTTTGTAAAAAGTACAGTATTTCATTAATGAAATCGTTTACTATTTATAAAAATGTATATTTCATTCTACTTTTGGGTTAAAATCAACTGAATCACCTAATTATCAAAAATCAACAGCCAAAAGTCGTTTTAAATCATAAGTATTACTTCAGCATGTTATGTACTGATAATTATATTTAGTCATTTTTTGCAATAAACATTTTGTGTCTTGAAAAAAAAAGATCACTGATGTTTCTGTATTACTGAGACTTGTATTGTAAACAGTTTGGGTTAAACTAAGCAAAATGTTTGGGTTCTCAGATAAACTCAGTTAAAAATGTGGGTAAACTGACACGTTTGGGCTCCATCCCATGTTTTCTTTTATATCACTCAGACTCATTACACACCACTGTAACAAATATATAAATATCCATATTTTTCCAGTTAAATGACATCTTTTGTTATGTCGATGCTGACCAAGAGGCAACACTAAATGGCACAGAATTACATCAAAATGTCAGAGAGTCCCAAATGATTGCTGGAGATTTTCAGCGGTAATGAAACAGATCGCTTGTGAATGTCAAGCGCTTCGATGGTGAGACCGAACACATCAATTAAAGATTTGCTAATCCAAGCCAGTCAGGAGCCAGTGTTCACCATGTCTCTTCAAACATATCGGTTTATTCCAAGAGATCCATTCATGCCCTTGAGTAAGTCAACTGTGCAAACCATGACATTTTACAAATAAAAAGTCAAATGGCAATTAAGTTGAAGTGAGATCTTGGCAACACCACCAAGTGTTTGGGATGTAGATTATCCATTCATTTTAATGTACCAGACCTAAACAATCAAGTAGATGTTGAAAGTCTTGTGACCTAAACTGGAAATGATCGTTAGGGTTATTACTTTAACCCTGAAGGAAACTGACAGCTGCATCAGAAAGATGTTTCTTTGGGAACATGGACCAGGAAGCAGTACATTTAGTCTCTCTATTGGATCGATTTGAAAATTGCTTGTTGAAGAAATCTCATGGAAGCGTTCCCATAGAGATTTCTTTCGGATGCAACTCTCGTCTCCCTGAAATAGAGCTTATGATGTCATCACTGTTATTCATGGTATTTTCATTTTCAACCCAAGTGCATCAAGTGATACAGTCTTCACAGATAAACTCCCTGTATTTCTTTAACAGTGCAATAAAAACATAAGTAAATAAAAAAATTGTGAATAAAGACTAAATATCTGTTGTGGGTGTTTCACTCAAGATAAACTGGAGACCGTAACCAGGTACAGGTAAGGAACATCGATGGATGCTTTTTATCAACTGTGCATTTGGTGCTTCTTTTTTTTATTAGGCTTCTTTGTTTCTGCCGCTGAGGCTTTTTGTTTTTGGATGTTGTTTTCCCCGTCATGGGAGCTTTTTGTTTGTTTCAGAAAAAAAAAAATGCTACCTTGCAACTAGAACCAGCTTCTTTCTGAGGACCTAACGCATCTTTGTGCAAAGATTGTGGGTTTCAAAGAGCAGGGACTGCTGTTTGTTACATTTAGTTATTGTGGACAAAATCGTCCTGAACGTAATTATTTTGTGAGCTCTTTTGTGTCTTTTATTGTGCGCGGCAGGGTTGGTGATTTAAAAATCTAGATGACTATTAAAACACTCTTATAGCAATTCATCAGTAAGGTGGATGCAGTGAGTCACAGATGTATACTACTACTAGTTTAGGATAACTTTAAACTAATCTGAAATACACTCTATAGAGTGTCAATGTGGTCAATTCTATTCTGGCTGCAAATGTCTGGTTTTGGTGCAATATCTACATAAGTATATAGAGGTTAGTTTCCAGCAACTATCACTTCAGTGTCTAATGGTACAATGTGTTTGTGGCAGAAGGCTAATGGATGATTAGAAAACCCTTGTGCATCATGCTAGCACAGCTCAAAAGAGATTAGCTGCTTAGAGAAGCAATAAAACTGACCTTACTTTGAGCATGTTGAGTATCTGGAGCATCACATTTGTGGGGTCGATAAAACACTCAACAGTTTATTGTTGTTCTTAGAAATTAAGGATATTCCATGCCAGAAATTGGAAAGAAACTGAAGATTTCCTACAACGGTGTGTACTACTCCCTTCAGAGAACAGCACAAACAGCCTTTAACCAGAGTAGAAAGAGAAATGGGAGCCCGGCTGTACAACTGAGCTAGAAGAGAACTACATTAGAATCTCTAGCTTGAGAAATAGTGACAGTGACAGTGAATACGTGACTTTTGGCCAAGTCTGAGACTGGCCAATAAAAGAAAAAGATTAATGTGGTGGAGGGAAAATTTCTGATGTTTCCTCCATTTCCAAAAGTGCAGTTTTAAAGAGGCAATGAAATGATATAAGTAATCTTGAAATATTATTTTATTTACGCCCTTATGCCACGTACAGATTGCTCCAAACCATTAAGTGAGAAGAATTTTTCTCCCATAATTTATCTTCAGCTTAATTTTGGGTGTCACTGCCAAGGAAAACTATCATTTTAGAAGAGTGGCAATCAGTCAAAATTTGGCATGACAGACAGATTGACTGCCAATATTAGTCGAGACTACAGGTGTTTGTCAATTATTAAACTGAGCGGAGATTTAATTCCCATTTTAATTACATTTCTATCTTCCTTAATGTATTCGATTAAAAGCCTAGCAGGTGTGGCGGACCAGCCAGTATCAAAAATGAAATTTTCAGCAGCTGGACGACAAGAATCAGCGTCCGAGGCCAACAGACTGTGAACAAGAATCGTTTAGCAGAAAAATAAATTGAGTGTTGTTCTAGAACAAGATTTACTTAGAGGTTTAGCATTGTGTTTACGGTGGTCTGCTGGAGCCTTGCCCATCTAAACTTGGACAAAACGAGAGGTACTACCTACAGGTTCTCTATCAGACAGACACATTCTCACCACGGATGCTCACTCGTATGGTCTGTAAGTTACTTAAAGGGAAATGATTCATCAAAATCCTTTGAAAATTTCCTCTATAGCCTGTAGAGGAAACTGGAGATTTCATATTTTACGTTTGTAGTGTGTTAATAACTGCATGTGTAGCTTAAAATTGCTTAATTCTCAGCATTTGGAAACAACTTACAGCTGTTCCCGGGTTTGTTTTTAGAGTAATGGTGACAAAACTCAGACCGAAATAACTTGTGAACCCTTCCCCAATCACAGAAAAATTGCTGATTAGCTGTGATTGCTTTAGTATCTTTCAAGCATCCAACAAAAGCAACAGCATTTCCGTTACTTTGAAATAACACATGTCTATATTACATGTTGTCTGGATTATTTCAATGCAGTTTAGTAAGTGTTTAATCACCCTTTCCTTGGTTGTCTCAATTGTGTCCAAAATGTGTATTCTGTTAGTGTCAGATTAAATTATTCTTATTTAATTTTTTTAATGCTACATAATTTTTTACAGTTACATAATTTATTTTTTAATGATCTTCCCATTGCTTTTTGAGAGCTCTTATACTTCCCAAACATGACCAAAGTTCATCTGAAGAAGTACAGAGGTTTAACCCTTACAATTCTCTGCACGCACCACTGCGGAGATAGCGACTGTTTTGAATTAGGTAAGTTTAAATTGACTCTGTTTTGTTGCAAATGCAATGCTTTTTTTTTTTTGTTTTATTCCCCAATTTTTTCATCAAGTTCAGCCTACAACAGGATGATGACCCAAAGCACAAGAACTATTGCAAGAACTATTTAGAGAAGGAGGCAGCTGGTCTTCTTTCTGTTATGGAGTGGCCAGGCAGTCACCAGATCTAAATCTCACTGAGCTGTTGTTGGAGCTGTTTGAATATAAACTAAATGGTTAAATGACTAAATATAAATAAATGGTTAATAACTTCAGACTGCTCACTTGCATGATGCATTATATTTAAATACAAACAAGGGATTTCAAAATGAATCGTATTCATATGTCTTTTATTCATTTATGGTGGCATCAACACATTATCAACATTATTAGCCACAAAATGCCCCAGATAATGTTTTTGACCAGAAATTTTCACATGAGGCTCCAGGACCATTTATATCCTTAAAATAAGCCCAAACCCAAATACAAAAAAGCGCTCCAAGACTGAATTAAAATGCTTAAAATGCACCAAATTAAAGCTTTAACCCTTAGAAGTGTACCAATCTCACAGGTTAAACTAGGTAGGAATGTCGCAAACCGCCTGTTGTTTAATTTTGATTTAAAAAATTATAATTGTAGGTTTAAAAAAGTTATTAGCTTTGATATTTTTGGAGTTTGAGAGAAAATATAGTCTTTCAGTTTCATTTTACAGACCCCAAATTGGTGCCATCTAGTGGTGAAAAGAAAGGATAACCGTCGGAAGCACAATACCTGTGAGACGGCTTGTATTAATCAAAGTTCTGGCACAAAAAAGCACATTGGAAACTGTATTTTTTGTTCAGTTTTAGGTTTGTTATATATTTATTGTGTAATGTAACGAAACAATATTTAAAAAAAAAATATCAAGCATTACCACAAAAGACGTTTAAAGGTAATTATATTAGAGCATTTTATAAAGTAGTAAAATGCCCTTGACTTCTAAAGGTTACCCACAGGAACCAGTTCCAAAAATTGGTTGAGATCATGACTGTACAAGGTAAAAAAAATTATTTTCTCTCCCTTTGATACTGCTGGAGCAGCCCTCTAATGGTTCTAAAGGAACTCATCATAGAAAAATTGAGCACTTCCTAAACATTAAAATGCCAGGTTGCAAACACTGTGAAGGCACAAAAAACTGCTTCCCAAAATTCACCCAAAAACCGTCCTAGGGCAAGCTTGTGATCTTGTGACCCGTCCGATGTGTTTCCACCTTTCACTTGATGTGAGCTGGAGATTGTGACCCTCACTAAGAATACGTTAATATACAAACTGAATCCACAGACCTTAAAACAACTATATAGTTACTCCTCTGCTAAACCAGTGAGCACCAACGACAGCTGTTCTTATCAAATTCCATGAAAATTTCCAAGACAGATGCACATCACGCCTTCACCCCAAAAGAGTAGTCTGCGTAGAATTTTGTTAATCTGCAAGCGGCTCACGTCAATTTGCAATGTAAACAAAACACGAATACTTTGTTTTTAAGGAATTGTCTAGCAGTTGAATGATATCAGCATGCAAGCCAGGTATTGAATAGGAAGTAGGGCAACTGTAATGGTCCAGTCGCTGCGTCTGGTGCCCATAATAATTCTTATTCTGTCTATGCAGACACTAATGAGCAGACGGGCTCGAGCTGTTTAGTCATTCATCCTGTTTAATAAGCAGCTCTCTGCCCAGCCGTCCTGGTTATCCTCAAACATCCAGAGATGACTGGAGAACTCAAGCCAGTTCACGTGCTGCGAATGCCAAAGCAAAACACCATCATCTCAACTATACCAATATTGATCTGAGACGCACAGCCAATTCAAAGCATAAAGCGATTCCATTTGTGGGTTAAACTGGTGAATTTAAAACAGTTATTTGGAATTTTGCAAGATAAAATGTTTTCTATACCTATTTATAGTATATTATAAGTATACATTTATACTTATGCTATAGCATTATATGCTTAATGCTATGGCACTCAAGTCAATTAGCTGAATGTCTTCAGCTAGCAAGTGCAACTCCACCGCATTCATTTGCAATGCACGAGTTCACAGTAGGAAGTCCACAGCAGATGCTAAGTGCAAACCTACCTCCCAGGATATGACCAGCTCATGTCTACGGCCATTACCTCCTCTCACATTTGCAGGGGCAACTGCTGGAACTGTAAACACAGAACACGTTCCATTAATACGTATCATTTTTCTCACTTTCCAGCACCCCTTATCACCCTTCATCATTGAAACCCTGAAACCCTTGAAAACGTACCCCTATAAATCTGCACACCCTAGCCAAAAGGTTATAAAAGAATCAGCAAATGAATTTTAAACACTAATCACGCCTAAAATTGCCCTATACTAGTTGTTTTTGTGATTTAGATTACTCTAACTACCCAAATTTAAGTTTCTAAGAAGCATAAATACTCTCAGTAATTGGATTGTGAGTGATTTTCAAAAATACGGCAATGCGCAAGTAGCGCATTCGCGATCAAATCGATGGCACACACAATAGAACTTGATGAGGATGCTGAAATAAATTTAATCACTGGTAGTAAACAGACTTTTATTATGCTCCCACTGTTAACAATGGTTACCAAAGCACATGACTAAAAAAGTCGAGAAGCTTTTGATATGCTATGATAAGTTTGCTGATCAAAATTTCACCATTGGTAGGAAACTGACTGTGAAATATGTGATGTTGCATCTTTTTTCTTTAATATCTGCAGCTATTTTATTGAGCTCCCACTGTTAACAATGATTACCAAAGTCGAGAAGCATTTGAACAATCCTCCACTTCTATGCGTGTCTCTGAAGCCTTAACATCTCAGTTATTGGATTATGTGTAATTTTTATAAATAATATGAAAGCATTGCAAAGGTAGCAAATCAATTAATGTCTAGTAAACACAATATAACTTGTTTTTGTCTGCTGCAAAAAATCCATTTATGGTATTAAACAGACTGAAACTATATGTGATGTGATTTATTTTGATATCACTATATCTGCAGCTGTTTTATTGTGCTCCCACTGTTAACAGTGATCACCAAAGCACATGACTAACAAAGTCAAGAGTCAATCCTATGCTGCTCTCTGAAGCACAAACACTCTCGCACTGCGGCAAATCGATTAAAATCTGGAATGTTCATTAGAACTTGACAAGTTTGCTGAAATAAAATGACATCATTGGTAGTAAATACTTTATTCTGCTCCCAATGATTACAATGATCACCAAATCATGATTACCAAAGTTGAAAGTCATTTGACCAATCCTCCACTTCTATGCTGCTCTCTGAAGCATAAACACTCAGTAATTGGGATTTTTAGAAATACAGCAATACGAAAGCATTCTTTTCAATCCGCACTGCTGTGGACAAATGCAGCAAATCGATTAAAATCTGGTATGTTCATTAGAACTTGACAAGTTTGTTGAAAAACAATGACATCATTGGTAGTAAACAGAATGTAATGATATTTGATGTTGCGCCTTGTTCGGTACCACATTATCGTCAGCTGTATTATTGTGCTCCAAGCGTGATTAACAAAGTCGAGATGCATTTGAACAATCTTCAATGCTGCTCTCAAACACTCTCAGTTATTGGATTATGTGGTTAATATCCCCTTTTTTTTGCAAACCATGCTCGCTGACATCTTATTAATTCACATCGACAAGGTCCTTTTCCTTGGGTTTTTCGAAACTGAGGTGTGAAAGCCCCCTGCTCAGACTCCAGGGTGTTTTGACTCTTTAAAGACATGGATCTAAGTGCTCTCTTTTTAGTTTTTTAGAAACACTAATGGCCAATTAATATACATATTTAAAATCATTTCATTAATTTATAGATGAATGAATACTGTTCTCGGAATCCCTTTAAATTCTACCATTTGGGTTCAGGGACACATGATTAAATAAATGCTGTCCATAAAGCTGTTTAATGCAGTGTAGCTGAAGATGAGGACTTTAATCATTTATTCCATTTTACACAATAACAGGAGAGCAGCACTCTTAATATTCACATCCTGGGACACTTTGTTGCTGGGTAATGAATCGCCCTGCTGAATGTTTTTGAACTAGCGCATGTTGAAATCAGGGTTTTGTTCTCCATAAATAGACAATTCTGCAGCCTCTTTGCCTGAAGGCACAAGTGCCTTTCTGCTTCAGTTCAAACACAAAAACTTGTTTAAATTCATGTAAGCCGCTTATTTTCCACTTCTCCTCCAATTAAAATAGAACTCGGGTCACCTCGCATGCTTGGCCGGGTGACAGGAGCCATAAAAAGTGTCACAACTAGCAGTTAAATGATCCCTCGAGCAGAGGATAAACGATGCTTGAGAGAAATGTTTGCTTTAGCTTTCTGTTGTGTTGGAGGACTTGTGAAATTCATGGCTGAGTGAACTAAAGACAGATACCTGCTTCTTTGGTGCGCACTGCTCTTGAGGGGGGGCTGGGGTCACCTGTGCCGATGCTGTTTGTGGCTACTACTCGAAACTCATACTCCACCCAGGGGTTGAGCTCCACTGCCATGGCTGACTCCATGCTTCCTGTCACCGGGTCTGGATCTGAGTATGACACAAAAGAATTACAAAGGAACACTTCTGGAATTGGAGTAATGCAGAATACTACACATTATGTAGTAACGCTCATTTCTTCAGACAATATCTTATAATGACAATATAAAAATATATTTCTTCATATTCAGAGCCCTTTTCCAGGAACTCACAATTGAGCTTGAGATGTTTCTACAGCTTAACCAGACTCCAGCTGTGGTGCATTCTGTATTTTAGACATGATTTTGGAAAGGTATATATGGTAGTGAATAGGTTTCCATTGTGGATATGTGGTTATATATTGTAATCAGAGAAAAGATTTTGTTGTAAAAAATCAGGGGAACGGTTCACCAAAATCTCAGCAGCTTTTTCCATCATTTCTAACAAGTAGCACAACTTAATAGACCCGGAATCCAATGTTCCCTCTTGGTTCCTCTGTGGGAGGAGGAAAACCTTCCAAAACAAGAGTGGAAACGTAGTGTTTAATATCTCTTGGCTTTATGTGGTGCATGCTCACAACACTTGTATTGAATCAAGGCTCACCCGAAAATCTGCAGCCTTCCAATTGCTTTGCCCAAAGTCTTTCCAGGAGGTCAAACATCTTTGCACCACCAATTGGGACTTTATGGTATTGCAGTAACAAAGTGTAGCTAATTAAATAGCTATTTCTATAGCTAGGTAGGTAGGTATGTCGTTAGGTAGGTAGGGCAGTGGATAACCATTGAATCAAATGACATTCATATATAGATTTATAAATTCGTTGTAAGCAGCAGGTTTGTTGTTCAATCATTTGCATCAAAATTACCAAGAGAGTTGTAAACACTGAACACACAGTTTCACATTAGCATCGCTGTTATTAAAAAAAAAGCCATGAGTAAATCTATAGAAATGACTTAGAGTGAAATGATACATTTTAATGATGCTAATTTCTCTTGATGATTCAACATTCCATCTGTCAGTCTCCTGTTTCAAAGCTGGTCACAAACATTGTCTTTTTCTCTGGAGACCATACACTCTTCATCGAGAATAAGCTGTTTTGGAAGCATTAATATGATGTATTCGATGCTGCTGAAGCACTGTGGAAGGGAATCCATCCATCATTGAAAAGGCAGATGACATTTGTTTATGGTAACAAATTATGACATCACTGAGAGCTCCCTAGCAACTAAACTGTTTACCCTACCAACCAAATTTTCTGAACTTTAGCTCAGCTTTGGGAAATGCTAAAGACATAGGGGTGGATTTATATAACTTTTAGTGACAAAGGCAATGTTATGTTATCATTGGCCCATCCATAGCAACCAGACTGTTTTTCATAGCAACCAATTTGGCATATCACTATTTCAGCTAAAGAAAATCATAAAGAAATTGCGGTTGGTTTAAATGACCTATATTGGTAAAAAGTCACTGACTCCTCCATAGCAACCAAAAAGTCTATCTTGGCAACCATTTCATTTTTCTCATAAAAATGCATTTAAATGGCACTTTGCAACATCAGAGTTTGTGTACAAACTTTAGCCATCACTGACAGCTCCCTAGCAACCAAACTGTTTATCCTAGCAACCAAATTTCCTTAACTTTTCCTGACAAGGGGGTTATATAACGTTTAATGACAAAGGCAACATTAAATTGTCTCAAACCCATCCATAGCAACCAGACTGTTTACCATAGCAACCAAGTTTCCAGAACTTTTCCTGTCAAGGGGGTTATATAGCTTTTAATGACAAAGGCAACAAGGCAACATTAAATTGTCTCTGACCCATCCATAGCAACCAGACTGTTTACCCTAGCAACCACGTTTCCTGAACTTTTCCTGTCAAGGGGGTTATATAGCTTTTAATGACAAAGGCAACATTAAATTGTCTCTGACCCATCCATAGCAACCAGACTGTTTACCCTAGCAACCACGTTTCCTGAACTTTTCCTGTCAAGGGGGTTATATAGCTTTTAATGACAAAGGCAACATTAAATTGTCTCTGACCCATCCATAGCAACCAGACTGTTTACCCTAGCAACCACGTTTCCTGAACTTTTCCTGTCAAGGGGGTTATATAGCTTTTAATGACAAAGGCAACATTAAATTGTCTCTGACCCATCCATAGCAACCAGACTGTTTACCCTAGCAACCACGTTTCCTGAACTTTTCCTGTCAAGGGGGTTATATAGCTTTTAATGACAAAGGCAACATTAAATTGTCTCTGACCCATCCATAGCAACCAGACTGTTTACCCTAGCAACCACGTTTCCTGAACTTTTCCTGTCAAGGGGGTTATATAGCTTTTAATGACAAAGGCAACATTAAATTGTCTCTGACCCATCCATAGCAACCAGACTGTTTACCCTAGCAACCACGTTTCCTGAACTTTTCCTGTCAAGGGGGTTATATAGCTTTTAATGACAAAGGCAACATTAAATTGTCTCTGACCCATCCATAGCAACCAGACTGTTTACTATAGCAACCAATTTGGCATATAACAATTTCAGCTAAAGAAAATCATAAAGAAATTAGGGTTGGTTTAGATTACCCATTTTGGTAAGAAGTCACTGACTCCTCCGTAGCAACCAAAAAGTCTACCTTGACAACCATTTTGCTGATAAAAATGCATTTAAAGGCAACATTAAATTGTCTCTGACCCATCCATAGCAACCAGACTTCTTACTCATATTGGTGTGAGGAACTTTATATGATGTCATCCTTGGCAACCAAAGATTCTAATGGTAAAAATGAATGGTAAAGTACATCTTATTGAACTGCAAAGACATTAATGTGTATGAAAACACTGACTTCAGTTGACATATTACTCCATGCACTAAGTGTTTATTAAAAAAAAGCATTCTGAGCCTCAGAATCCGAGCATAACCCACATGGCTGATAGATGTATTCTTTTGCTTTCAGGGACTTTGTAATTTGGATTTCACTCTTAGTTTACTCAGCCGATCTATTCCAGACACCAGGCTCATGCTACTGTTTGCCTAGAGGACTGGCTCCTCATTACAGTCCAGACACACTTTTGGCGGGGGACCAAAGCTCTGGATAAACTCCAGTCGACCACAGTTTCCAGCTGCACACAACCCAAGGGACAGACAGCGCTGCTCCAGTCCAGAGACGAAGAGAGGAGAAACCCAAAGATACTCTCAACAGAATCTCTTTGACTCTTATATTCTCTGGCCAACTCTGCCAAATCTTTCTTTCTTTTCAGAAAATCTGTCTTAGTATCCATCCGTCTCTCTGTCCATCCCTTCATCCACCCATTCCTCTAATAATCACTTGGAAAAAAGTGCTTGGAACAGTGTATGAGGTTTAGGAGATGTACAATTTTTACAGTTTTGACCTTGTCTTTGTTTTTTTATGGGTTTATGAATTTCAATTTGTCTCAACTCTTTGAGTTTTGTTATAAAATATAAAAAAACTGTTCATTGTCTGTGAGATTTTTGCAGTAAAAAATGTAATACTTTTGCACAATTTCAGGTTTGTTGTGGAATTATTTTATAATATAACACTGGAATTTTACAAAAAAATAAAATAAAAAATAAGATCAACATTGCAACCAAAAAATATTGTTATTAGAGAAAGTTTTAAGTAGTAAAAACACTCCAAAAGGTTCCAGATTTCTAAAGGTTAATATTATGATGTATGTATTTATTAATAATTTTACTTAATGTTATTTATTGAATGAATTTTATATGATAAAAAATATATATACATGTGTGTGTGCGTGCGTGCGTGTGTGAAATAACAAAAGTCTTACTTTTACAGCCACAGTACATTATTTTTGTTTTATTTTATTTTAAGGAAAAAGGCTATACAGCTTTGCTTCACTGTGTGGAGATAATTGGTAAAAATTCTACTAATTAACCATAAAGTATGTATTTTTTCTGGATTAATGCATCATTCTGCAAAATGTGACCTTACAGTTAACCTTCAAAATAATTTGCCATTAGACCATGGCAGTGACATTTCAACATCACAACAGACATTTAATGAAGACCCGCAGGGCCCTTGCCACCCAGTTGCCACCGAGAAAAAAAAAACATGGATGAAATCAACAGTCAGAGCTTGAGCTAGTTTTCTAGGAAACTTGTACTTGTGTGTCAAGAGTAATTTCATTCCTAGCAAGGGGATAAAGGAGTATTAGAAGAGTCAGTGACCTTTAATGCTGCAAAAGGAGCTGATGAATAGTGACAGTTTTTCAAATGTTATTGTTTAAATTGTATACAATGTAACCTCTACTATTATATTAAATAGTGTTCTCAGATATTAAATGTATTTTGATCATTGTTAGAAATAGAAAATCACTGACCAAATAGAGTGGAACCATGAGAAACTAAATGAATCTGTTCCAGGGTGGCTTTAGCATCTCGAAAATTTTTTATCTCGAAGCAAGTTTTACATGTAAAACGCCTAATCCATGCAACGGTATCGGAACATCTCTACTTTCCACCTTATAAACGTTATTTATTTTACGACACCTTGACTCTAACATTTGTTAATGTACATTATTGGTAATCTATACCTAATGTTTTTCTCGATTTAAAACTGATTTAGAGTGTTTTTAAGCGTATCAGCCCTCTTTAGCACTGTCTGCAATGAGAGAATGGAGCGCCAGGACCCGGAAGCGAAGCACAACGTCAGACTTAACAAGTGGATTTTTTTACGGAAAACAGGTGTTTTTCGTATCTTGGAAATTTTTTTTCGTATCTCGAAGCAAAATATTTCCCGCGAGTTTCTAATCCGCCAGTCACATCCTGCCTTGTATCAAGGGTTTAGGCTGGTGGTGGTGGTGTAATGGTGTGGGGGATACTTTCTCGGCACACTTTGGGCCCAATTGAGGACTCTGTCAAAACCAAGGTCTACATGAGCATCTCCATCTCTTTTTGACCACAGCATTCCCATCTTCTGATGCCATCCTTCAGCAGGACATAAAGCGTGAATCATCTGTGACTGGTTTCTTGAACATGACACTGAGTTCACTGTACTCAGTTGTCCTCCACAGTCTAGATCTCAATCCATTAGAGCACCTTTGGGATGTGGTGACATGGGAGATTTGCATCATTGTTGCTGTCATGTCAACATGGGCCAAACTCTTTGTGGAAATTTCCACTCCCTTGTTCAATGAAGGATTAACACAGTTCCGAAGTTAAACAGAGGTCTCACCCGGTACTTGTTGAAAGGTGTACCTAATAAAGTGGCCAGTAAGTGTATATTGCGATGTTCAGTATAATAGTGTTTTAAAATATCATAAAAAAGCATAAAATTGGTTGAATACAAAAAATAAATAAATAAATAAATACAATGTTCAAATACAAAAAAAGTGACAAAGCATGGCCAGAAACAAAAATGTGCATGGATGAAAATTACCAGTTTTCACAGTCTGCCAACCCAGAGACACAGGACTGCGTGCCTGGATGTTGTAGCTGGTGATTGGACTGTGGTTATCAACACCGTGGCTCCATGACAACGTGGCAGTGGTCGCTGTGATCTCCTCTACAATCACCACCCCAGGAGGTCCCGGAGGCCCTGCAAACAAAAGCCGTTGCTGAGTTAAACTCGAATTGAACTTTCTTTGCCTCGTGTTATGTGTTTGTCGCACGCCACTTAGATGTCATCAAGAAAGCAAAAAAAATAATGCATTACACAAGTCTTACTTTGAATTAAATTTTTTTTAAAAGAAAACACCACTGTTACACAAGCTGCTTTAACGTGATTGTCTCATTAAAACACCTGAATATATATATAATTAATATTATTAATATATTTTAATGTTGCTAAAGTAAAAATACTAGGGGTGTAACGCTACGCTAAAATCGTATTCGGTTCGGTACAGTGTCTTGGAGAGCTCGGTTCGGTTCATTCGGTTCAGTACAAAACAATAAGAACTTACATATTCTTTATTTTGAAAAGCTGCCAATACACAGTAGAATTCTTGCATAAAATAAATAAAAGTGACACATTTGGGTGATATTTTTGCACTCTTTATTAAGAAAAACACATTTTTTTTTAAATAAAAAATGAAATACTGCAATACTGAAATACTCGTCTATCCCTGTTATGTATTTTAACAGAGAAGCCAAAGTGTTCTCAAACACGAGACCGTAGTGAGGTGAGAGGGTCTTCAAGCTCTGGCTTCTCTTTCGCTTTTGATATGATTCCATTTTCCTACTCGCGCTCGTGCTCCGTGACTCGTCCGTGACTGTGGCTCGTCCGTGCGGAAACTCGCCTAGGAACATTGTTCCGCTGCGCTTAATATCGCGCTAATAATACATTTATATCATTTAATAAAAATACCGAATACCGAAACGGTACGCAAGTGTCCCGAACCGAACAGGATGTACCGAAACGGTTCAATACATACCGTGAACCGTTACACCCCTAAAAAATACTATGCAAAATATTAAAATATCAATGACATAACACCATAGAAATGCTCCCATCCACTAGGGGCAGTCAGCTGGGAAGAATGTAGAAAGTTTTAGATGTAAAAGAAGTTAAAGTTTCTTTAACTTAGTCCACATTCTATATTTGTTTGGTTTTCAATAGACATAAAATAATTGATTTTTTTTATCTTTTTCTTACTATTTTATTTATACTGTACCTAGAAGTAACTTTGGGTGTTATAATTATACTCTACTTATATACTATAATCTCAATAAAGGTCTATTTTGAAATCAATTTGGACAATTTTTTTTTTTTTTACTCAATTTTGTATTTATTGAGCTGAAATGTCATCACCAGACTCACCTCGAACTAACAGCTCCGCTTCGGCCAGCACACTGTCAGCACTGGTCTGAGCCCTGCAGCCATATTTCCCAGCATGCTTTAGGAGGATACTCCTGATCATCAGGTCTGCTGTGGAAGACTGCTGGATGAAATAAAGAGAAAAAATAGACCTTAGTGTTCTGCTTGGTGTCTGAGCAATGGGTTTCTGCAACCGTTTCTATTGGCTGGTGAGGATTGAGAGCTTCCTGTTCACTTAGGAGAAAGTGTGCACCATTACTTTCCTCAACCTGCTCGTCTTTGGGAACGAGAGAGACCCTGCCAGTAATTCAAGGTCTACGGGAAAGCTCTTTAGTGCAGCGGCTGATTAAAATTACAGCACATGAATCAGACAGCTGGCTGCTGAGCGGCTGTCAGTGCCAGGACTCTGAAATATGCTTCATCTGTGATGAAAACACTTGGGATTTAAGCTCTAAAATGAAATAAAAAACAAAATAAAATAAAATAAATCTGATGTATTTGCACATTTCCCCCAAAAAATATTTCTGTAGATTATGAAACATTTAAACAAGCTATGCATTGTTGTTAGAAAAATTATGAAATGTGATTTCATGACTCCATGTTTTTGTAGATACTAAATGTATGATTTATCAAATGCATTAATAACGGTGTCTGTTCAGTTCTATTAGTTCTCATTCCTTTCAGAGATGTTCTCAGCGTTTACCGTGAGCTGAGACACAGTGACATTTTGCTTAGTCATTGCTTTTATTATTCTCTTATTCTCTTTTCCGTTATTGTGACTACGTCCCTGTAACCACCCCTTGTTTGGGTTAAGATAACTCTTTAACTGTGAGACTTTTTGAGTTTAGCGGGCAGTAGTGTGTGTATGTTTTTGCGATCGGTCAGAGTGTGTAACTTCAGTGTTCCATTCTGGTATTCGGATGTTCTTCTCTCCTTCTCTCTCTCTATGATGCTTTTCGTCTCCATATGCTCTTAATCTCCTTGATCAAAAATAGGTATCAAACTTAGTATGTCAAATAGGGAATTAAAATTAACATCAATTGGATTCGTGGTGTCGGTGTGCTTCTTTTGGAATTTTTCTAACAATTGTATATATTGAATAACCTGCTTATGTAACAGGTATGGACATTACACGGCCATTACAGTGGTACCCCGAGATACGAATGCTTCAAGTTATGAAATGTTTGAGTTACGAAAGGTCTCGCAGGAAAGTTTTCCAAGTTTCCTCTATCCAAGCACATTCATAAAGAGATGGGAAGAATGTATGCAAAAATGCACAAGAAATGGGGATAACAACACCCTGGAGAGGATTGTGAAACAAAACCCATTCAAAAATGTAGGGGGGTGAACTGCTGCTAGAATCTGTGCACCACATAGATGTGTGCAAGACATGGGTTTGAACAAAAAGGACTTGACTGCTGCTGATTGGTCCAAATTTCTCTGATGAAAGTAAACTTGTCTGGAGGAAGAGAGGGGAATCACAGAATCCACATTGCTTGACGTGCCGCCTAAAGTTTCCACAGTCGGTGATCGTTTGGGGTGCCTTTTTCATCTGCTGCTGCTGGTCCACTGTGTTCTCTGAGGTCTGCCCTCTAACAGGAAGTTTTAGAACATGGTTTAGAGTATGGTATCCCTGTTCTTTATCGTCCAGAAACCTCTGGATATAATGATGTCATTTAATGCAAATTATACTCTATGTAAAGTAGCCCCATCATCTGCCAAACACTGGATTGCTATCTTGTTTTTTTAGTATCGTAAGTTTTATTTTATAAAAATTGTACACATTTCGCAACAAAAAAAACTAACAAAAAAAAACAATAGTTTTGTCACTTAACAATTACACCCACTGTTACTTAATCAATAATAAAACATTTTAAACCCAGGATAGCACAACCCTCCCCTCCACCCCCTCCTGCATCAGCTCTCAGTGAATGTGTAAGAGTGACAGATTCATGGACGATCGGTGCTCAGTGCAGCTGTGAAGGATAACAAATGGTCTTGTCAGCCGGAGGGGAGAGTAAAAGACTTAAATCTGCCTGTAATCTGATCGGGAGAGAACACGAGATGATTCAAACGTAATTGAGCCAGCGTTAGCTGCAGCTGAGGAACCATTCATTCCTTTTAGGCATTACATGAATCTATTCATGAGCTGAGACAACTACTCTTGCATCCGATCTCATGTTCAATACGTCATAAAAAGTACTTAAAAATAGCAAACGTTTACTTTTTGCTCTGAATAAGAACATAAATTAATGAGATGGATCAATAATAATTTTCAAGGTAAAAGTAACTATAAAAAGATGTGCTCCTCTCTAACTTTTTTAAGAAAACATTATATCCATCAACAGTACATTTACATACTCAATTGCTCAAATAACTTGTATACTTTGGCTCAAATCAAAGCATTTTAAAATAAATTCTATAAATAAATCATACAACACAAAAGTTGTAGGCAAAATAATACAAACAAATTTAAATCTTCTAAAGCTATTAAATGAAAATAATGTATTTAATCTGAAATGGAGTGTATTTGCTTCTTGAAGTGATTGTGAATCTAGTCACTTCTGAAACTTCTTTACTTGTTTTGTGTACTATTTATTAGGAACAAAATGATCATTTACTCACATTTTAAATAAAAATGCTTATAAAATTTACTCTCTCCATTTTTTAGAGTGAAATAGGCTTAATGCAAACATTGACACTGCCCCCTAGTGGAAGGATGGTATCAAATGCTAAAATAGTTTTGTGGTCTCAAAACATTTGAAATTCCATTTTTTCCAATGATGGTGGTTAGTTATTTAAAGTGCAAAATGAGACCATAGTTTTTAAACAAAAAGAAATTTCGAGATTTGTTCCAAGAGGTGATAAACTGAACTAAAAAAGTCTAGGTATTGCGTAAAGAAGTTTAACTTTAGGCCTTATTTCGAAGTGCTGTAATTCTTTTTTTAATACTACATATAGACTGTGTTCTACTACAACTCTATTTGACTAATCCATTGTCCGCTTTATGATTTAAGGCTATTATGGCTGAAGTGGTCAACATATCACTTTTTAAGTGAATTATTTAGATGAGCCTTTGCTTGTTTCTTCAATGGGGAGGAAACGGAAAGCGACCAAAATAGCAACATGTTCAAAATACCAGAAACGCCCCAGTGATCTCCTGCTGCTCACTACAAAAGGCTTTTTCCAAGTGGACTGTCTGCAAAGCAACTTTTTTTGCTGCACTAGGTGAGTTCATCTTTGTTTCATTCATAATATTTAACTGCGGATACATATAGCATTTCAACGGCACATCCATGAACGAGTTCATTCAACCGCGAGATGAATGCAGCTGAATGTAGTTAATGAGAAATCCTGTCACTAGTCTTCTAATTTAGTCATTCTCTGTTTGTTTACATCGGTGTGTGTGTGTGTGCGTGTGCGTGTGTGTGTGTGTGTGTGGCCGATCCTCCTCTTCGACTCAGAAAGTGGATGGTGTGATTCACAGCAGCTCTTTCATCATGATGACACACGGCCCCGTCTGACCTTTCATTGCACTGAATCTCACTTTAGTGGATGCGGGAGTGGGTTCAGTGTGGCGTTCCTAAACTGAGTAACAGTGACTCCATCTGTGGACATTGGTTGAATATTTAAATTCATTATAATTCTCCAGCGGTTGTCCTTAAACCACTTATGTGTTTGACAGACTAACCCCATATGAACTTAATTGGTTGATTCTTAATGTTTCTCAAAGGTTCTGAAATGGGACTGTTACATTTTTTTAAATATGGTCCATCAAAACCATCATATACCCCTGAACTGGTCTGACTGGGCTTGCTATATCTTTTCAGGCTAGTAACACTAAATGAATTCTGGGAAATTTTCCATTGACCCAACATGAAGTGCAACTTTATAAAACTGTGACTCAAACTGAGAACCTCACTGAAACTTCAGACAGACCACACGTATGGAGGTAACCAATCTCTGCAAGAACATCCCAGTTACTGTGCAAAAGTATTTGGACCCAAGGCTCTAGAAGGGGTTAAATATTTACCGTTGACTTATAATGGCCATTGAAACAAATAAATAAATAGGAAAAAGGCAATACAATTTTTCAAGATGAAATCTTCACTATAAGCTTCCTAGTAACCAAACAGTTTACCCTAGCAACCAATTTGACATCACTATCTCAGCCAAGGAAAATCAAAGAGACATGGGGGTTGGTTTCTCATATCGGCATTGAGAACTTAGTATGATGTATATACACCTCCATAGCACCCAAACATTGTACCTTGGCAAACATTCCATTTCGCTTTAAAAATACTTTGCTTTTAAACACCATTTTACAAGCCAGCACAAACCTTAGCCTCCCACACTAAAATCCTTAGAGTTCAATTAACTCTACTCAGAGTGTATTTGGTCGCACTCTAGATGGAGTTAACTGACTCTTTTTCCAAATTTGAACAGGATAATGCAAAATAAAAATGAACTTTTCAGAGAGGGACCAAATGCACAGAGTTTAAGTTTTAAATAAACTATTTTAATTTGAAACCATATGATTAGCTACACAGTGTCAATCCAACACCGCTCAGGTCATATATGGTCCAAATCTATCGGGTGTAAAAAGTTGAAGTATTTTGCACTATATAATTATAATAATAATATTGGAGTATTTTGAATATTAAAAGATGGAATTTCCATTCACAGATTTGAAAAAATAAACAAAATAAACTAATTTAAATAACCCTTTTTCAGAGTCGCTTTAACTCCATGTAGAGTGGGACCAGTTCTGAGTCAAGTAATTTAGAATCTTAGGATTTTACAGTGTAGTTCTTCATTTTCTTTATAAAACATTACGGCGGATGTTTCACGACTCCGCTACCCGGACCTGCCTTGAAGTGGACCATGAGTAGGAGGCAGTTCGGACATAGATAGGATCTGAGCTGTGGTGTGGTGTCAAATCCTGGTACTTCCTCTGGAAAATCATTAAACAAACCACACTTAACACTTTATTGAACCTTCAAAAAAAAGACCTTATGACAAAAACGCTTGTTTGATGATATTGGTTTGTGTACTGAAGCAGAAATGCAACTAAAGTCTGGAAACCATGGCACTCTAATGGTGATATATAGATTGAAAAAACAAGACCTTTGATTTCCGAGCTAGTCTCTTAAAGTCTATAGAAAGACATTTTGGTTGAAGCCACTTACTGTATGAATGTATTCAAAGTGTCCTCCATCCTGCTGGGTGTCGAGCGGCTGGTTGTTGAGGAGCCAGAGGAAAGATACGTCCAGCGATGGGTCGTGAGTCACTTTACAGCTGAGCACTATGCTCTCTCCCACAGTCACCTCCACCCGCATTGGGCTCAGTTCCACCCTCATGGCCTCTAAAAATGAAAACAGCATTGGTCACTGATTTAAATCGAATAATTTCCAATGTGTACAGGATTATACATGATATTTGCACAGACTGGCCTTCGCATAGCCCCATTTCGAATTGGCTGTGATGGTAGGGTTTCTCAGGTGTGAATCAAGGCCCATCGCCCTGATCCTATCAAATCTCTGTTATCTGTCTGCTATTGGAGTTCCAGCTTCCAGAGTTTGAGGCTGTCGGTTTATGATGGAGAATAGTGGGAGGGGGTTACAGGCAATTTGTGAGAAAAGCCGTAAAAAGCTTATAAATTGATGCAGCTAAATGTGGAGACATTACTAACAGGTTTGCCGACCGGCTGTGGAAGAGAAAATAATTACATAACAGAAGAAGAAGCCAATCACAACGATTCTGAGGAGGTAAGAAGGAGAAGGAAAATGGCTGGTGTGTGAGTATATGAGAGAAAAAAATGGCTTTTAAAGCTTATAATCAGAAAATAGTGATGGGTAGTATTCAACTATAGTGATATTAGCTTGCCAATAATTTATAGTTTACAGGTGTTACAGCTTTTTATTTAGCAATATTGGTGAAACGCAATTGAAAGACTAAAGAAAATCTAGCAAGGTTTCTCCCTTCTATGCAGGATACTGAGGTTTCATTTTAAAAACAAATGTATAAATTATTCTCTCTCTCTCTCTCTCTCTCTCTCTCACTCTCTCTCTCTACAACTGACTTATGTGTGGGGTGAAATTATGGCATTAAAAATATGTATTAAACTAGGCTTTAGAAAAAAAAAATCTATATAATTTCAGCTTTTTAGCCAGAGAAAAAAAATTCAATTGAAATGCTTTCACACAGCAGTGCTATATCTGAGGATTTAACGATTATGTATAATATTAATGACAATAATCGTCAATGTGTCAGAGATACCAGTGTTGTGGGTAGAAAAGTAAAGTAGTGTGTGAAAAGATTTGAAAATTAAATGTTATGTGTATCGTTGAGTAACTTGCCATTTGCCTTATAAAGATTCCTTTTTGACCTTGTGCCGCACAGAGATTTATTAAAAACTGTTTTTAATATTGTTAAAGCTAACTCAAGCTCGTAGCTCACTGTCACCTGTTGTTTTTAATGCAAATTAAAAACATTACATTTTAATGTTTAAAATTAAAATTTAATGTAATTTTAGAGGACATAACCAATCACACATTAGCAGTAACAAATTACCGGTAGATCCTCTAAGAGAAAGAACCTTTGAGCCAGATATAGGAAGCAAGAACAGTGCATGCGTCGTCTTTGCCATCACCAATTCTCAAAATCACATGTAGTTTAAACAATAAAAACTACAGAGGAAATATACCGGCATTTTAAAACGTGCAGGAGCCATGTGCTCCACCCTGCCCCTCCCCTTAAAAAAGTCCGTGCTAATTCTGTCAAGGCTGATTTTTGGTTCCAGTTCAGCCCTTCACAAAGGGACAATTTGGAGCTCATCATTATTGGTATGAGATGCCATTTGGTTAAGTGACTGGTGATGAGGAGTGTGAACCATTAAAAAAGTAATTGTTGAATTTTTGAAGAGAAAAAAGTGTGTTTGTCACTCTGCCGTAATGACTGCTGCTCGTTTCAGACCTTGGATTCAGATATTGCTGTTTAAACTAAATAACAGCAAGCATCCAGGTGTAGGACTGTGACATTTCAGCATGATAAATATTAAGTAAATAAATATTAAAATACATCGTTAGGCATATACTCTCCCATGTGATGGCTTTTGAGCAGGACAGGTAAAAAAAAATACATTGTTGATTATTACGAAAATAGAAACAAGACACTTTCACTGTAGTATAAACATTATACTCAAAATCACACATAACCACTCACAAATCTACTTCAGACTCACAAAACGAGTTCTGAAATAGTGATCCGACATGTAACCTGACTTTGTACCTCTAGGGATCCCCTGAACAAACACTTAAACACACCAACAGTGATAAAATCTGTCCCAAGCCTCCAAGTTATTATCTTTTTATCCAGCTAAGAAACAACCTTCTCAACAACAGCAGTCCTAGGAGACAGACCACGCTCTGGAAAACAAACCTCTTCACGCCTGATAAACTCCAGTGAACCGTTCTTACAAACCCAGACGGCTGTTTGTTCTTCAGAAGTTAGGAAATAGAAAATTCAACAAAAATAATACAGTTACGTTCTTCTACTGATGTTGTATGTTCTCTCTTCTCAATGCTGTACTATTTATTATCATTTATGATCAACCCAAAGTCAAATACATTTAATCCCTGTGAAAAATCCCCATGATGCAACAAATGCACACAAACAGATCCAATACATGGCCTTGTTTTAAATAGCGAACATTTTTTGCAGTAGAGACTCCTTCAGAGAACACAGCTCTGCTCCTCAACAGATCTCCTCCTAGACTGTTTGAGCTACAACTACCAAACTTTGGCCTAACATCCATATTATATATGCAAACACATTGTGGAGATAGTGGAGGGTGATGTCACAGATGGACATTGCTTACCCTTTACCAGAAGCACGGTTGTCAGCTCAGCATTTCCAAACTGATTTTCTGCACGGCATACATAGCTTCCTTCATCAGAGCGGCTGGAATTAACGATGCGGAGGGTGTTGTTTCGAAGCAACATGATCCTGTTTAAAAGAGAAGAAAATACAGCAACTTTAAGCCTCTACAATTGGTGTCATCTACATCATTATAGGTGTTATTTTATGATTTCTGTCACTTGATTTAACATTCATTAGTTCTGTTTCTTCCTATTATTATACTTCTTCCATTTCCGCCCTATAAATGGGGAAGTTATGAAATTTGGCCCACTTACTGCCAAGCCTCTAACCTACAAGCTGACCAAATTTGAAGTCTGCAAACCCAAACGTCCAGCGCCAACAATAGGCCAAAGTTACAGCCCCGTTTATGCTAATAACTTTTGAACCGTAAGTCGTATAAACGAAATTCCACTTTCCACTTTCATGTTTTGCCTACTGGATGCATGGCCTTGCATTACTGCTGGCAGTTATATTTTTCTTTTTGTTCCATATATACAGTCCTGTGCAGATGTGTGGGGAAAAAATGCATTAAAAAATTATTTCAGAAATATATATGAAATCGAAACCCCAGTCTGCAATGAATACTTGCTGATGGAGTATAACCCCCTGTGTCTTGTTGATGTGATTAATTTTGCCAAGACCGGAAACTTTCTCAACCTCACCTGCTAGCAGAGTGATCTTTACTTAGTTTAAACCCTCTTATACAGTTGTTTCTATTTCGGTCCATGCCTAAGTCTCAACTTATATGTGACATTGATGACCTATTAAATTGAAGCTGGTTTGCAGGTCAAATGTTGAAACCCGAAATACTAAAAAGACATTAGATTTTTTTTTGTTAGCATTTTGTTCTTTCACACTTAGGTCTTTTGTATATAAGTCTTTTTTAAAACAGACAACAGGTTTGAAAGGATTCCAGAGCTTTGCCTCTTCCAAGTCCTTCGTTGTTGTTGTTGTTGTTTAACGATCTTGATTTAAAAGATACTGTTGTCAATAATGTCATTTCAATTGTTAATTTGAGAGATAGCATCTGCTGCTGAGGATTACTGATGATGGCTATCAAAACATATTAGCCAATTAGCTTCTCCAAGTAGTGAAAGGACTCTTAATTAAAACACTTAGAGGACATAATGATATTATGTGCCAGGTTGGTACGGCTGGTTACTGACAGGTCCTAAAATGAAATATTGTGCCCGGGTAGAAACAGAATGCTCTGATAATTAATATCTTCATCCAAGTATATGATTGGCGCCCTAATCAGAATACTGTTAATTTGAGCGGAAGTCAAGATGAGATACTGCTAATGGCGTTTCTTTCTTTCAGAAACCCACAGAGAGCAGGAAGCCAAATTGAATTTACTAGCGATAACTTCAGTTTTACTTTCTTATTATCGTTGCCTCTCATTCGCTGTTCTCAGAGCGGTTTCAGAGGGCACTGCTCTGAAGCCCTTATATAGATTGAATTAACTTCAAACAATGACAGAAGTCATTAGTTGTCTAGGTCTTGGGGCATACAATGGAGAGTTGAAAAAGAAGAGAAAAAAATTCAGTCTTGCTCTAAAGACATCACTCGACCACTTAGCAACAGGGTCTGGGATTATAATAGCTCTTCAAAAGTCAGCACCTTGAGAAAGTGAACAAACTGCACAGAAGTTATTGTTATCTCTCTTTTTTCACCTTTCAGACCTTTTTCAGGAGAATAAAAAGAATGCCTCATAAAGCCATTGAAAAGTGAACGTGTTTCCTCCATGAAACTCAACTCTTTCTTTCTCAGTTAACTTTGGATACACATCATGTAACACGTCAGCTTGCTTCATGTATATTTATCTTAAATAACAGCTTTTCAAACCTTATTAGAATCATTGGGTCATCCCAACTAACATTGGAGACATTTAAACTCATTTTCCTGATTTTTTAGCCAGCAACAGATGGAGCTATTAGTCCTGTGCTCAATCAGTAGCCAAATAGAGCCCAGAGATAAAATGACACAATACATTCCACCCACAATGGACTTTTAGGTTTTACTCCTAAACTTAGTAAAAAGACTCTGAAAGCAAAGTTATGAAGAATATGTAACAGGAAACGCTGCTTTATTTAGCTTAAACATTACACATAAGTCGTCCACTTAAACAAAGCACTGGTGTGAGAGATACAAGGACTTTGGAAATAGGGCAAGGGAAAGGGGAGGTCACAGATTTTCTCTGTGGCTTGGAGAGGATAAACATGGGCAGAGTGTATCTGTGCTACTTTATTTAAGCAGCTTGTAACTTCCTCATGGCAATCTATTTCCTGTTCTATCTCAGAAATCCATCAGGGAATAAGACTATAAATATATATTGCTTGACTGCAAAAAGCCCAGGTCATCAGACCAGGGCCTATAGTTTGGACCAGGGTGTTTACAGCCCAATGTGAAACAGCTGGGTTGAGAATCAGCCTCTTCAAATCCGAGGCCATGGTTCTGAATTGGAAAAGGGTGGAATTGGTGGAAACGGTTGGTGGAGTGATCCTGTCCCAAGTGGAGTTTGAGAATCTTGGGGTCTTGTTCGCGAGTGTGTGGACAGTGGATCGAGAAATTGAAGACGGATTAGTGCAGCCTTTGCAGAAATGCGGCCAATGTCCCAAGCCATTACGCTGAGCTCCAATTTACAGGTTCCTACCCTTACATATGACAATGACCACCAGCTTTCAGTCAGGGCTGAAAGGATACATGCAGCCAAAATTAATCTCTGCAGGGTGGCTTGGCACTTGCTTAAAGATAGGATGAGGAGCTCAGTGACTTCTCCTGCACATAGAGAGAAGCAAGCTGAGGTGGCTCAGGCATCTGTTTCAGATGCCTCCTGGGCACCTTCTTAGGGAGGTGTTCTGGTCATGTCCATCTGGGAAGAGGCCGCAGGGAAGAGCTAGGACATGCTGGAGAAACTATATCTCCTGGCTGGCCTGGGAATGCCTCAGTGTCTGCCCTGATAAGCTGGAGGACTTATCCGGGAGAGGAACGCCTGAGCATGACTGATTAGTCTGCTCTCCCCACCCCAGCCCTAGATAAGTAGAAGGAGAAGAAGAAGAACAACAAAAACAAGAACATAAACAAGAAGAAGAAAAAGGAAAAAAGAAGACTATACGAAGAGGGAGAATGGAGGGAAAAGAGGAAAAAGAAAAAGAATGAAAAGAAGAAGAGCAAGAAAAGGAAGAAGGAAAAGAGGAAGGAGGAGAAGGAAAAAGAAAAAGAAGGAAAAGAAGGTGAAGAAGGAAAAGAAGAAGAGGAAGAAACAAATGAAGAAAAATAAAGGATAGAAGAAAAGAATGAAACTGATAAGGCATAGATTAAAAGGAAAAATAGAAGAGAAAGAAAAGAAGATGAGAAAGAAACAAATGAAGAAAAGAAAGGATAGAAGAAAAAAGCAGGAAAAGAAGAAGAAGAAACATTCTGTAGTGGCACCTCTTGACGATAAGATTCCTGGTTTTCCTTAGGATTATAATTCAGGGGACATCATATCTAACCAATATCCTAACCCACCTTATATCTGGTAACTCCTCACATGATGAAAGCCTTGCCACTGGCACAGATGGGTAAAGCATATTTTATTCTTGCAACTGATCCGTGCATTTTTATCCTGCATCCTAATGTACCTAATTCACACATAAACAATCTGAATAGAGTTTTCTAACAAGATTTATTCTGAATTTAACAAATGTGTCAATAGTTCTTCAAATGCACTTCATGTGTGGTTTTAATTTGTCACTTTTTGCATAATCAAACTTCCACAAACTATTCATTCGTTTTCTTTTGTTCCAAAGTCAGAAATCCATAAAAGCCTGAAAAATGTGACTGTAAATGAAAAATCCAGGAGATTTCAAGCAGGAGAAAGTGAAAACACATGTTCGACAAGGACTTAATAGAGGACATAATGGAGACCTATGGCTACATGTAATATGTAAATGACGGAAATCTGTAGAAAAACGTCCCTTTAGAGTTTTCCAAATATATATTTTAGGCCACTGACTGCAAACAACCCCCTCGGTTACAGAAAATCAGCTTTGAAAAATGCAGTAGGAGGAATGTAGTACGTTCACATGCTTTTCCAAATCAATGGATACACAAAAACAAACATGGAACACGATCAGCGGCTTGTTTACAAAAGGACAATTGTTCCATTTTCCCTCCAATAGTGTCTTTCCGATGTCACTGAACAGTTGACCATGGGGTTTTGAAAGTGGCTGTCCATGATTTGGAAACTAATGGGATTAATAGTTTTCATTTGGAATACAAAACCCTTGAACATTAGCGGAAATCCATGTTAATTACAAACCTTCATTAACTCCACACAGCTGTCAATGTCAGATAAACGCAGGGCAGCTTCGATCCCACCCCGGCTCTTCTCATGATTGAGCTTCTCTTCTGGAAACTAGTCTTCCTTGGATAAGGCTAATATTATAAAATCCTTTTGCTGAAGTCACAGAGTAGAATACAGCAATTCATTTTCCTCAATTCAACAGTGATCAGACTGAAGATCTCTTTTGAACATGTGAGAATGGTGTGAGATTTCAGTGCCTGTCAGCTTTTACTGCTTGTTCTGGAGAGATGATTGAAGATAACGTGATACCTCGAGATACGAAATCAATCTGTTCCAGGGTGGCGTTCATATCTCGAATTTTTCTTATGTTGAAGAAAGTTTTACATGTAATACGCCTAATCCATGCAATGGCTCTCAGAAACAACTGTAGAAATGGAAGAAATCTGAGAAAAATCAAGTAACTTTCTTCAATCCCTAAATCTTGTTCTGGAGCCCCTAAAGGGTCATGGCTGTAGGAGGAAAAAAAAAAAAATCGATGGTAGAAAAAAAAAAAATTTTTCCCCTTTTTGCGTTCCCTCGCAAAGATACCGGAAGTGAGCTTATGTGCTGTACACATATAATATTGTGTACAGCAAATATAACATATATAAATTTATTTTAAGTGTAACTATAAAAAGAAAAGAATGTAATCGCCAAATGCAAGAAACTTTAGATTATTTATTTGAGTTGTGTCATAGACTGTATATTCAGTTGGATAATTGTTTTATTGTAAAAAGAAATATAATATCAGCTTTCACAGTCCACAGTTAGAAGAAGCGCGTACGTGTGTTGGCAAGTATACAACATATAAAATAAAAAGTATTAGCTTACTGTTAGCCCCATTGTCCTCGCAAAGAAACACGCAAAAGTGTTTTTTTTTATTTCTTGATTTTTTTTGTCCCTATCATTTACTTTTTTCTCCCACCATAGATTTTTTTTTGCCCAGCCTCTTTTTTTTCTCCACTTTTTTTGTAGTTATTAATGTAATAAATAATAATAAAACAATGAAAACAGAATAAAAAAAAATAAAATAATAATATGTACACAAATTTTAAACCGTACCTTTGCGAATTTCCTCTTTACGAAAATCCATAATACACTGTGTACAAAGTTTACGTTAGATAATTTCAACTATGTTGTAGGCGTACATACGTTTTTCTCGATTTCTCAGATTGTGTTTCTAATATCTCGGAATTTTTTTCGTATCATGAAGCAAAATATTTTCAGAGAGATCCTTTGTATCTTGGATTTTTCGTAACAAAAAGCATTCGCATCTCGAGGTACCATTTGGTTATTAGCAGAATGAGCTTGTTCTTTGATGGAAAATAAATTTCTTGTGGTGCATTACCTTCCACAAAGCTCTAACATTTTAAGAGTTTACCATAAATTGCAAATGACACAAATAGAGCTGATTGGATATAAACTGAACCAAAACAATTGAAAACTAATAAAATATATCACATGTCACTCACAGGTGTTGAAGTTGTGCGTCAGATGAAGTTGTGTGTCAACTTCATGTAAGATGTGGATCTCAATATTTATTCGTAAAGATTCGAGACGCAAGGCTTCAGTACATTAATCTCATTCTGCACCATTTGAGCAGCAGATGTGGATGATTCCTGTAAAGTACTGCACTTGTTGAGCAGAGATGTGTTATTACTTCCTTAAGAGACTCGTTGCAATCTGCAGGATGATAAAATTGAAGGGAAAAAATCCACTTCAGTTGATGGGAAGTGCTGAAGTCATACACTGGAACTTTTACAATAAAATTCTACTTGTTTGGATGTAAGGCGAGGCATGTAACGGATGTTAGGCTTTTGTAGTGCTAAACTGTTTAATATCAAATGTAAAAGTGCTCATCTGTTGATTCAAATCAGAAGTAGTGAATGGAAGAAAGTATAAGTCTTTCTTCTTTTGTTTATGTGCATATCGCCATCTTCTGTACAGATGTAAAGTAGCAGCAGAGTATCTAGCTACACCGTAAAAGATTAAAAAAAATGTATTCACTAGTAAAAAAAAATAATCAGTGTTTTGATAATTATGTTATTTCGCTTTGAATAAAACATTGTAAAAGTAGCCAAGACTTCCAAACTGGTCCAACTCTAGTTGCTGTATCTTTTCAGACTTGTTCCACTAAATTTATGCTGGAAAATTTTCACATGGGGTGAAACTGAGAAGCAAATAGAAATGTCAAGTTGACCGCAATTGTGGAGGTCATCCGTCTGTCAAAGAGCAAACAATTTCTAACTATTTAGGCTCAAGAAACAAACTCTTTACCATAGCAACCTGAACTCTCAGTTTGGCAAATGATTTATCACTTCGGAAAACGATAGACATAGGAGTTTGTTTATATAACTTATAGTGAGAAAGGCAACATTTTAATGGTCGCTGACCCCTCCAAATCGTTTACCATAGCAACTAATTGGCATATCAGAGCTAATGAAAATCATAGAGTCATGTTTTTTTTTTCTTATATTGGCATGGGAAAATTCGTATGAAACTTTAGCCATCTAGTCCTTGAATGTATTCTGTAAATGTTCTATTTCTAGAATGGAACTAGAATGTGTAGAAGAAAAAGATCATTGCAGTTATTTCTAAAGATGGGATGTATAGTTTATGAAAATTTACATTCATCAGCCCAGAAGCTGAGCGTGGGACGCTCCGACACAACAATGATCCAAAACACAAGGTCAAGTCCAATTGTGGTTCCACCAAAACAAAGTGAAGGTCCTGGAGTGGTCATCTCAGTCTCCTGCCATCAATATCATCGAACCACTCTGGGAAGAGCTCAAACTTGCCGTTCATGAAAGAATATACAAGAGTTTGAGGACTTTTGCCAAGAAAAATGGGCTGCTTTACTAACTGAGAAGATAAAGAACCTCATCAACAACTACCTCAAGAGACTTCAGAGTGTCATTGATGTTAAAGAGGGAATAGAAAATATAAAGGTGTGTGTAAACTTTTGCTCAGGGTCATTTGTAAAGTTCCTCATTATGATTTAAAAAGAGCAAACACAGTTGTTGTACAATAAATAGCTTCACCCAACCACCAACTCTGAGTGATATTGCATTTATTGCTGTATGATGAATACTAAAAATTGACCCACGGCAGATAAAAATAGCTTGATTTCACCGCTGGTCACTTGGGGGTTAATGACTTCATATAAAATAGCTAGGCACAGATTGAAATCAATCACAAAACACATAGTTTTTCTTTTGAAAAAGCAGCTAAGAAAACACAGAAATTGTGCAGCTCTGAAAATATTGGAGTACGGTATATAAAATCACAGTCCATTCATCAACTAGTTACCAGAGGTTTGGGGCATTCGTGGACTGTTCACTCCTCACATCTGTCAAAAATCTTTCAGAGAGCAGACTTCATTCCAAATGTGATGTAGACTTCTTTATTAATGACTCCGTGCACGCTGCACACGGCCACATGCCTGAGCTGAACAATACATTGTTTATCTGCTACGGTAGTGCATGTAGAAACAGGATCGGCCAGAACATTGGTTATGGCATTCATTACTAGTGAATTATTGATTGGGTCGAATCAGGCTCGATAAGCAGCTGATAGTGGTGGAGGATGTCAGGGTGAGAGCTGGTTTTGTGATTTTTAGTGTCACTCTGTGGTATGATTCGAGGTCTGGATGTGTTCTGTCTGGTCTGAAGCTATTGGCCTTGCGAAGCCATTTTGCAGAACTATTTGAAAAGAGCTCAAATCCCAGCGGCTGTTTCTCAGAATAAATTGCCTGCTTTGCAACGGCACCACTGTCAGCAGAAAAGACTGTAAAAAATATGCAATGTCCACTCGCTACCTGTGATGAATATATGGTGTGCTGGGGTCTCGTGTACCTGTTCGTCGAGGTGCATTTGTATTTATTTCTATTTCTGTAGGGCAACATTTTATTATTAAGTGAGGGTGTCATCATTTTAGCACCACCATGCTTTAGTGACCTTGTGTTTTTAACCAAGACTAAAGTATGACTTTTGCCCATGAAGTGTAATTTCTGAAATGTCTCCAACATTATTAAAGTCGGCTTTCTATGTTTAAGTGAATTTGCATGTTATTATGCAAATTAGAATGATCATGTAAAGGTTAGATATTAGCACAAAATTATGCAAATTTTGCCATTGAGAATGAACATGCCTAAGGACTGGACACTGGGGAACGTGTGTGAATTAAAAACACATAACATCTCATTTAAAGATACTTCAGGTTGCTTTACAGTCTTGGCAGGAGAAATTAGAGCTGATGTTAAAAAGAAAAAAGCCTCATGATACTCCACTTTTCTGAAACTGTACTATGTCACCTATTTCCAGTCTTGCTGCAATCACTGTTTCAACAATCCATAGAGTCTTAATATCTAACATTTTTTACATTTCAGAGGTAGCAGAAGGAGAGCAGGTAACCCTGCAGTGTTCCGCTGTGTCTTCGATGGAACTTTAAGTTTTCACAGTTTCCTGTCGATGTTGACATCCGTGATCAGCTTTTTGAAACACAAACAAAGGATTGTTCAGTCATTTAAATGGCTTTTTAACTAGATCTGTGTGTTTCTGACAATATGTTGTACTTGACATTAAACTAATTTAATATTTAGAGCCATTAGGAAAAGTTAGGAAAAGTCCTCAAAAATGTTCTTTTACAACCATACAACATGTATAATAAATAACCCATAAACAAATATTAAATATTCATATTGTCATTGTGTTTTCACTTTTTCAGTTAAATTTTACAGGGTATCTCGCCCAAAACCGTTCGAGGTAAGTCTAAGAAATCAAATGCTGGGAAGTTTTGCATTTGTAAAGATTTGTAGAACTGTGAAACTCATTGAAACTTCAAATTCAGGGAAGGTTATCAGTCTGTACAAGAACCTTGCAAGTACTGTGCAGGCTTTATATAAAATAAAATATAACTTTAAAAGTAATTATCATAGAGAAATTGGGGTTTGGTTATGGAACCTCCTTAACTCTACCTCAGCTTTGGAAAATAATTGAGACGTGGGGATTTGTTTAAATAACTTAGAATCTAAAGGGGGATTACTATATTATGTTACTGAACCATCCATAGCAGCCCATTTATACTAAATATAATCTGTTATATGCTGTTATATCCCATACTGTTTTACTCATGCCATCGGCAACAGTAAAAATACTTTTAAATGGCACTAGCACAAGCTAACCTCAATTCAACGTGAAATGTTTTACAATATTTAGGCACTCACTTGGTAATATTAGCATTAGCACGCTAGTCATTTTAATTGCTTATGTAACATTTTAAAAACAGGCATTTTGTTTATTCAAGCACATTGTTGTTTCTATAAATACCTGTATTTTCTAATTGAAGAAGAAGCGACAGAGCATGATTGTTTATGAATTTGAAGAAGCGGTTAGAAAAGTTACAGCACAGTATTGGATTGCAAAGTTTTGCTCACTCCGACGAGGATAATCAACTTTACACAAGGTTCAGCTACATGAGTTTTGGGCTCCACACCTATAAGCGTACCTTAATCATGTTGTTTCAGTAACATTGCACATCTATCAGTCCATTGTGATCTGCTTGTCCTTGTTTGGCAATGATTCGTTTGATAAGTTCGTGATTGGTGCTGTTTATACAATTGTTACATAAACTACTGCCTGATATCCCAAGCTGATAAAACCTTTACAGCTTAGATGCACAAGCTTGTGGTGGACACTCGTCTTTAAGAGGCATTGTATCTTCCAGTCCTCAGCAGGAGATAATACTTTCAGACCTGTCAATCATTCAGAGTGACATGTTTTCTCCATTACGTGCGCCAGCATGGGTTACCCCTCGTATTCCTCATGCTGATGTTAGATTGTAATGCATCTATGAAGCACCACAGTGGATAAATTGGCCTGCAATAGAAATGACTATTAAAATCAAGTTACGTGCATTTAGAAGAGTCTAAGTGCTTTCCCTCAACCACAAAGTCATCGGCCACTATTGGCTATTTTTGTATTTCTTTAAACATTATTGTTGTTGTTCAATTTGTTTCAAAGGGGTACTGTTTTGTATGTGTAAAGACCAAAGGCTAAAATTGCCCATTTTGTGAAATGGCCAAAATAACAGGGAGACAAACCAATCTTTTCCTGATGTTCAGGCTTCAGATTGCCGGTTTGTGAAACGGATGTACCAGCTCTTTGTGAGAGGACCGGTCAAATCAATTGCACCCTGTTTTTTATTGAGAGTAAATAGCAGTGCACATGTTTACATATTCATCTAAATGTGTCTCGCAGCCTTGTGGGTGACATCTAGATATTTGTATCAGGAAACTGAATCAGGATCCGTATATATCCAATAAATTACCCAAACACAGGGAGCGCTGCTCTCTCTCATCCTAGTCAAAGCACAGAGAAGAGCAGTTCAAGTTTCCTTCCACGCAAAGGGTATGCTGCAGATCTAGGTTTCTACCATATGCACAAAAAATAGCAGTTACTCAGTTTTAAATTCATGATACTGTGCAAACACATAGTAATTATTTAACATTTTAATTTCCTAAAGTGTGTGTTTTTAACCGTTATTTGTTGTTGGGGATGTTTTCAGCCACTTTAGGGGGATTTTGAGTGTAAATTTGGCCTTAACATTTTCTCTGTTTCAGCAAATGGAATGATTTTTGGTGGCAAATAATACTTTCACATACATTTTGGGAAAATACAAAAATGCACTGGGCAAATTCACTACCCTTTTTGTTGTCTGTGGCTGTTAACAGCCAATAAATTAAACCGCTGTAAAAATAAGATCAATGTATACATGTATTTTTTGCATAAATCTCTTTATCCAACTCAGCTCTAAAAAAGGTTTGTTTGTTTTTCAGGAATTTTACCCCTTTTTTTCAATAAATCCAGGAATTTTATCCTTTTAATTGTAAAGGTCTTGACACTGATTTCAGAAAAAAAAAAAAAAAAAAAAACACCTTTTCAATATGAACTGGTTTTTTTAACCTTTTACACAGTCTTGAACATGTCAAACATTAGTAACTGATGGTAAATTAGAAAACTTACCGGTAAGTACTGATGTTTTTTTTTTTTTTTTTTCATTAGTTTTTGTTTAGCACCAACTTTTCTTTTTTTGCAAAGCCATGACTCCAAATGTGCCTTGGATACCCGAGACAATGGTAAATTTACCTGAATAATGGCATAGAAGTTGCAAATAAATGGAAATTACTTTTAGTGTGTATGTGTATGCCGGGTAATATGTTCTGTTAGTGTGTTCTGTCATTCCAGGAAGACTTGCAGCAAGTCACTTGATGCTCTTTACAAAGGTTTTTGTTTTATGCACCTCTTACATGTTCTTCTCTTTAATCGTAAGCTGAGTTTGTGCAAAAAACAAATATTGATTTGGTAAGTTTTTATATCACTTTAAAACACTTTCAAATCTTTTTGCAGTGGTTCAAAATTGAAACATATTCAAAAAAGTTACACAATAGCTCAATGCTGAAAGTTATGTGGCAGACCTAAATGATATGGCAGCTAATTATACAAGACAAAAACCATGATTGCATATGAAACCAGCAGGTTACTTATCTAGCACAAGGTAAAAAGTGAATGCTGCTGTTTACTTTTCACCTGACATTTTTTTTTAAATCTCATCCATACATTTCCGTTTTCATGTCAAAATTGCAACAAAAAAAAAACTCAATTAGTAAAGGATGGAATGACTCTACCAAACCAACAGGTTGCCATATTTTGTGTCATTTAAAAGTGAGTATTCAGCATTGAGTTAAAAAAAAAACACAAGTGCCTTTATTCTGTGATCTAATAGGATACATCATGCGATCTTCTACATGCTGTTAGCCATGATAGCACTTTTTGTTAGTTTGATTTACTGCTGGTTCTGATTGACGAGAGTCACAGTGACATCATCGTTACACTTTGGAGATGCTGTCTTATTTAGGGTTTCATGTGTTGTAAACGTTTGGAAATAGGTTGAATGTACTATATGCAACAAATGACAAACATTTGTGTTGCACAGAATGTTTATTTTTGATAAGTTATGCTGTTAGTGGTAGGTTTGCTTCTGGTTTCTTGAGCGTCTGGCTATATTGACTGATGGAAATATAATTTAATACTCACTTTATACCTCACAACAAATAACAAGATTAGTGCTTTAGCTTTTAGAAGCTCTACAATTCGAGCTATAAATGTGTCTAATTTGTGTTTCTATCTAAAAGTGTTTTTAGGAAACTCAAGTATATTTTATATGAATAGTATATGCAGCTAAAACCACAGAAATCTATATTTGGGGCTAGATGACCAATTTGGCAATTCCAAAGACACTATAGTGTAAATCTAAAAATGAACGATCATGATGATAATAGGTAATCAACATGACATCAATCCCAATGCAACCTTGCATAGCAAACTTGCTTAATAGCTCCGAGAGAGCAAACAAACCTGTCATCACAGTGCACCGCAGCAGAGCTCAGCCCAGCATGAGGCCAGTAATCAGTGGACAAGAACATTGATTAAAGCCCCTGAGCACACAGATTCATGTAAATGTATGCATGTTTATGGGCATATTTAATTGGAATCAATTAAAATCAGAGACCCTTAGGAGTGGACTGGCACTGCTTCATTTTCAATCCTGATAATTATCACACTTTCATGCAAAACATGTTCAGTCATGGAGCTAAATGTGCATCAGATGGGATTCGCACGTACCTTCGGTTAGGTTGGAGCCTTTTATCGTTTTTCCTCCATGAGATTCTGGGTTTGGGAGACGCCCTTGGCCGACACTCGAGAGACACATCTTTCCCAACAGTTGCTATTAGCCGAATGGGATTGGTGCTGAACAAGGGAGCTGATGCTGACATACACACACACACACACAAAAGACTTCAATTAAGCAGCTCCAAATAATTCAAAACCTTTATTAGGAATGTTTTATGAAGAATGGAGTTAAACTAGGAACTTGTTTTGGACGAGTTATGGTCCATTTTTAGGCCTGAGACTACTGGTCTGTTTCTGCAGGCCTTAAACCACTGGCCTGTTTCTGCAGGTCTTACACTGCAGTAAAATTTAGCTACATATACAAATATTTGAACTTGTGAATGTGTTTTTTAGCCTTTTTAATTAAATTACATGCTCTTTATCTGAAGCAGGGCTGATAAAATAATATGGAAAATATGTACTCCATTTTCACGCCTTCACATCACAAATTATGAAAATTTAAGATATTGGTGCTGAATATTGATATAAAAATGCTGATTTTACAATACAACATTTAATGTAAAATACATATGTTAAATTATTTCAGGCATGATATTTGAAGTAAAACTTACATCAACCACCCATATACAAAATTAAATGTGAAATTCTTTGCATGTTTAAATAAACAAATGCAATAGTACACATCTGCCTCCCTTTTTGACAGTTTGCTAGATTCATGAAGTCCCCTTGAGAAAAATTCTCCTGCCACCATTGGTGAACCATTTACAAAGTACCAGATGTGTTGGGCACCAATACACAATAGCTTGTTTATAAGGAAAAAAAAAAAAACATTGTCATCACCAGTGCCACTTTGTCATCACCCATACTTGTTAAACCCATGTACACAATGCTAAGTGATGTGTAGTTCAGGCTCAGCGCAATGAAACAAGTGTCTCCAGGCATTTCTTATTGGTCACCAGCATTTAATTAACCATATCAAAATGGACTAGAGGCTTTTTTTTGCATAACGCTTTAGACAAAAATGCAAAAGAACGACATTTGCTCCGTACAGATCATTCACTGATGATTTAACACAGAATTCACAGGAATCTTACAGTTTAAATCTGAGTTTTGACATGCATTACAAACCCTTTCCTACAAGTCCCCCCTTTCACCAGTTCAGTCAAGGACATCGTCACCCACTTCTCTGCCCTGTAGGATAAGCGTGACCTGGAAGTGACTGTACTTAAATGTGCCAGCACTGAATTCTGCCTTTAGGCATGGCTCATCTGAATGATGGCCGCTGTTGGCTGTGTAATATGTCACTGCAATATGTGCACACGTTTATTACAGAGAATAGACTAAGTCACAGATGACAGCTTTCCCTAAAGGCACTAGTAACAGGAGCTTTCGGCACATTAAAAACCATTCCTTCCTCCCTCTGACTGTCAATGCTCACTAAACATGCTCTTTACAGCTTGAGGGAAGTTAGCATGTGCAAATTTACGAGACAAGCATTTAATATTCTTCGTATTCTTTCATCAACGTTGCTCTAGTTGAAATGAAATCAGAAAGACGTCCAGGAGAAAAGATGGATTTCATTTATAAACAGCATGCAATGTATAGTTTGCACCATGACAATCACTGGCTCAGCAATCATTAATCATGTTCCAGTGTCGTAATGTTAATTTTAATGTATTGTACGTACATCTTTTACTTTGTTGATATAAAATGTGTACTTTTACTCCCATACATTTCCACCAAGTCTGTTTAAAACTTCCACAGAATTAAATGATGAAAGGAAACACTACATGCAAGCTATTCATGCACTTGAGTAATCATGAACGCACTTCCTGTTTTCTAGAAAACAAAGCATTTCCAGTCCATGGAAGTTGGAGTTTTGGAGTATCTTAAATTGTGTTATGAGGAGAAATGAAGCCTTTGCAGGTTTGATGCAACATGTGCAAAATTTGTTTGAATTTTGTTGGAATGTAATTTTGATTTGTTTTAGTCACTTAATCACACATTTTAAAAGAAAAGAACATAATCAGAAAAGAATGCAATATAATTTAAAATACATACACAATAAAAGTACCCTAAAATGAGTTTTGTTGAGAATGAAAACAAAATATTTCAGTTTCAAACATTGTTTGAAGACCTCATCTAACCTCGAAGTCAAGTAAAGAAAGCTTTTATTTTTGGAAACAATTTTTGCAATGGATTGTTGCACTCATGGTGCAGTATCAGAGCTGAACAGGCCATCATATCGATAAAAAAAACTTTATTTTGTGAGATGTGTGAATATTTTCTTGAAGATTTATTACAACGGGGGCAGAGGTAAGAACTTTGGACGTTGCAAGGAACATCAAGCCGTTTTCAGCTCACAAAAAAGGAATATAGGATTCCACAAACATACATAAAGGATTCTGAATAAAACTCGCGGCATATTTTTGATGAATAAACATAAAGATGGTTGTAGGAATGTCAGAAAATGTTTATTTCGACACAGCTATGAGAATCTTCCCTGGCTGGCTTTGATGCAGAGAATTTGTGATTTTCAGCCAATACTGTGTTGAAATTGCTTGAATAACCCTTTAAAAACATGATAATTGTTTGAGGCTCAAATAATTTTGTCATTTATTTCAGTCACACGTCTTTTACTGATTAGAGCACTATGGACGAACCAGAGCTTATAATGAGTATTTTAAATAAAAGTGACCCCTATAGGAAAGACTAAACCCAACTGCTTGCATCTTCCAGTGTGTGGAACAATTGAAGGCGACAAGGAGAAAATGAGGCTGTCTCCAGTAAACACCATTCCAGCCGACATCTCTCCTTTGTCTTGTTCTGGCGATACCCACACAGGGAGTTCTGGCACTTTCAGCAATGGCTCAAATATATTTTTTATGAGTGACAAACCCACCAAACCCAATCCAGCCTTTCTGTTTCTCCCCTCATTCGCTTTCTCTTTCTGTCTTTTCATCTGGCCTGCTTTACTCTCGTATGTTTGTGACGGCTCCCTCTGTGCAGTTTTGCTTCAGCCGATGCGATAGATGGCTAACTCAAAAGCGCTATCAGCTTTCTTTATTCGAGAAATGCGCTGCCAGCAGACATTTAAGGCCTGAAACAGTTTTGGAGTTCAAAGAAAGCAGAAATTGATTGCTTTTTGCTTTTGTTTTGTCTTTGATACTATTCACTATTGAACGTTTGAAGCTGCAGGTTATTCATTGTGTGTGAGAGAAGGCAGCTTGTCGATAAAACTTCCAATAAGAGAATGAAAATGTACATGTGAGGTGAAACTTTTCTAAACACTACAAAATAATAGCTAAAAGACATTAAACGGACATACCCAAACTGAATTTCATGCTTTTTGTGGACCATTTGCAGTATATGCACAGTTTCAGTGTCTTTTGAAAGAATTGTCTAGGCCCTTTACCAGAACTATACCTTTTTGTTGGAATGATAATGTTAAAATTTCCAGTCATTTATTTGGTTGTTGGCATTTTGACAAAACCCCCTTTTGTACCAACTGTATTGTACCTTAAAATACTTAAATCTCAGCTTTCCAAAGATATAACATGTTTAGCATTGTCTCTGGGTTTCCGTATGACATAAAGATAACTTTTAAACCATGCATTGTCCCATTGGCGGCATTCCGGAACGCTTACATGCTACAAACAGTGCGATAACACTACTAGTAAAGCAGTTACCTAATATTTTGAGCTCTGCGCTGGAGTAGATGGCTCCATATTTGTTCTCTGCGATACACTGGTACATTCCAGAATCAGCCTGCTGTAGTCTGTGAATGATAAGCTCTCCATTGACCATTTCAACTCTGCTCTGTGGAGAAAACAAAGCACTTTAGAACCATACATTTGATCTAGTATCAGTCAGATACAGTGGTACCTCGAGGTACGAATGCTACGAGTTACGAAATGTACACGATATGAAAGGTCTCACAGGGCAAAATTTTGCTTCAAGATATGAAAAAAATTCCAAGATACGAAAAACACCAACAGTTCGGCTCTATTTTCTGCTCTATTGTCCAGGCGCTCCATTTTCCCATTGCAGACAGTGCTACAAGGGGCTGATACCGTTTTGGTGTTAGTAATTTGTGAAATATCTTAAGAAAGTTAACTTTCATGTGTAGTGCCGTGATGTTTTCTGCCACTCATTCCACCTGCTCACATTGCGAGGTAAGGTTTCACATTTACATTTTGCATGTGTTTTATTATCATTTATTAAATTAACAATGTGTAGATTTAAGGATTGAATAAACGTTAATTGATTTTGCTCTGGTTTTCCATTTTTATCAACTTACACTGGTGTTTCTGAGAGCCATTAAACATGTAAAACTTGCATCGAGATACTAAATGTTCGAGATTCGAAAGCCAACCTGGAACGGATTAATTTCGAATCTCGAGGTACCACTGTATAGAGTTTAAGGCAATCATTTCATTGAGTGTTTGTATCCAGAGAGGAGAGAGAATGTGCTTTGGTAGGTGGTCCATCTTTCGGATTCTCTTTCTGTTGGCAACTCCACTGAGAATCTCAAATGTGCCTTGTCAAGTTGAAAAGGAGTGGTCAGGTACATTCCTGCACCTTCCCCACTCCCACAGTGTGCCTTGAAATCCACAGAAATGGGTAGGCAGAAAATGTAAAATTTAGCCAATTGTTTTATGGGATTGTGCACGTTTCTGAAAGAGTGGCAAGAATTTCCCTCTTTTCAGTGAAGTGAAAGTGACAAAGGGTCCAGATACGGAGTGACCCATTGTAGGAATTTGTGCTCTGCATTTCACCCATCAAGTGCATTCACTCACACAGCAGTGAACAAACACCACTGGAACCATAGCTGCGCCAATCACTGAGCACATGGGGAAATTGATGCCATGCTCAAGGGCACCACAGTTGTCTGAGGTGGGAGAGAGTGAGGTTTGATCCCCGAGGCCACCTTCAGCTCCCAGTGGAGCTGGAGATTGAACCTTCGGATCACCAGAAAAGGTCCTTGGGCCACAACTTGCCCATTTGAATGTTAATATTGACTCTCAGAATTCACTTTAAAATGTAATTTCCTGACAGTTGGCGTCAGAAGATACAATATTTTAAATAGTACTTTTCTTTTATGTTTGTGCTCACATTTTTATACACATTTAATTATTCAGCATTAGCATAAAGAGCCTAAAACAAAAAAGTCCCCGTTTGTCAAACAAAGAGCTCTGTGTGTGTGTGTGTGTGTGCGCGTGTGCGTGTGTGTGTGTGTGTACCTGTGTGCTGAGGGGTTCTCCATTGCGCAACCAGCGGTATGTGGGCCTTGGCTTTCCTGTAGCTCTGCATTCCCAGTGGAGCTGCTCTCCGCTGTCCATCTGAGTGTCATTTATCATGCTGATCCACTGCGGCAGAGCTGGGCACCATGGAAGATAGACAAGATCAGAGAGCATTTTTAAGAACTTCCACTTCTAGAACATTTAAAAGAACAGTTAACAGAACAGAAACACGTTTTGTTGTAGTGGAGCTACAAATCATATTAGGTTTTAATCAAATTTTAATTTACAATCAAATGCATAATGTCCTGCTGCTGCTCTGTTTTAACTTTGTTAACATGCAGTTTGTGGGCAGCAAGTGTCACATCGTCCTTTAAGATGAATATAATAAAGAGAAAACCAGCAGGGAGTATTTTCATTAAACATGAAGAGCAAAGATGTTTTTAGTAGTCGGTGTGTAGAGGAACCTTATCTGAGCAACAGTTGACTTTGTCCATTTTGTTATTTTTGTGCATGCTACTTTGTCTTTAAGCAATTTAGCAGACCTGTGTTGACCTCTGTCATTCGTCATTTTAAAGCTTCATAATCGCATCCAGAGGTGCTTCTAGGATCAGAGCTTCAGGGATGATCTAGCATTTGTCATGCAGACACAGTGCCTCACAAAAGCTGCAGAAAATCCAACACTGTACTTGTCATCAATACACCAGAAAAAGAAAGTTTGTCTATGACCAACACATTGAGAATTAAAGATTTTGCCTCTATGTCCGCTCTCTGTTTTTTCACTGCTTTTTGAACTGATATATGAATACATTTTACATATAAAACATAGTTTTATAACTTGGCTGTTTTTTTTTTTTTTTTTTTTTATAAAATTTTTTCGGTATTGGTTTTTTATAAAATTTTTTCGGTATTGGTTTTTTATTCCAATGTATATATAAATATTTTGGGTGTAATGATTCACATACTCGTTATAAGTTATTCTATTCAGCCTGAAACTTTTATATAAAAAAAATAATAAATAAAGAAGCTGGTATTTAGCTTCACATGGCAGCATTCTGTTAATATGACGAGTGGAAGGATTTGTACAGTGAGTGGCAGTCATCCATGCGCGCTAGCTGTTTATTCTCATGTTAGAAAGCACTGTAGATTCTTGTGTTTTTCACCTAAGGTGATGATGACACAATTTTCATACTTAAACATTACATTTAATTTCTTACCTCTGAAGATAGACCTCCACCATTGCTCAATGTAAATGGAAAAGAAAAATACCGTACTTTTAAGTACTTGAAAATTTGATGCTTTTTTTTCTAAAACGTACAGAACCGTGACCCTAGTATATTGTTTCGAACCGAATCATGATTATTGTGAACCATTACACCCCAAAAATATATATAAACATTTTTAAACTTTGGCCGATCATCGCTGGCCACGCCCATAAGCTGTCGCCAGCAGTCACTCTCATTCTCCTCAACAGAAGCTGAGTGTCTCCATTGGAAATAAATGGGATTGCGTCGCCCTGTTGCTGCTTGTTTCTTCTGGACTGCACACGGCATAAGACTGTGTGGTTACAGTGTGTAACAGTGAAAAATACAAACTTTAAAACTTCTGTAATGAATCTGTATTGTTTACAGACGATTTTTGAGAAAATCAAGTTGTGAATGTGCATTTTCAGAGTCTGCTGTCACCTCCGACTCTCAAATGGATTGAGCAGATATGTCTTTTTTGCTCGTTTTAACACGAGGAATAATGAGAGAATAAAAATAAAATTACTTTTGCATTAGAATATTTTAATAATTAAAAACATGTCTGTGATTTCTGGAATACTAATAGTAAGCATAGCTTTTTTTGTGACAGCACACAGACTTTACCTCTAAATCATGAAAGGAAGAGGAAATCTGCAGGTCACCTCTGGCAAAAGCATGGACACCTTGAGTTACTGCTATTGGACATGGTTATAAAACCAAACGGCCTCACCATCAACCCACCCATTCCTCATTCCAGGCACACAGCTGGGACAATAGTACCAGGCCACAGCCTTGAAGAGGAACCATGCCCATGCCCGTTGGCATCCATTAAGTCGTTGCTCACTCAAGACACGTATGTCAATTTGCAGCTGCTGCATGTGACTTATAATTCACAAGAGCTGCGACAGACGGCTAACCCGCTCTGAGAGAGAACCTCGCTCAAGGCAAGCCTTCAATCACAGCGGTTGGGGAAAAAGGAACATGGAGACTAGATTGTGTGCATGTAAATTGTAAGAGTCTGTCTGGAAAATAGTTTGCGAGTGACAGAAGGCTGAGGATTGAAAGTGATTTAATTTATGTGAATGTATCGATGTATGGAAAAAAAAAAACAACGTAAAGAACCATTATAAATCTTTTTATATTTTTGAACCATTGATTCATTTTCCACCCTGCTTATTCCCTTTTGGGGTCACGGGGGTCTGCCGGTTCCCATCTCCAGCACACATAGGGGGAACACATATGGGAACACAGGTTGCCAGTCCATCGCAGCTTTATTTAATGTGTTAAATTTAATATTTTTATTAATATTATTATTATTATTATTATTATTATTATTATTATTATTATTATTATTATTATTGTTATTATTATTAATTATTATTATTATTATTATTATCATTATTATTATTATTATTATTATTATTATTATTATTATTATTATTATTATTATTATTATTATAAAACCGTTAAATTAAAAAAATCTAAATAAACAAATAATTCAATAAATAAAAAACAAATAATTTAATAAATAAAACATTAAAAAATAAACAAATTTAAAAATACTAAATACTAAAAAAACTAAATACAAATAAATTAATTAAAAAATGTAAAAAATATATATGAAATAATTTGTTTAGATTACCAATTAGTGTAATTCTTATAGGTACACTGAAATTTAGCAGGATCAATTATACTACATAGGGCATCACGTATAGATTGAGCTGAACTGAAATAGAAATAGCTGTGTAGGAGGCTTAAAATTGGGTATGGCGAGGGTGAGAAAGACCATTTTTTCTGTGCCATCAGCTTGATTTTAGAGATTTTGTTCTATATACACTTCTGCTCCATCTTGATTAGCTTGTTTACAGTGGTACATGAGCAATATGAAGAGAACAGAGCAGATACTAGGGGAGCCAGCACAGGGCACTACGCGTGAGCTGCTTCACATCTTGTTCGTCTTATACTGACATGTTCACTACAAGTGAATGGAGACTACTGACAATGGAAAGAACACACTAAAGCTATGTTTGGTTGTTTGTTTTTTATGACGAGTAAGACGAAATGCTGTTATTTTGTCAGGCTTTGTTCAGCCAGACTGTGTGATGAATCATAAATCCAGGGGACAGACATAAACCTCTTGGATCCAGGTTTTCATAAAATCACTAGGACACTGCATTCATCTTGTGGCCCACTGATACATTTACTTGTATGACATAACACACTTCATCTCAGTCACAAACACTATCAAACAACTAAATAAAAGAGATGAGTCTTGGGAAGATCAATGGAGACCCTGGGCGCAGTGGTAAAGCGAAGCATTCAGTTACCCAAGCAATGATTAAAAATATATACATTGAATTTGACAAGTCTTTTGAGAACATGAACAAATGTTTCCTGTGAAAAAACTAGCAGTATTTCTTGGAAGTACTTTGGAATCATTTTCATCATTTTCATTATATATATTAACATTAGAACACTTCATGAAGGCATTTACACATGAAAGGCTACTCAAGGTATTTACAAATTAAACAAAATTCTTCAAACCCATGAACTTTTAATGATGAAGAAAAGATTCCAAAACAGAGAAGCGCAAACAGCGCACAGGGGGAGATCTAAGTCTCTCTAATGATGCTTTTCAGAGAACATTTCAGTTTATTACTGTTCAGTTCAGTTTGCTTGAATTTGCATTTTATTAAAGCTTCAGAGTGGCTGTGTTGTAAACTGTCAAAACCTTTTATACCCCACCCACAACGCTGTGATAAAGTCTCTGCCATTATCACGCTAGATTCTTTTCCCTGCAAGGTGATTCTTTTTAAAAATAGAGTATCACTAAAGTGGTTCAAAGCAGTTTTTATTATTTTGTTTTCATTAACGGAACTTTGTATTACAGCATGCTGTCCCAAATACTTTCCCTTTCCTTTTTCCAGGGTTCTAAACAGAATTGAAAACTGAGCATCAGATTTTTACCAAATGATTTTACACTCACTAAAACTTTCTCTGAAAAAACATTTTAGATTTTGTACAGTAATGCCTTCTGCACACCTTAGGGACACCGTCATGGTCTTTTTACATTCCCCTATAGTCCTCTTTTCGTCCCTTCTCCTGCTCTTGCCCCTCCCACCCTGTTTCTCTCCTAATTGCCTGCACACCTGTCTCTCATTCTGTCGGGTGACTATTCTCAGTACTTCAAACCTTCATGTCAGTCTGCTGCATTCAATCTGGTTCCTAAAGTTCTGTACCAGGTCTGTGTTAAATTTATTTCAGTTTTCATTGTGTTAATCAACACTGATTCTGTTAGATTTATTTCCAAGTTAAATCAGGTTTCCTGTCTCTGTTTTACTTAGTGATGGGCAAAGCTAAGCTATGCATATATTTTATTGGAATACATATAATAAAACAAAAACAATTTAAGTGATTACAAGATGGGAATGCCCTGCTTCCTTTGATTTCATTTCTCAAGTACAAGCATTTGCAAATGGATAAGAAGTCCCCTGCGCTTAGAATGTACTCACTATAGACCTGCAGCTGTCCCCTGAAAGCAGTGCCTCCTCGGTTGTTCTCCGCTTTGCATTCATAACTCCCGGAATCCTCCAGCTGGATGTTGGGGATCTCCAAAACAGCCTGGGATTTGCGTAGACGGGCTTTCTTTGGGATGTTCCCACTCATCTTCCTCCAGGTGATTGTAGGGACAGGGCTGAAATGAAAAGATAAGCAAAAAGAATTGACATTTAACAGGAAAAAAGGAAACCTAACCTATTAAGACATTGCTAGGGTCAGATTACAATTGTATATTTTCATATTTCTATTTGAAACAATTAGTTGATTTTAAAAGGCTTACTACTAAAATATTGCTGTGTTTTGAAGAAACAGACTTTGGTGATGATGATTCTAATAGAATTGCAGTGGCCAAAGCGGTAACACAGTTGTCTCTATTGTGCATAAAGCTCATCCAGGTTTCAAGACAAGTTTCAGTATTAAGTAAAAGCTCAATCATTTGTCTCTTTTGTACCTTAATTCAAAGGCAATGTAAACTGAAGTTTTTTTCCACTTTTCCTGCTGTTTAATTGGGTGGATTCGGCTGCTGGGATCCCAAGCCCAGAATGAGTTTCAAAGTGAAGTGATTAGTTCCTTCCTGAGTTTTAAAGCACATTATAAAGAGAGAAATAATGGACTGTTGTTGTTTTTCAAACTTGTTTTGTGGAAATTATTGTTCCTTGCGAATCTGGCAAAAAAAAAAAAAAACTGATTGTCTAATAATGAATGAACTAAATCAAGTAATGAATGAATTATTCTACTTTGACTTGTCTGGTCTGACCTATAGAAGACCAAATTGTGCACCATGTCCCCACGAGGTGAAATGTGTTATACCCCTGAACTAGACCCTGAAATTCCTATTGAAAATACTTTTGGCAGTTCAATTTATTTAACTATTTTAAGGTTAAATATAGCATGTCTTGTGAAACATAGAATAATGATGATTGTAACCATTTCAGATAACTTTTCTATTTCTTTTACAGAATATTAGCAGCACCTTTTTGTGGATTGCATCAAATGTATCAAAATAATGAAAGTGTTTCCATTGAAGCTGTTTATATCTGTGTGCGCATTTTAATAAATACATCTTCTCTCATCACAATGGTCATATTCCAATCAATCTGATGCTGCTAGCTCTTTGATGGTTTGTGTTGGAAACATTTTTGAAAGCAGCTCCTTTATCTCAGCTCAAAGTGTGTATTTGTGCTAATTTGAAACGCTGATACTGTGGTCTTTTTGAAAGCACGAACAGGACAATCTGATATGGCGGTAGTGTGTAGGGCTGTATGCTGGCTAACACAATAAACGTCTAGATTGCTGTGCAGATAAGCAGTATTTGTACACTGCCATCCATCCCTATTTGCGGTGGCAGCGGGCTTGTGAAATGACCTCCTAGGTGCATCGCCTGCACACAGATAACCTGCTCTATCAGACACCATCAGCACTGCTACAAGATGACAGCTCCATTTCACAGCCTTCCAAAGATGGAAATGTGACGGCCAGGAAAACCCCAGCAACGCCATCAATCATCCACAGGCCCCTCTGATGAAAACACCCATTTCTAAGTCCTTCTATTATCTATCCGGACGTTTATCCGCACAGGATGAAGTTTGTGACCTGTCAGTTATAATCAAGAGCGGTCTGTGGTTAAACCCAAGGTTGAATTGAGCACGACAACTGAGGAAAGCCGCTAGTATAGCTGTGACATCCTTTCAGCGTTATGCTAGGAAATGATTTATCCTCCCCACGTCTCCTGAAATCACAGCAAATATTTTTCATTGAGTATATAAAAACTTTACATTACACATTTAGCAGATGCTTTTATACAAACAGATCTTGACATGCAGATCGTGAGAAAGTTACTTGTCCGTCACTTATCCTCAACAAGAGGTTCCAGCTAATTCCAGAAACAAATTAAATGCGTTAGATGATGTTTTTATTTTAATTATCGAATGTATTTTTTATCCTTCTCACAGGCCATTAGATAACTTATATGCTAATCTGAATAAAATACATTTTGGTAATTATTGTGCCTTGAAAAGTCTTGAGTTGCTCGAGTATCTATTTAAACCATTAAAGGAATTCTGGGAAGATCGCTGAGAATGCTGGGACATTTCCCATTGACTTACCATGGGTCAAAATTTGTAAAACTTAAAATGAGAACTTTATAGAAACTTACAACATGTGGAGGATTTCTATACAATGGCATACCAACCACTGAGCAGAAGTATTTGAACCCCAGACTCTAAAAGGAGGTAATTATTTACCATTGCCTTATAATGGCCATTGAAAATAAATGAAGAAAACATAAAATAATGTGGATTTTATTATGTTTATCATAGTAACAACTTATTTTTTATAACCTCTCCAACAGTTCCCTAGCAACCAAACTGTTTACCACAGCAACCAAGTTCTCTGAACTCTACCTAAGCTTCGGTAAATCATAGAAACATGGGGGTTGATTTATAATACTCATAGTGACAAAGAAAGTATTGTTTTATGTCACTAACCACTCCATAGCAACCAGGCTGTTTACCATGGAAACCAATTTGGCATCTCAGCTAAGGAAAATCGTAGGAGACATGAGGGTTGGTTTACTCTTATTGACATTGGCTTTTAAACTGCAGCATCAACATCAAAGTTTGCACATGACTTTAGCCAATAGGGCGTTGTTATTAATATCATGATTATTATTTTTATTGAACTATGTAAGAAAACCTTGCACAATATTTGCGCTATATACTCAATACAAAAGACTAACAGAATAGCTGATTATTATCTCTTAAATAGTGTGAGAGGGATCTCGAAAGGTTACACCTTTTCCAAAATGTCAGCATGCATGAAAGCGTCCCCTCTTGTCACCCCAGTAACATTTCCAGCACCAGACTCATCCACCATTATAAGCTGGCACCTTGCCTTTGAAAGTGTACGCCACAATGCCGTCGCTGAAAAGCAATCCTGCAGACATTTCTGGCAGAATGCCAGCACAACTGATAATAAACGCTCCAGTCTGTTCAGTGCACACAATACAGACCCCTCAAGCCACCCTTCTGTTCACTTGCAATACACGCTGAGTGACAGCATGAGGCTAAAAGCCATTTTAAGTTCTGTTTAGTTCACTATCAACAATGGCATTTCATAATAACGATCACTTTAAACTCCCAATAAGCTGCTAATAATATAGAAAACACCATCTCTGGGATTTAAAAATGAAGACAGAAAAAACAAACACACACTGATGTAAATGACTAGTTGAAATGAAATCAATTGCGAATATAATGTCCTCCTTTCGGGGCACTTTGGAGTTTGTCT
>SRMA01025492.1:540854-645854 GCA_007224835.1 Danionella cerebrum | reverse complement strand
TTCAATACTTGTGTAGAGCTCATTTAACAGTTAGGAGTAAAAATAGCTATCCTCCCGGTGCCTGCTCATCTCTGGATGCATTCTGCTCTCTGTTCTGACTGGGGAAATTGGTTATAATTATGATTATTAATATTATTAATGATTCTAAAGGCTAAAGAGACATTTCAGCACTGAATGGTCTGCCTTTGTGTGATTAAAAGGCCCCTTCAGGTGGTACAGTATTAGCTCGATCAAGATTGGTGGGGTGGAGGGATGTTGTCATCGTACTTACTTCCCGAGGGCAAAGCACTCCAGTCTCACTGTGATGCCTTTGGCCGCAAGGACAGTCTGGGGAAAATGTGCTTCAATTTTGGGTTCATACTCCCCCATTACCCCTGCAACAAAGCAAAAAGACAATTGGGTTAAGCTATATGTTATGCCAAAATCCTCAAAATATTGCAAAATAAGGCAAAATCACCACTTTCCTGTTGGTTTCGAAATAAAAAAATGGCACAAATGTTTGCAGGTTTTGAGCTTGTTTGAGCTAGTCTGCTAATGGACTTTCCCTGTGTGTGAGTTCAACTCAGCATGTACTGCAAAGTTGTGTGATATGACAAAGAGTCCATAATCAGTTGTTGTTTTTTGAAAAACTAGTTTGTCTGATGCACTCGTTCGTTCTGATAATATAATCATACCCTCCACCACAATACAAACCCTGAGCTGTTACCATCATCTTCTCATGAGGGTTAAACGTAGCTGAGATAAGAGAGCTCCAAAATAATTGAAAGCAAAGTGTTCTCTAGACATCACTAGACAACTTCACTTCCTTAATTTCAGTCATGTATGGCCGCCCAGATAATAATAATTACTTGATAAGTGAAGATGGCATAAACAGGATATTCAACGATCATGTGCATCTAAAGATCTAAAGATCTATGCTAAGCGGTGCTAAAATCTCCAAAGCACCACGACTTGTATCTCATAAGATACAATTACAGAATTATCTTTTATTTGAAAAATTTGAATTGTACAAAAATCTAATTACTCCCTCCAAGATTGATAAGAGAATATTATTAAGCTTATCTATGCATTTATCAATGGCATAGTTGTTTATTGATTTTCAAAATCTTCTAGGAAGGTTTCTCAATCGGAGAGCAGAGCTGCCATTGGGGTAAGCAAATTTGAAATTGCTCATGGAGTTTATAAATAAACCAAAACTCTCGAAACAAGTGTTTTAAAGCTATTTAGAAAGTAGAACTATGATATTTGGACTTGTTTGTAGTCACAAGTGCTCTTACTTAAAACAAGTACATCTTGTATTTTAGGAGTAAAAATAAAGATTTACAGGAAATTGTAAATTCAAGAATGTATTTGCTTCAAACTAGTCTTTACATCAGCCTGAAAAAACAGCTTAAAATTTGACAGAATGTTCTATTTAAACACAGTGAATGAATGAATGAAAACTTAGATCTTAGAACCAGAAATAACTCCCTAGATTTTAATTATAATTTTTTTTATTCTTTTTTTAATCAGTTCTTAACATTGATAAGTTAAAATAATGTGTCTTTAATATTCTTTAAGTTGGAACATGTTGAGTAAACATTTACTGTTTTAAGATCAGTGGAAAAAAAGTAATTTCAAGCAAATAATCAATCAGAATAAGCATTTTGTTTCTCCTCAAAACAATTTTCTCTAAATAATATTTATTCTAAAAGTCTAAACTAGACAATTCTTCTTAAAATAAAATAAAAAATATAATAAAAAAAATGAGATTTTTTTTTTTAAATGTAAATTTTAGCATTTACAGCTTTGCTTAGATTTCAGCTTTTGCAGCTGCAACCCCAAGCGGTCCACTATACCCCTAAAAATAATGCTTACATTGAGTTTCTCAAAACTGGCCTGGTTTTCTTTTCCATCTGCTCTTCTAAATTTAAATGATACTATGATAATCTTAATTAACTTTAGAGTATCTACCATTTTCACCAATGGAATGATGAAACTGGCAACAAACCTCAGTTTTGTACATTTGAGCATCATGTTTTTGCCTTGGAGCTCTGAAGATCAACTAAGAGCTGCTATCTTTTAACCTACAAATGTTTGCTCGATGAAACCTGACTCTGTGAGGCAGCACATCTTAGATCACCACATTACTCACATCGTTTGGCTCAATCACATGAAACTCCACCTTGGCATCTTCCCGGCTGCTTTTTGGAAGACCCCACTCATTAATTAAATCGTTTGACATGAACCGTCTGCTTCCTCTCCGCAGAGCAAGTTTAATTTATTTATTTTTTTCTTTGGGTTCATGCGAGAGCTTTGTAGGTTTAACCGAGGCCCGAGGTGCTCTTAGATGATGGATTACAGAGCTCACATGGACTCTATTGCTAGAAAAATCTAGAACACCAGCTCTGTAGCACTGACCCCACAATCAATAGTGCAACAACCCAAGACTCAAAAGTCCAGGACCATAAGATAACAAAAATATAACAAATATAACAAAATTGGTAGAACATAATGCAGCATAAAATTACAACTGACTGTTCTTAGGTTGCATCAATTTTAATTATATTACCTTACAACTTTATAAAATAGTGTGACAGTGTTTTTTTTTTTTTGTTTCATTTTGAAAAATCTGCTTTCATTTTTCAAGCTTATCTGTGGAATTATCAATAATGTAGTCAATACTATACGGTTAACTTGGCCAATCAGAACGCCAGCCTTTGTCGAACGTCAAGTTACCACTCTCTCAGAAAATGCCTTCATAAAGTGCCATTCAAAACAGACACTTATGCCAGCATTAACAATAAATCACAAAAAAAAAAAAATCTGGGTCATTTTAATGTTTTAAAATTACCGTCACGTAACAAAGTACCAGTGACTGCATCATACTGGAGCAGTGTTACCTTATAATTTTTATTTTGCACTGTATATCTTTTTTATTATTTATTTATTTCCTTTTTTCCATTCAATTTTTTTATATTAGCATTGACGTTTTGACCAAAATTGGTGGGTACAATTCTAAACCGCTTAAAAACATGGTAAATAATCCACCTCCTCGATGTGTAACGCTGTACAACAATGCTGGGGGATCACAGCAAACAGGTACCATGCAACAGCAAAACCATAGCTGCCGGCAAAAAAGAGAGGGGATCCTCCACAGTAGCTCTCATGACAAGCTGCTAAACCAAATTATTTTTGCGAGTACACCACAGTGGCCGCTGGGAAACGGGGCGAGTGAATTTGTCCTCAAAGCAGAGTACCATTCGTGAGTCTAATTGATGTGCAGAAAAGCATGCAATGTAGAGGAATCTTCAATGGCTGAATTTCACTTCTACGGTAGCAGCCGGAGGGAACACATTCTTTGTTTATTCATGCGGATGTTGTAAGGGACCATCTATATCCATTTGCTGAGAGATATGTCAGCTGGCACTGAGTAAGTCTGCAATTACGAAGGGAAACGCTCCCATTCAAGGGCCTAATTAGCATGATCATTCTTATTAAATGGGGGACTGGTGGATGAATTTTACATGAGAAAGTATTGCTTTTTGCGCTTTGGAAAAAAAATGGCAAATGTTTCAGTTTAACCAGGATCTAAACCAGAATGCACTCAAGAAAAACAAAGGAATCTGGGAAAAAAAAATGCAATCAAATATCTATTAGCATATGGCAAAATGTTTTTAGAACAAAGAAAAATATATATACTCATCAATATAGATAATAATGAATTCTGAATCGCACTTTTCCTATAAGTTTAGTTCTTGTGTAAATCATTGAAGTTCAGGGTGCTTTCACAGCTGACTTTTAGTTCATTTTATTTTTATTTTATTTAAGCAGAAACTGAACTCTAGAGATTGGACCAAAAGCCGACTAAAATGGTGGTCTCTGTAATATTCCAAACGAACTCTAGATCTGAGAACATGATCTAAAATCAAATCCAAACTAAAAGCAAATGCAGACGACAAAAAAAATACAGGCACCTTACTCGATTACATGTGGTATTAAGGAATGGAATGCAGTCTGTGTTGGGAACCAACTGCCAGAGCAGAGCGGGGGGGGGGGGGGGGCACCGTAATCCCTTTGGTTCAAAAGATAAAATAACAGTTATGTATTGTTATATGTATATATGTGCATGTATATAAAATTTTACAATATTTCTAAATTACACAGTTATTTAAATAAGAGCTCTTCTCTTCGATGCTTCTGGGTACACTAATGTTTGGTACATTTTGAAGTTCCATTATTTTCTCTCATGGCTGCGTTCAAGAAATCCCTACATAATTTTAGTGTGTTAGACTGGGAATATTTAAGAATATTTTACTGTAGGATTTTTAATTCTTCCTTCTTGACGCAAAATACATCACTCCCCTATGGTTTACAACAAAAGCAGAGACGGAGATGTGATGATGGGAGTGAGGAGGTTTCACTTTTTTAATCTAGGCCTATTTAGCTTAGATCAGTTTGGATCTTACCACAAACTACTTCTGTTCTCTTGGAAACATACCAAGCCCACTTCTCTGAGTATGTCTCAGGATGCGTTTCTAAACCATATTTGGTTCATTTTCATCTGCTTGAATCAACCGTACCATAAGAGCAAACTCATCAAGACATGTGTAAAAACTACAAAAAAAGCTAGCCAGCAAACCAAACTAAACCTCTTCACCTGCACCTGTATATTTCTAGCTCATTTTCCAAAAGCAGCCTTTCTCTAAACATCTTTTCAATTTCTCCATCAGGCACACTCCTTGTTACACATTTACAATTCCAAAGCGATCTCAAGAGCGTAATGAATTCTGTTTATTGGAATGGATTTTATCTATATTCTATATTATATCTAGAGGGAATTGGCATTCGTGAATTCTCATCTGGCGATGACACATCAAAACATGAGATGCTTTGTTTCACCTATTTCTAAAACTGCTCAGCTTTATAACCATGGAATGGAGTTTTGCGTAAATCAATTTTCCGTTTGTTTTGTTATGCCATGCAGAAGAATCCCTTACAACATCTAGACCTTTCACACCCAAATGCTAATGAAAAACCCATTATTTCTAAGCTGGTTTCAACATCTGTTCCTTAATGACTGCACCACACCAAATGTGCAAATTGACAGAAAATGAGATATTTGTGTTTCTTCATAAGACGAGGAATGCGGTAGTGTTTAATAATCCATTTTCACCTTCATATCTTTACAAATCTACTTCACAGCTGACAGAAAGTAAATCAAATTGGCAGCTCAAACGCATATACTGTATATTTGTAAAACGTTTCAAAGTGGCTACTTTATAAGGGATAGGGAAAGCTTTTTTAATTAGACAATAAAAATACTTACATATATTTCCTTTTTTGGAAAACGATCAAACTTTGCAGTCATCATCTTCAACTGAAACAACAAATCACTTCGTTGTCAGACAGTGTTCTCATGTGCCACTGCGCATCATGACATCCCCATTTCACTTCCCATTAAAATCACCATTATGGGATGTGTCATGTTGCCATGTAGTCTTGAGTCAGCAGTGCACCTATTGAAGCAATTACAAACAGTCCATGCTAAGCACATGTCCACTCTGTGCCTGAGCACATCACTGAGGCATAAATGTTTCCAAATAGCTATCCCTGAAGGGCCAGAGACATTTGCTGTGATTGCATTATGAGATTTGAGTCGCAAATAATCTGCAACTTTTCAAATGTCACGCAGTCGTACAACTCAACATTAATTCCATTTAGCCGGTGCGTATCTCCAGCTCACTTCAGGTGAGAGGCGGTGGTGCACCCTGGACAGGTTGCCAGTCCAACGCAGACAATTAAAAACAATTATACTGAAGCTTTTTGTAATTAAACTACAATCAAAGCTTTTTTACCCCACAGGGCTATCTCAAGGGTTAAAGGTTCTAAATGGCAATCAACAGTAAAAATGGAAGTCAATGGGGCAAAAACAGCCACAAACAATGCATCTGGTGCTACATAAAAACAAAAAATGAATCAATGTTACTGTTGTTATTGCTGTTTGACGTGCAAAACTATGATAAAAACTAAAAAAAAAAACTAAAAAAAAACAGGACATTTTTATATTGAAAATAAGTCTTTTTTTAATCCAGAAATCAGCGACATCAGTAAATAAAAGATATTATTCCTCGGCAAATAAAGGATAAAATTCCTGAAAAAAAGAGAAAAATTTGCCCAGAGTACATTTTTTTTCAAAAACTCCAAAGCATTTTCCCAAAATATGCGTAGAAATTTGATTTTTCACAGAACTTCATCCAATTTGCTGAAACTGAGAAAAAGAGTTGATGCATCTAAAAATGCATGAATGAGTCAATGTATAGAAACATGTCTGAAAAAATATTTTAGCATATTTTCAACCTGATTAAAGCCAGCACTCACTTGCTCTTCGAATCCAAGGACACAGATGGCTTCTTTCACCAATAAATGAATGACAGTGATCGACTTCATTGACACAATCCCCTCATCGAAATGCTGACCCTTCAATGTCCAAGGCCAAACGGTGAGAGCGCATGGTCCCAACACTTTAACAGCTCACTGAAAGATATTCTTCCATCCCTTAAGGTGTGATTCATCATATAAGTACAGAAGGCCTCTGCTGGCTTCACGGTTTCTCCAGGAGGGAGAGGGCACAGACGGGGAAGATGCATGAGTTGCCCTGAGGTGGATTCGAGTACAGATGCAGCTGGGCAGCTTTGATTAAGAGCATCTAAGCCGAGGGAAGGACAGAGGTGGAGTGCTTCAACTGTGCATTCCAGCATTCGAGCCTTTCATACAGTTAATTATCATCATGTCTCAGCACAAAACAGAGTGTGGCCTGTTGTTTGGTGTTCCTTAGCTTGAATGAAAGGTTGTAATATGTGTGTGCAGAATTGAGAGGCTCAGTTGAAGGGGTGGTGAAAAAACACATTAAAATAGTCTTAAATAAATAAGTTTACCTTTACCAGCAATCCCGAAAACAAGGAGCTTTACCACTTCAACTAAAGTATACCATTTCAAATCTAAAATCTATGCCTGTACACCTCAAGCATTTAAGCAATAAAGCCAAAATGAGAGAGTAGTTCTGCAGGCGGTGACCACTTCTCAGTTCCTTTGCTTTCTGCCTGATGTTACTTTTGAATGCTGGTGGTGCCTTTACTCTTGTTCTAGCATGAGACAACATCTGCGACCAACGACTGGCACAGATAGTGCAGCTCATCTAGAATGACACTTCAATGAGAGGTATGTCAGCACGGTGTCCAGAGCATGCAAGAGCTACACAGTACATCAGTAGACGTGGAACAACTCAGTAGCGAGACTGTTACCTCCACCTTTTAGCAGAGAGGGACAGAAGGAGCACTGCAAAATGACCTCCAGCAGGTCAAATGTTTAGAAACTCCATGAGGGTGGTATGAGGGCACAGTGTCTGTTTGCCAGAGAGCACCAAGATTAGCAAATTGTGCACTTTTCAGATAAAAGCAGGTTAACGCTGAGCATTTCTCGCAAACGTGACAATTCTGGAGATGCCGTGGAGACTGGTTTGGCAGTGGGTCAGGAATGGTGTGGGGGGGCTCCATGTGCTCGCCTGACTTCATTTGGGTCCCACCCCTTGTAAGGCCATATGCCGGTGGGTTCAATGCTAGACATCATGTTTCTGGAGGCAGTTAGCAGTTCCTGCAAGATGAAGGCATTGCCCACCCAGACCAGAATCCACTGAGCACATCTGGGACATCATGCCTCACTCCATCCATCAACGGCATGATGCACCAAAGACTGTTCAGGAGTTGGCGGATGCTTTCATCCAGGAGACTTCTCAAGAGACCATCCGCCACCTCGTCAGAAGAATCTCCACACATTTTAGGCAGTTCATAGAGGCCTCACACTACTGAGCCTCTTTTTAACTTGTGTAAGGACATTGTATCAAAGTTGGATCCGGCACCCCAAGAGGTTGAACTTCACATTTTATGTTTACAGATGCAGATTTAACGTAAAGTAAAAAAAAAACATATGGCACGAGACAGATTCAGTAGATTTTACAGTAACACTGAGGTCTGTCAACAAACACGCCAAAAAACTTGCGTCGAAACCCCTGATGTTTCAGCCGGATCTCTGCCAAATGCCGGATTTTTATGAGTGTGTAAAAATAAGGGCAAGCAATAAATTAATTTAAAAATGAATCGTTGACCTTGAATATGATCATAACAGATAAAAATGCTCACTGAGTAGAAAAAAAGTAGTATTAAATGTCTTTATTTGAAATGTCTGATGGAGGGGGTCATAATTTGACCTCGCTGGGGCTGGAAAAGGTGATTGGAGGAGGATGGTCATGGGCTCTCTTCTAGTTTGTCTTGTACCATTGCCCTTGGGTAAAAATAATTGGAGACCCCTGCTTTAATAAAAGGAATGTGACACTTTCAAGTATCCTTTAAAATTAAGGGTGATTTTGATTTAAAATGTAATTTGCAACAGAAATTTTGGGTGAAATTCAAGCTTTGCTAGATATGCCAAATAATTCCAGGCGCAACCAACTGATCAGTTCAACAGTGTGCAGCTTAATAGACAATGTCTGCCAAGAAAACTCTCCATATATCAGGCAAAGAATGAATAAAGATTCCCATCATCTGTGCTTGTGTTATGGGTTACTTAACGCTCACTGAATCAGCTTTTATTCTACACAGCTATTCACACGACCCCGAGTGAATATTGCAAATGCAACAGCCACAAAGCAATTCATCCAAACTCAACATCGTGAGGCTCACAGACATCCCTCGAGATATTTGATTTTCTTTATGGCCTTCAGCCACACACCTCTTTCTTTAACTTCTGAGCAACTGAGAAACATGACACTACTTGAATTCACAATCTGTGCTAACGAGAGGCCAAAAATCCAATTTAGTATGCTAATACATTTAGATGTGTCCGTGTCTCACAGGAGTGTTTCTCAACAACAAGGTTATGCAAATGCTGAAGAGCGCGCTGAAGGGGACGTTGTGTCCTCACAAAGCATGTGCAACATTAAACGTAGTAGGTAAAAGCACGCTCTCTGGGCACTGTAGAACTTTCAGCTTAGTTGATAAGGGATTGCATGCGGGGCAGCTGACATTGACGTGCACCGGTGACAGCAGATACGTTTGCATCTTTGAACTGCAGAAAAATAAAACAGTCAGGTTCGTGGCTCCCTTGTTTGGCTAATGGGATTCCGTTAATAATGAAGCTACAGCCCATTCTGGAGGTGGATCATTGATTCGCTTAATTTTATGCTGGGAAATGATTTCCCCAAAGGCCATTTCACCAGAATGCAATGTGTGGAAAAAATAAAAGTGCTCAATAGCAAAAGATAAAGAACTCTTTTTAATCGGGATGTTTGGAATTCGTGACACTTTGAGGATGGCCCTAAAGGCCCCTGTATGATGAGAGAGAACATGAGAGAATTTAGCAAACCTCATATATACGTCAGGAATCTCATTCCCTTCACGTGGCATAAAGGCACTTATGACCTTCCTTCTGAGCAGCTAAAAATAAGAAAAAAAAAATCAAGCATGATTTGATGTCACATCCCTTATTTGTAGCCTCCAGTTATAATAATGATTTTCAATGAAGTATGCTGCAAAGCTTACAGCATTATAATGCTGAATAATTATTAATGCATGTCGCTCTCTGTACAATGAGAATGTGGCTTTATTAAGAGATTTCTTTTCTCTTAGATGAGACTCAGAGTGCTGTCAGTGAAGCCCGAACTCTCCACCAATTATTAAATGATCAAATGATTAAGTTAATATCGATCTTGATATTTTAATTCATACATCATGCCTTGTAAACAAAGTAAGGATCAACAAATGATTTGCAAGTAGTAGATTGGACCCAGTGACATGTGGTCTGACCCAGTCAACTCCCTTGGGTTGCCAGATCAGTATGCATTGTGTGGAATATGATGGTTTTGCTGTCTGTATGTCAGTATTAAAATCTTCAACCACTTGTACTATATGAGCTGAATGTACATAGTTTACATCTAAATGTTGTTTATTTTTTAACAACTGGAAGAGTGTAGTAACATGTCAAGTAAGACATCTCAAGACATTTGAGAGCGCAGCTTCCTGGCATCAAGCTAGGAGGCGCTGTGATTCAAGAGGTGGTGATTTGTCTCTGACAAAAAAATAATATTGACTCTCTTTACAGGAAGTGATCTCAATCTTGGTTTCATATGAGACAGAAGGATTTTTAAAACAGAGGAAAGAAAAGCAACACTTCAACAAGCAAGTTATCAATAAAGTAAAGTAAAGGCAAGTTGAGAATATTTTTTTCATGGTTTTTAAGTACAATTTTAAACAAAACACATTAACGGTTGCCAATCAAATGGCGAAAAGTTTTTTTTTTTTATTTAATAATTTTTTTCCCCAAAATACAACACAAACTGTAAGCAATTCCAATAACCATTTAAGGAAGAGTGAAAAGTAAATAAAAAAAGAAATGAATTAACTAATTAAATTCTGCCTATAAAGATAAGGCAACATAAATGTCATAGGATGTCATAAACAACTTAAAATTTATTATTGTAAAAACCCTAGCAGCCATCAATAGCCATGTTTCCATTCAAAAATGCAAATATTTGCAAATATAGCAATTTCCATTCCAAGACTCCAAGAGACCAAAATAGTCACTTCCTGATAAACTAGTGCTAAATATCAAAAATGGAAAAAGCAACACTTCTACAAACATGTTATCTTTTGAGAACGAGAGTGGCATGGACATATATAAGTTGACAATAGTGTTTTTGTGCTCTTTTGCATGCTACAGTACCATTTGTACGAAATCGAAGAAGAAAAACATGGTGGTGATTCATCTCTGCTAAAGAATAATAGAATTGTTATCAGAAAAAACTAAAAGGTTTGTGTTTGTAAATGTGATTGAGGTCTGTGCCTCACGAGCCATAAACCTCACCGCAGGTCTTTGTCACTGACACTTATTTGTGAATAGAATTCTCATTATTCAAGTAAGTTTCAACATGAATGCATATTGTGTAATTTAGAATTCATTATGCATTCATGTTACTAATTGAGTAAATATGAAGCGATCTTTCTAGCAACAGGATTTCTCCACCAGTATCTTCCAGTCAGACAAATATTGACATAATTACTCCATAAACTATAGAGACATCTGGATTCCAAGCTCATAGTTCAGCTCTAGAGGTGAACGATGTGTAGACGGCTACAATGTGCACTGGTGTGTAGAATTTCTCACCATCTGTTTTGAGAGTCAGGGGCGTTGGTGGGCTCAAGACCCTGACGTTGGTCACAGTGTTCTTCACCTGGCACACATAGCTGCCCACATCCGAGGGCTGCACCTTCGAGATATACAGATTTCCTGTTTCCTGTGAGATGAATCGCCGGCTGTCTTCTGCCACGTATGAGGGGAGCTCATTGAACACCCAGCTGTAGATGATCTCTGATGGGGGAGACAGAGAGCAAGCAGATGAGCTACACTGGTAACAAACATCCCTGTGGAAATCTGCATTGTAGTGCACTGACCTTGTCATAGCACGGTCTTATAGCGAGAGAGAGAGAGTTGTGCTAGATGTGTTACCATAATGATTTATTTCAGTACTCTCTGCAACAGGGGTTAGGACGAGTAGCAGGTAATAGAAATGCATAAGTTTGTGTTCATTTGCATACATGTCCAGAAGGAAATTATTCCTGAATCTAGACCAACGCAGGAGTCTTTCATTTAAAGGGGCCTAGTTCTCCAATCGACTACTGCACTGCACTCAATAGCCATGTTTCCATACAAAAATGTGAGTTAAAAAAATATTAAATATTTTGCGATATTTTCAATCCATGAGACCAAGAGAATAAAATCGTCACTTCATGAAAACCGGGTGAAAAAATTCACTTACGGCTTTTTTTTGTACATAATAACTAGACCAAGCACAACGCGCACAGTCATGTCATCCTGCTTTTGTAGACGGGAGACTGCTCTTTGGGAACTCAGCCGTTCAAGACAGTTCCTGGGAGATGATGATCCCGAACCACTTTCATGACTGACTTTGGCAAAAGAATTCCGAAAGAAACACGCATTACCATTGCATTACAATGGCATTCATTCGATAAAAGTGTTTCGATCATAGTTTATGAACATTTTTTCATTGGATTATCCTACTTGGTTGTGCGCATATTTTAATATGGCAAAGTGGGGTGGGATGGCACAGATAACATGAGAGAGATTAAATGTTTAAACATTTTAAATGAATTGATGTGAGTATTAGTGTTTTTACATACATTTTTAGTCTTAGTGTATTTTAATTGTGCTTTTTAAACTGAGTTTTTAATTTGAAGATTATTGTGATCTTCAAATATTAGTCAAATCAATTTTTATTATTTTCGTAATTCGAAAATGGTGTCCAACCACTCCAATAAACCAAGTCCAATAAAAATGTACGCAAATATTGTGCAAATAATATTTATAACGAATGTCCGAATAAACTACAGTCTGCTTCTACTTTGATACAAATGCTTTGTTAAATAAATTTGATAATGGCCCATCAGATGTTCATTTCACACAGGTTTATATAATTCTTCACAATATAATTGTACTTGGTCTAAAACGGCTGCTTTCAAAATGACTCCCTTTGACTTCAGTCCTTCACAGAGGACGTCCATTGCATTTCCGAAAAATAGAAATTCTGTCAAAAATGAAAGAATCTTCTGAAAACATCTTGCTTTAAAAGCGTATCAAAGAATTGCATTTTAAAAATAATAATACTAAAAACACAACCTGTTCAGACATCTGGAAAAGTTATATTACTTAAACATTCCATAACAATGGACAATAATGTTGATTATAATGCACCCTGGAAAATTGGTCAAAGTTTCTGTCATCATCCTGATTTAAAAAGAGTAAACATAAATTTTTGACAATAAAAAAAATGGCTATTTGTTGGTCTTGAAACACAACCTCAAGTGGTGAAACAGAAGTTTAGGGAATGTGACCTGATATTTTTGCCGTCACAGTTGTTTGACAATAAATGGCAAACCCAACCACGGATTATCATTCATATTTTCTAAAAATGGCAGAGAAATCAGAAAATTTACCAACGTATGTAAACTTATCAGACTGTAAGTGGGTCATTTTATTAATTGATGGAAGGAATCAGCATTTAAAAATATCTTTTTCTTAAATTCCATTATTTTTCGCTCCCTTGGCATAAAACTGCACTAAAGTTGCAAAACATACAACAGATTTTAGTGATCAGTCATCATTGCCAGCTCATCACACTTCACATATATATGCAGAGAGAGGATGTATTCTTCCTCATGTCAAAGTAAGCTAACAACCAAATGGCAAATGACAGCCTGTCAACAGAACCACATTCTGTGTGTGTTTTTTCTTCTCTGAAGCAGACATAGAAATCCAGAATATATAAGAAAGCATATTACATCCCTGACCTCATGCTGCTCACCACATATTGGCTTTTTTATAGTTACAGTCATTAAAAAAAAATAGTAAAAGACAAAAACTTCTTTGTAGTCCATCAATTTCCCCATGGCCAATTTATTCACCTAATAATTAACAAATGAATTTCAAGGACCATTGGTTTCCTTCACGTATTAAACACAGTCGCAATACTCCTGGTGATTAATCACCGAAGGATTGCCTCCTTAAAGATGTTCAATTTCTCATACACAAGGCCAAATGGTATCCGAGTAAACAATGAATTTTTATCTCATTAATAAAATGACTCATGAAAGGTGTCCTCATGCAGTGTCAAAGGAAGGATATAAACTCATACATTTCTCACTAATGTATTCCTAGAGTTTCAGACTGTTTGGAGCTCAACGAATTAAGAGTTATGGGAGCCTGCAACCATAGTAAACGAAGTTATTACCTAAAAGTCACTGAATGGAACTGAAGTATATAGTGAAGGAGTTTTATTGGCACATTTGTCATGGGTACGTTGATCATTGTCTGCTTTCTTTTCCTTTTTCCTCTCACTCTGTCTCTCTATTCCCGATTTTTACTAATCAAGCCCTCTGTTTCGTTCTACTTGGTTATTGTGTTACCCTTTCCATCTGTGAGTTTGGATTAAAGCTTGTCTTCTCAATCAGAAATGATCTTTTCCTTCGACCGGGTTTTCGGTTTGGTTTCTTATCTCAAAGCCCCTACATTGCTAATTGGAGACATCTTCTACCACTGGTTTCAGCATCTCTTCATGAAAACTCTCTGGAGAGAGTTACTTTGTGTTTGTACAAGTAAATGCTTTTTCCTTTGTGTTCTTTTCTTCTAATTAAAGACATCTATTGGATACCAGTGCTTTTTTTTGTACAGTCCACCAACGAGACTCTCAGAATGCTAATCTTCTCTTTCCGAAGGTCTGATTTCAGAACACTGTTAGTTTTCTATTCTTAGTACACAACTGTGCCACTTAACTATAGTTAGAGTTATGTGCAAAAGTTTAACATTTTAATTATTTTCCTTTACATATCCTTGGTTGTCTGGATAAGAACTTGTCTAGATAAAAAAAAAACATCATATACCAAACAAACACAGTGATATTTGAGAAGTGAAATAAAGTTAATATGAAAGAATCACTTAAATAAATTAAGCTTGTGCATAAATGTATGCACCCATATACTTTTATTGATTTCAGTATCTTTAGCACTATTTATTAGAACTCAAAACTGGTTTAGTGGCCCTACACCAATCATGACAAATTATTTAAAGTGTTTCTCCTCCTCAAAACTATGCCTGCTGAATGCCATAGTTTAGGGAAAGGACACATAAAGCTTTCTCAGAGATTTAAGCTCTCAGTGTCAACTGTGAGGAACATTGTGCAGAATTGGAAGACCAGAGGTATGGTTCTAGTCAAGGGCCCAAAGTGGAAGACCATGAAAAATCTCAGATAAGTAGAGGTGCAAAATGGTGAGAACGGTCACAGACAACCCACAGACCAGCTCCAAAGGTCTACAACATGATGGGTGAGTAATTCATGTTATAGTTGATGGTCGCATGGATTCCACTCAACATCAGCAGATTCTGGAGATCAATATCCAGGAATCAATAATAAAGTAGAAGTTGCTGGATTTTTCAACAAGACATTGACCCTGAACACTGCTCAAAATCCACTAAGGCATTCATTGCAGAAGAACAAGTAGAACATTCTAGAATGGTCATCTCAGTCCCCAGACTTGAAGATTACTGAAAATTTAAAGCAAACTGTCCATCAAAACTGACTGGCCTGGAGAGACAATTGGTCCAAAGTATCTTCTGCCAGAATTCAGACTCTAATTGGAAGCTATAGACAATGTTTAGAGGCTATTATTTCTGCAGGAGGGTGCACAGAATATTCATTTACAAAAAATGTACCCAAACTTTTGCATTCCACTGTACATAAAAGCTCATTTTAAAAATCTCAGCTTTTAATTTAAGCACAGGTCATATTTAGACTAGATTATAGCAATGGTCTTCTCACCGAACCTCATTTCTGTGCAGTCAGAACTTTAATCAGCGGCCTGGCAGACCTTCGAGGAACCTAGAAGAGCCTACATCACTCAACCATTCATCTCTCTCTACTGGCTCCCCACTGCAACTCCTGTCAAGTTCAAGCTTATGTGTCACAGGGTCAGCATCAATCTCTAGCTTCTAGTGCTGTTATCTCAGAGAGGCAGACCTCTACACAGAACCTTTTCATTCCTTGCTCTCAGCTAACTCTAAAAACTCTATTTTTTTAAAGAGCCCTCGCATGCACAGTAATGCCCCTATTTTAAATTAAAATATTATTTTATTAAGAGTAATTGCATAAAGAACAGAAATAAGCAAAGAATGAGCCCATGAAAGAAATCCAATTGGTTTCATACTCATCAAGGTTAGCAGCATCAACGCCTCCTTTTCACTTCATATATTGAGAGTAATATCCTGTTTACATGTCAGTGGTCTCAAATTATTTCCAATTAATCTCCATTTTAGATTCATCTACCCGTATTAATGCAGATGAAACGTCCTACAAGCAACTCAGGCAAATGAAAGATGCATTTGAAAGAACCTTAATGTCATCCACAGGCTCCTGAAATATATTTCCTGCAGTTTCAGTCAACACACTTCAAATGAGGAGAACTGTTAATCCTTCAACAAACATTTAATTACTCTGGTGCAATGAGCAAGATACGTTACAACAGCACAGTGCTCTTACGTATTTGGACTTAGTCTTTTGCAAATAGTTATGTAATGGTGTCCTAAATACAGAACTGGCAGGTTTTTTTTTTTTCTTCTTTCACACATTTTTCTCCATAATAACTTGTTTTTGTGCAAGGTCTGGGCAGATCACACCTAGAATTGATATTTATGACCACCACTGGTGTCATGACAGGTCAATTTTAGGTTTCCAATTCTCTACTTAAGTAACTGCTATACAGAACCTACTTATTTGGCAATATGGGAGGCTCAAAAAAAATCCCATGACATCATGGTTTAGGGAAAGGATACAGAAAGCTGCGATTTAAACCTGAGATTTAAGCTCTTAGTTTCAACATCAGCAGAATTGGAAAACTAGAAACATAGTCAATGCCAAAGTGGCAGACCAAGAAAAAAAACTCAGGCCATAATGGTCACGGACAACCCACAGACCAGCTGCAAATATAATGCTTTGTGTTATGAGGGTCAAATAGTTATATAATCAGGGAGATTATAAAGCAATGGTGTGTTATTGTTTTTTGGTACTGGTTTATTTCAGCAATTTTATATTTTTTAAACATTTAAAAATACATAATTTGGTAGAGATAGAGGTCTAACCTAATAAACCAAACTGAATCTGCCAGTGTGGAATCTTTTACCATGTATCATATTTATTTTTATTTATTTAGTCAGATTTTTTTCTGTTGGAATGGTACTTGCTATTGCAACATTAATCCCTTTTATATATGGTATGTGTGACATATTTTCAGTGTCACTTATTCGTCCTACTCAGTATGTCTCTTGCATTGCATCATAAAGGAGTGGGATTTATTTTTTTTTGCTGGGTTCCTTTTAGAGACTACGTGTTAATAATGTGCTACGACTCTGCTTAAAAATCTGTTAAAATGCTGTGATAATTGTGAACCACTCATGATTTTCCCGTAAGAGTTAAACAGTCAAATTTGATCTTCTCACTGTCACTCAAACTATAAAAGTTCATTTTTGACACTCAAAGACAAATCTTTGTGTCTCGGTGGCAAAGAAAAGATGTGGTGTGAACTCTCGAACTAACTCAATAATCTATTTTTGTCCAAACCGCATTTCCGAAGCAAAAATCACAGTATTGTTTAATTTCCTTATTGCTTAAAGACATATAACAATGGAATAATTTGGTAACTTGCATTTACTAAAATGACAAAAAAAGAAACATACATTTAATTAAACACAGATGTGTATTTATGCAAACTTCCACAAACACCTGCATATTTTAGAGTTCTAGTTGCATACAGGTCATCAGTCTTTAATTAATCCACTCTTACAATTTCCTTGGTGTTAAAAACCAGTTCCTGAAGGAATCTGACGCCATTGTGGCTTTATATTTGTACACACTCATCAATACTCATCAAAGGTGGTCCAGGGTTTCAGAGATCAATCACACTCTCTCACAGATGTAAGAGCATCGTAATTATGGATAATTCTGATAATCAGATGACACACTGGAAGGACAGCAGGGCAGAACTAAGTGAAACAGAACATCTGATGGTATCTACTAAACGTAAATATATCCAGCGAGAACAGGGGAGTGAGGAGATAAGAGCTAAGCTGAGAGTGTGTCAGCACAGGTTGGGATTTATTTCGTTCACGGTGAAGTGTTTGCAGCACTAATACGGCTGAACCTCTTCCTCTGCTTCTTATCGGGGTGTAAACAGTGACTGTCATGCTCACGTCTGGATGGTGCAGTAATGACCTCTCTCTGTTTGCAATCTCACATCTGGACAAGCTCATGTGTAGTTTCTGGCTTGGCAAGATATGCTAAAGCACAGTTTAATGTTTGGGATTAAAGAATGCATTCATCTTGTAAATTATCTATATGCTTAGCACTTTTTAAACTTTTTTGTTCAGAGTTTAGATTAGTTTGTTTTTCTAAAGGACTTTAAAACCTATGCCTCTGCTGCAAGCAAGGGCTGCATGCAGTGAATCTTTAATCTTAAATACACAAGCGCAAATGTGACCTTACACACTAGCCAAAAAACTGTTTTTTTCAAACTGCTGTGATTGGCTCGCTTGAGAACAAAACGAATAGAAGCAGAAGTAAAGCAGAGTCTCTTTACACTGAAGGACTGTCTAGAACAGTGTCCAGTTGTTGCTGAATTCACAAAGCACAAGAGATTAGCAACAGGGGATTTCACATAACTTCAATCCGAATCGCATCGATCTTTGTCCATGTTCTTAAACTGCACGTTTGCGAGAAACATTTGAAAACAGGGCAAGGATTTATTGCCTTTGTTTCTTTCTCTGCTCTCTCATTTACTACAGATAATCACAGACATTATTAGTTTACTCACCTGGAGAATGACAAGGGGGGGCACATATCAGTACAACACCCTGGCCTTCCCTCACCAACACGGCACCTCTCACTCGCGTACTGAATGCCCTGAGATCTGCAAAACACACAGACAGTAGTGTTAAGATGCATCTGGATAACTGTAATTCAAGTTAACTAAAACTCAGAAGATAATTCTGGTTTTGCTTGTTTGTTCATTCTTTACTTGCTTCTTCCTTTTCAGGGTCACAGGGCTCCGCAGATGCCCATCTCTCTGGACAAGGCATCAGTCCATTACAAAGTACACACTCCTACTTAGAGTTTGCAATTAAACTAAGACATGTTTTTTTTTTTTACTTTTGGGGGAAACCAGAGCACCCGGAAGAAACCCTTGCAAGCACAGGGAGAACATGCAAACTCCTCTCTGGTCTCAAACAAGCGACCTTCTTTTTGAAGGAGTAAACTGAGAGAAAAGGAGCTCAGCCTCAAATTTTACTTTATTCTGTGTGACTTCCTCACACATTTAGAAAGATAACCAACTGTGTAAAATTGTTTTACAGTAGTATTGTGTTTTGGCCATGAAATCTAGCCTAGCCTACACACCAAAACAAAATGAGATTTCCGTGAATGCTCTTTCTCTGGGTCGAAGAAATATTGATGCAATGACGCTCTCTGCCTGAAGATGGTGTTTAACATCGACTCCCAAATTCAAGGTAAATCCTCTTTTCTGCCTCTTTTCTACCTTTTCAAGGTAAAACTGCTTCTTGTGATCAGCCACCAACAGTATAAACTGCTCGACATCCATGATTTTTCCATGTTTTTTTTTATTTCTTCTCTTTTCTTCTTATTCTTTCCTGTTTTGTGTGTGAAGCCACTATAAAATGTGAAACTAGTGCAAATGAGCGTCTCTTTAAGTCCCAGTCACGTCATCTAAAAGATCCAGCTTTTATTGGTCGTTCTCCATTCGATTTGGAACTCTTTTTTGTTGGCACCACTCATTCAGTCAGATGTGTAAGCTCCTGATGGCACCCATAGTTTTTGATTGAGGCATGTTCTCACACGAAACTCTGTGTAAAAAGTTATTTCTCAACATTTTTTTTGTGAACTTAATATTGTACTTGTATTGGTGCAGGTGGTGTGACGGACAGATGCGGAGAGACCACTGTTAACCTACAGATTAAGGGTCAGAGTTTGCATATGAGTAACTGGGTATCAGTTTAATGCTCACGGCGAGGCTAGATTGACTATCTGTCACTTGAGGTGTGACCTCCGATTGAGCTTTCCGTTTAACCTGCTCCATGACTAAATTCTGGTGCATAAATTCCACTTCCTGTTGCCCTCTGGACATAATAGCCAAGTGGTAATTAAAAGAGGTAACCTTGCTTGGAGCCAGGAATCATGCGAGTACTTTTTGAAATGGCAAAGTGATATGAAACATCATTGAAGAATACATGAATATAGGACAGGCATTGGGTGGTATTTTTAAAACTCCATTTGAATTAAAATGTAGAGGTTTTGGAAATCACACAGTGAAGGGATTATTTTACCAAGTCATAGGCATCTAACTGTTTTGACTGATGGGGTCACTTTATTTATTCTTTAGAAACAGATTGCATTTGTATAAATTAAAATGATTAATCAGTAAAATGGTCGCACTCCCCATTACAGTGTAAATCTGACAAATGAGAACAAATGGAGAAAATAAAATATACAAAACGTTAAATTAAACAATTGCATTAGAGCAAGGAAAAAAAACAATTGGGCATAGCCATTATCCCCACTCCCAAGTCAATACGCGTAAGGCAAAATCCTAAACTTACAGCGATATTCTCTATCTAGTTAATTTTAGAACAAAAAATCAGTTTAATCAAAATGTTCAAACAAAAACAAAAAGTTATACCAGGCTCTACAACGCGACAGAACAGTCATGTGATCTAAAAATGTGCAGTGGTTTGGACAAATGGATCTTTTCTATTTTGCTTGAATTTAGAGCTGAAGCTTTTCACAGTTTGAAAAAATGTAAAAAAAAATAAATTTTTATACATTTTAAAAAATGTACTTTTTTATTTGCCATTTATTGCCTTTTGACACCAAGCAGCAATATCTCTTTTTTTTTTACCTCGTCCTGTCCTGCTTGAAAGCCATCACAATAGGGGGAGTAGGTGCTTCATTTCAGCTGGACAATTTTGTTATCTCCAGGGGAGTGAGCACCTGGTGTGGTATTTCCTCCTCTGGATGGAAGCAGTGAATTTATGTAGTTATTTATTTTCCCCCTTGGACCAGTTTGCATTAACTACATCAGGACAGGAGGGTGTAAAAAGGAAAGGGGCTGTAATTCCTCAACTGACCACTTGAGCCTGAGTACCAGAGGTGAGCAGATTCCCATTGAATTTAATTTGTACTAGTGCTTAAAAGTCTACACAATTAAGCAGTTAGGTTTAGCCCATTTTTGACTCACCGGCAGTGACATTTACCCTACAGGGTAGTGGCTGAATTTTCCCAAATTTGAGCCTCTTTAGCTTTCTGACATTACACATGCTGCTTCTAGTTACAGCCAATGTCTGGGAATAAGAAAAATAATTCATGTGAAAAATCCACATGATTCAATGCAACATTTTCTTCAACAAATGTGGAAATAGTTTAACTAATTACTGAACAATATTATCCAGAAAATATCCAGAGAAACTGCCTTTGTGTTTCCTCAAATCATTTGCACAACAATTCTTCTTTGGGTGTTATGTGGTTGGTCATCAAGAAGCCAAAAAAGGCAACCGAGTCTATATTCTATATTTGTTAATTATATTATTAATTCCACAAAAGTAAATGCTATTCTCTGTTAATCATACCATAAATATAATTTGTATTTTCCTATATGTCTAAATCAATAGAATAAAGATTCATTTATATGCACAGTGCATGGAAAATCTTTCTTTGCTTCAGATTTACATACAGTATGGGTCTTCAAGGACACATTTTCAGCCTCAGGGCTCCTGCGTCTGAACCAATTCAACTCTTAATTTTTCGACTGCAATATTTTAAAGGTCATCTTGCTTCAGTTTTCACTTAAACATAAAACGGTCCACTTCTGAAAGCTTTCCATAACAAGTGGCAATTGGAAATTGGAACATTAGAAGCATTCATGAAGGTCAGCAAATCAATACGAGCTGCAGCCAAGAACCACTTTGTTGACATATCAACAAACAAATGTGACATCCCAGAGTTTGGTATGACACATAATTTAGATGTGAATAAATAAATTTATACTAAAAAAGATGTTCCACATGATGAGAAGTGAAACAATTAGAAGTGAAACATCTCTGAATTAAGCAAAACAGTGTGTTCAAAAACACGCATCAATATGTAAAAGTAGTAAGAAACAGTCGAGTTCAGAAGCACTTGGAAACAGATGTCTTTGTTTTAATGCAGTCCGTCATGGTGAAGAAGAAGCTGAGCTGCAAGGCGAAGCTCTCAATTTATTGGTCAATCCACGTTCCTATTCTTAACTATTGTCATGAGATCTGGGTTGTGAAGAGAAAGAAATGAGTTTCCTCTGGAGGGGGGCTGGGCACTCCCTTAGAGATAGGTTGAGGAGCTCAGTCACTCAGGAGGAGCTCAAAGTTGAGCCATTGCACCTCCACATGGTGAAGCCAGCTGAGGTGGCTCAAGCATCTGTTTTGGATGCCTCCTAGGGAATACCTAAGACATGCTGTCTTAGGTATAAAATACATACCCCATGTATTTTAAAAACTGACCAAAAACTCTTGCAATGGTACAATAAGGGAAGATACTTGGAAAAAGACAAGATAACTAATCTAAGATCAGGTGAAAATAATGGGCTAAAGACAGGGAAGGAGAAGCATCGAAAACACTGTGCCATAAAAAACTAAGTAACAAACAAACTCAATTCAACATGTTTCATCCAGAAAATGTGATTATATTTCAGGTATGCATAAATTCTCTACATACGTCCTAAGAATAAATGATTGGATCTTTCCAAAGTCTACTCCTGCAGTACTGGAGTTAAACATCTATGCTTTAGTGGACGTTTCCATTGCGTTCTGTATCATTTTGGGCAAGATTAAAAAAAAAGTTTGGACATTTAACTGATTGAAAAGAAGAGTGACACAACCTCCTGTTGATCACTGACTCGTCAGTTGTTGAGTTCACTGATTGGGCAAAAAGTATTGTCACTGCACCTATCATTACATTGTGCAGCAGAAAAAATGCAGTACAAATTTTAGTATTTCAGAATCATGTTAAATACAGCACCCTTCAGAACACAAAACACAGATAAGGGAAAGGCAGGTCATTGTTGAGAGGTAATTATGGTAAAGATGTATTTTTTTTTGTAAATGACCATCCTTTATTCTTTTGAATAGATTTGGGGAGTAAAACTTGACCATTGCTTCCATTTAGGCCATAATTGCCTAATTTAGTTTGTTCCAACGCAATATTCTTCTGTGCATCTATATATTGAGTCAGGGCAGATGGCAAGGTCTTGCTTTTAAACAATGCTTCACACAGTCAGCTTTATCAGATGTAATACACAGTAAAATCCTAAGAGTTAAATTAACTCTACTCAGAGTATATTTGGTCCCACTCTATATAGAGTAAAACCGACTCTGAGAAAGAGTAATTTAATAATCTATTTTCTTCATGTTTTTCCAAATCTGCATGGAAAATGCAAACTAAATATTAACTATTCAGAGAGGGACCAAGTCCACTCCAGAAAGAGTAAAAACAGACAAAAAGAGACTGTTTAGTTCAAATAGACTCATTTAAACAACTCTCCTTCAGAGTTGGTTTAACTCTATATAGAGTGGGACCAATACATTCTGAGTAGAGTTAATTTAACTCTTAGGATTTTACTGTGTAATAGTCAAGGGCTTATTAATTGTACAATGATTATAAACATTTCTGTGCAATCTGTCCTCCATAGTCCCCTTACTCAAGAAAAAGACCCAAAGACACTTGAACTCACTTCCAACAGGGGTTACTCCACCAGTGTAAATCACCAGTGTTCACAGTGTTTTGTGTTAAACATAAAATCTGAAAACTTGAGTCTTGAGCCTATTTTTGAACATAAATAAGCTAACAATGTAGCCTAGGAAATGCAGTTGCAAAATAGTGATCACCCCATTGGCTAATGCATGACCAAGTGACCTCTGGTAGCTTTTAATGTTTTTAAACCTCGTATAAATCAGAGGGGACACAAAAAAACAAAACAGAAATTGAATTCAGCACTTAGCAGAGCACATGTTTGCCCACCATGTACAATTGTTAATAGCAGGTGAAAGCGAACAGTATGTGGTTGAAAGAATGCAACAGAAAGCACTTTACAATAACTGTGGCTTAGGTGGCAAAGGTGAAAAAAGTCTAACCAATAGTTTTTTTCCTTTTCGCCCCATCACCATTTGTTAATTAAAAAGCAAAAATAGATCTCTGATGGTTATATTTTTACAGGTATAAACATAAATCAGTGTGGTGACCATAGATTCCAATGTGTCCTTGAATTGTTCCTTTCCAGTAAACGTGAAAAGAGCCGTCAACAGGAGTGCTAGACCCGTGTTTAACACCCAACCCTGCAGGGGCTGTGTACAATGAAAGAGAATCAGATCAACGTTTCTTTTCTTCAATGAAAACGAAAGACAAGACATCTCCGTGGGATTGCAGAAAGGAAGGAATAAAGATTAAGAAAGAGCAATTCAATAGTTTATATCTTATTTATGTGAAGCGGCTGGCAGACTGGACCATTGGAATTCAGCAGACGTCTGTTGATTCTCCTCGGCTCCGTGGCAGAAAAGAAAGATTGCTCTGAGCTAGGTAATGTATGGCCTCGGAAAGGTGATCTCCTCCAACAAACTGTCACACAAGAACTGGAATGGAGAGGCTAGGAATCCCGTTGTAACTGTGTAGAATATTGATTTATCAGGCAGTGTCACCAATGCCTTCTTGTTCTGCATATCCTTGCTCCCGTCAATTATACTCCAGACATATGAGTTATAACTGATCAATGCTCCCCGCTGTAGTCTAAATGGGAAAATGGATTTTCTTTTGTAGTTTCTACATTGTCGAAGAAATTTGTGTGATAAATAGCATTTCTTATGGTTTGGGTCAAGAACCGTAAGGATGGGTTGAAATGGATAAAGACTGATTTATTTGTCTGCTAGTGTCTGTAATATCACATGTTGTAAATTATTTGTATTAAACCTGTCATAGTTTACTGTGCTGTCAAAGACAAAGATATGGTTTTGTGTGATGAGATTCATAAAAAGGCATAAATTAAAGATAAAATGATCCGTGGTAATAGATCAGACTGAAAAGATAAAAATCTGTTGACTGGGTTTCTCGTATTTTCCTGACCCGTCAACTTGCATGGTAAAATGAGAGCCTTGTGGTGTAAATCAATATCTGTTTTCATCTCTGAGGGAGGATGGGAGATAAGATTGGAAGCTGCAGGAACCGGTGATCTCATTTCAATAATTGTGTGCCAGTTTAAGACAATACATGACCTTTTAAAGTAGTAATTAAACTTTCTGTAACTAGGTTGATTGGTAAGTCTTTCAGCCAATATGGAGAGTTCAACCAAAGTGAGTTGAGTTCAACTTCAGTTCAGTTGAGTTCAATTTTCATTTACAGAATGTTCAGCTACATTGATTAAAGATCAACTACAAAGGTGTTATTATATAAAAGTTACACATTTTTCCATGCAAAATTGTTAATAAACTCGTCATATATCAAAGATAATTTTTTCAGTGCCTTTAAAGGCAGCTTAGGATACCTAGAGGGAGGTATTGCTTGGACGGTGTTACTGAATATTAATTCATAACCCATTATAGAAGACTCTGGAAGCAAGGTTTATGAAGATTTAATAGAATATATTGCTTTTATTTAACTGAACATGCTTTATTGAGAAAAAAAAGAAAATCAGGAGAGGGATGGGGAAGACCCTGAGAGAGCCAGTTGTGTTTCTATCAGGAACCAGAGAGCCAAAAGGACAGAGCCTAGTTGTAATCTTATTGAAGCATCGTGTAACTTCCTGGTGTGATGCATCTTCCTGTTCTATCTCAAACAATATGATTCTAAATATTTCTTTCTCTAAAAATTGGACCAATGTTGGTGAGTTTGAAGAAAGTCTTAGGCTGAGTTCCATTTCCCTCACTTACCCCTTCTCCTACTCTGACCCATTAGCCCTCGAAACTGAAGCTAAAGGCCTGAAAATAATGACTTAAGTCACCCAAAATGATTCTAAAGCACCCATATTACCCTTTTGTTTTGAAGTGTATGCCCTTTGAAAGCAAGCCCTTTTACTAAGCCCATCACCTTTGTTGATTTGAGTATGGGTGTGACTACAAAGCCACTTATGAAACCTTGATTTATCCACTTCTTGTATGATTGCCTCAGTAACCACTCCCAGAAGTTGGCTAATCTCTCCAAATATTGCAGATATTTTTAATGGCATTCAGAATACGTTTTAAGGGTCCATTGGCATTCGCAGGCCAATGTCAGGGCATTGAGATGACAAGCCTTATTATCATGCCTTGTGCTATCTTCCAGTTGCTACATGTATAGATTACTAAGTAAAGGTAAGGAGCCCTACGGGACACTGCATGTAAGGAGCATAAAACAAGGTATGCCCTCATAACTCTGCAGATAAATAGCAGTGTTTAAACCACAGAGGAGTCAACCCTCTAATATCCACCAAATGTTCTAGTTTCCATAGCAACACATGGTGTCAAATGTAGCCATAAAACCAATTCAAATCAGAAAGGCAGCTACTACTGTTAGAAAATAAGTAAAAAAATGTTTCATCCAGTGATGCCATGAAGCCAAGTAAGGGCGTTGTGTTTACTAGATAACTCAAGTTAGTCTATTCACGGTTGATATGTCACTTATTCTCCCATTTATGATTTTAAAATAGCTTCCTGAATGGTTTGTTTGTAACCTTAATGCAATTGTTGATTTAATAAGAAAGCACAGGGCTGTATAGTGTAAATATATATAGCCTCAGCCTATATCTATATCTTGCAGCCACAGTGGCAAAGATTTCCATTTGGAGTGGTCTGTTGCATAAGGGCTGAATCTCAGGGGGTCCTGTGATCAGAAACATGCCATACACCTGCTGTCTTCAAAGCATCACCTGGTATCCAGCTTGAAACTGCGAGTTCTACTTCTCAAAATAAAGAGAAAAAATAGGACCCAACTAGGAATTCTTTGGGGACACAATATGTGAAAGGAATATTGTTTACTTTTTTACTCTTCTCCTTTTATACAAAAACTAATCTGAAATCAACAAGGATTTCACCGAATTCACATTTACCCTCTTTTATGAGTGGTGGTCAAGCAAAAGGAAGGTTTGGAGCAACGTTGCCTGGCCTTTCCAAATGGTCACCATCACTGGGAAACTGAAGACCGGCTTCTTCAATCAAAGAAAGCAAACAAAGAGATCCGGACTAAATGTCCCTCTACCAATGACTGGTCAGAAGAGCTGTTTGCTTTTCATGAACTGAAAACTCAAGCAATGCACTCCACACAGGGAGTCATTGCCTTTAATCATTCTGAAATTGCACAGCAGTAGCTGCCAGCAGAAATCAGCTCTTGTAGCTTTTAAGTACACTTCTGATTGCTACAGTCCCGAATGACCAGCAACATTCTTGAATATCTAAAGATGCATAGTGAATCTTAATCAGTGTTGTGTTACCTAGGTAACGGCAGCACTCTACTGTGTTTTTTTACAACACAAATAATAATCCTCTAATAGTTCCATCAAGTTACTTCTGCTGTCCAGAAAGACAATGAACCCAACAAACATATAACATATGTTGAAGCATTCACCAATACAAATCTTTTTGAATTGGTAGAAAATAAATAACAATTATTACAGTTGTTATTACAGTTATTATCATGAGCTGGCGACTCCTCACAGCTATTTCTTTCCATTGCTTCTTTACACATCGAGCTAAATACCGTCTATAGCAGACAACTGTATGATCTTTCTTTGAATACAACAGCGAGACTGACAAAAGCAAGTGTATTGTGTTAGAGTCAAGCCACAGCATGTAAGGAACAGTTCTCAAAGAAAAAACTTGCACGGATCTCAAAGTACATTTACAGGAACACTAATGCTAATACCGGGTGCTACTTTTATTGCCCCCGCAGCATGGCAAGCCTCTTTCTATACAAGTAACTATTTAAAGTAGCAGAATTGCAATTACAGATATCTCCAATGTTTATTTGTGTTGTCATAATCACAGTAGGATATCTGAAAAAAAAAGAAAAAGTCAACACTTTCTAAAACTAAAAATACAAACATTATTCTAACACTATTCAGCTGCCCCAAAAAAAAAAAAAAGTCACCACCTGGACTTAGCCAAGCAAATATGAATGAGGTTATTCTGATGAGTCCAGATTGACTCAGTTCCAGAGTGATGGGCGCTTCAGGGTAAGTAGAGAGGCTGATGAAGTGTAGGGGTAGTGCTATGCATTGGGGTTGATGTAATTGCTTAGGTCTAGGTTCAGGATGTACCCAAAGAATGACTCCCCGAATATTCTGAATGACTTTAGCAATACCTGATGACACCAGCATATTCCAAGATGACACCGCCAGGATTTATCAGGTTCAAATAGTGAAAGAGTGGTTTAGCAAGCACTAGACATCGTTTTAACAAATGGATTGGCCACTAAAGATTCCAGACATTAACCCCATTGAGTATGTTTGAGATGTGCTGGAGAAGTATTTGCACTAATCAGTCAGACTTTTTGATTATGGTTAATGCAACACTGAATGGACATAAATCAAGAGTATTTTGGTCAAGCAGAGTGCAATGTATTTCCTATTACTTTCAAATCAATCATATCATGTTTCTTTATTGTGTTTCTGAATTATATCTAAAGTTACTTCAGGAATTTTAACTGTCGCAGACTTGTTATGACTAAAATGTCTTTCTTTGTGTTTAATGGCATGACTAATCCTTATGTTTGGACCCCATGTGAGTCCACTAATCCAGCTAATTCTCATTTTTCAGGACTGGACCAGGTTCCCCTCTGAATTGCCTCATTGCCTCAGAGGTAAAATGGGTTGCAAACTGTGTTTTATGTTGGCACAGCACTGAAATAATGGTTAATTCATTTTACCCAAAGCTCATTGAGCATGGATGTGGCACCATGTCAGGCTCATGAGATCTCCTCCTGCCAATAAGAGTGAAAGATCCTTGGGTGTCCAGCAGGGTGATGAATGGTGGCCGTTTGTTTCATAGAGGCCTGGGAAAAGCTCTGCATCCCAATGTCTGCTGCCAGGAGCTTTCCTTTGTCTCCCCGACAGGCCTTCAGAATGGGCCACAATGAGCGGAGCAAGGTTACAGCCAAGCAACGGACAAGGACGACAGAAAAAAAAGTACTCTGTGTTCATATGCACTGCCAGTTCACAGGGAGATGCAAAGAAAAGACCGGAAAACTTTTGGATGTTGTTTGGAGACTTTTTTGAGCAAAGGAACATACTGTAAATTGGAATCTAGTCTCCAAGCAGGTGAGCAAATATGAAACGCCTCCTCAAAATTATATTCTTTCTAACAATAGATCCACAAATGCAATGCCTGAAAGAGTTTTGTACCATGTGTACACTAAGTGTTCCCTTTCTTACAAAGAAGCACCATGGGCATTGAACAGTGAAGCATACAATCCCATCGGGTACACCAATAAGACTATTATGGTCATTGCTCCTGGGGAAACTGTAAGCAAAGCTAACAATGTGTTTCCCAGACAGCATTTGCGCCTCTAGCTCTGCACTGCATGCTTCCCTGGCTTCTGAGGAAATTCTGGAGGAAAGCCAGGGGATTACTCAGAAAACTAAATGCAGTTTTTGCTTTCGAACCATGAAGAAAGCTTTACTGGGGAGTTTTCCAGATGGAGGCCATTTTTTGGGAGCATACGCTCTTAGAGACTGAAATAATGGGGTGATTTTTTACAGCTTTCTCTTAGTTTAGCAAAGTAAATTCGGAATACTCACAGGCAAACTGCAGGAGGGCATCTCGACTCAGGATGGTGCCGATGCTGTTTTCAGCTCTGCATTGGTACTTTCCATAATCAAAGGTCTCGCTGGCATTGTGTATTATTAAGTTCCCGTCAATCAAACTGTAGCGGAAATCTCCTTCTGCATCCAGGTTGGTTCCATTGATCAGCCAACTGTGAATTACATTGTTTTATTAGTATTTATACTTAATATCTAGATTTTTCACATACTAATGGGGATGTAAATCAGTGTCTCTTTATTACATTTGCAAAGAATCTTCACTTGTAACTGGAGTCTTGTCTAATAAATGTCTTCCACCATGTTTCTGATTATAGAATTATGTGGAAGTCTATCCCACCTTTATGAAGACACGGTTACATTCGTTTAAAGTAGTTAAAGCTATTGGCATGTAACAAGATCTCCCATGATGCTTCTGTGCTTTTACCACATACTGTATACAACTATTTCTGTAGTGTTCATGACATCGGCCAAATGTGGAAACTAAAATGAGGTGTTCCAGCCATTTCTTTCTTGGCAGTAGCTGAATAATTTAAAATAAAAGGTGATTAATAGGTGGAGCTGAAACTAAGAGCATGAAACTGAAAACTAGGAGCAGCTACTCGGCTGTGATCAATGACAGCTAATGGCGCGCAGTTCTAAAGTTAGTTATAATAACTAAAACAAATGCATAATTCATCATGTATTCTTATAGTAACTATGCTGGTTAAGCAAGTGATATGAATTAAAAAGGAAACCCTTTAGACCCAATAACAGGGTGTAATTGTCTGTGGAAAAAAACTCTGAAAAACTTGTTTCAGTCAAATATGTTTCATGATTGGAGCTTGGCTTTGACGCATCATTAAACTCAGAGTATGTTTTGAGAATTCGACCCCTAACTAAGCTTTTATTATTATTATTATTATTACTACATTTATATTACATTACATTTATACATGTAGCAGATGCTTTTATCCAAAGCAACTTAGATTTGAAAGAATGAACACGTTTTTGTCAGTTCTTGCTTTCCCTGGGATTTGAACCCCTTTGACCTTTGCTTGTTAGCGCAATGCTTTACAAACTGAGCCACAGCAAAGAATTATTATAATAATAATAATATTATTATAATTAAAGAACTTAGAATATCTATATTTACATTAACTAAATGCATTTCCGAATGTATTATGGAAAAAATATTGCTTGTTTTTTTTCATGATAACTTTTAGAAGTCTTTTTTTTTTGTGGCAATGCTTAACATAATTTTTTAGGACAACCTCCAAACCCCCTTTGAACTATTACAATTACATTTCACAATAAAAAATACAATTCAGAGTCATTATTTTACTGCTGAAATCTAAAAAAAAAATAGATAAAACAATTAAGTTTAAAAAAATAGTTTAAACAATTGTTCCATTGTAATTTTTTCATGCCACAACTTTGATAAACACAAGCCCAAAAAAACACAACACAGGTCTTGTACTTTGAAAGGCTATCCCTTCTTTTCACCACTAGGTGACGCTTTTTGGACGATTTATAAAATGAAACTGAAAGATGATTGTGCATTTTGTCACATTTACCTTTTTTAAATCACGTGTCATCACTCTTGTAAAGTTCATTTAAAAACAAAAAAAAAAAATCTAAACTACTAACCTTTTTGCAGCCTACACATTATATCTGAATTAAAATTAAACAATAGGTAGGTTGCATCATTCTTACTTAATAATACAACCAGTGTGACCTGCACACACAACGGTGCAAGGTGTTAACCCAGGTGCATTTTTGTATGCGTGTTTGTATGTACATATTTGTTTATTTAGCTTGTTGGTTATAATTCGTTCTATAGGACATTTAGGAAGCAAAACATTCTTTTGGCGTTTTTCTGATGGGATCCAGGGGGTCAACCTTTATTCTGTCCAGAGGATAGTTGTTTAATCTAGACATAATCTTTATCATAAAAAAACAAACAGAGGAAATCTATTTGACACTTGATTATTAAAATATTTAAAATATATGATTAGTAATGAATTAAAATGATATATTATATAAATCCACAAGAAATAGGTTTTATGCAACTATTTACATAAAAATGCTACAAAGTCATGTTTGTGTCTTTGCTTAGCCTCCCTCGGTTCTCTGCAGGAAATAGTTCTCCACTGCTGCCCAGAGCTCTCTTCTAAGCTTGCCTTTCTCCTCTGCTCGGGCAATGCTTGAATACTTTAGAGGATTTTCACCACCTACAGGTATCTGAAGGTTTTTCATCCCAGTGGGAATATTCACATAACCGATCTCTATAGATTTGCCCATTTGTCCACTTACAAAAATGATGGATATATTAGAAAAAATGGCACCCAAGGCATCAGAATTTCATAAATATTAGCATGTATTTTCAAATAATCATAGCTCTGGATTCATATGAGGTTTGAAGTTAAATAGAGTTGGTCTGATATAAAGTTTGCAGTTCAAGGAGATTTTGGTCCTTGAAATATTCGTGGCAAAACCAAAAACATTTCTTGGTTTTCCTCAAAGTATGTTTATACTGTGAGTACAGTTTAGTGAGTAATAGGATGATTCTAAACTGTTTTATCAGGTCTGATTAGGAATCCGCTGAGAGACGTCTAACATCGGCACCATTAAGCATTAGTCTAATAGAAATGCCACTCACACGGGATAATAAGGGTTCAAAGTAAAGCTCAGGAGAAATGAAATATCATTTACATTCTATTTCATAAATCCTCATCCATGTTAATGAAAAGAGTAAACCGTACCTGTAGGTCGGAACAGGGTTTCCTCTGGCTTCACAACTCATTATCACTTTCTTATCATCGGAATCCAGGGAGAAGATGGCATCGTCAGGCTCCTGGATGAACACTGGACCAAACTCCTCACTCTCTGCATCACACAGAAGAAGAAAATAGGATAAAACAAAAGGAGTTAGAAAAACTCCAATGTGTTCTGATTGAATATTTGCATACAAAACATTTTTCATATTAGAACTGCATCTAGCTACAGTAAAGTAGACAATTAATTATATAAAAAAACATTTCATCATTTCATTATTTCATTTAAAAAAAGGTACATTATTAATTGCAATTATGATATTTTTGATTAAGCATCTTATGTAAAATACATTTGAATATTGCACTTTGTAAACAAAAGGTTATAGTTAAAGTTCTTTTTTTCCTTTTTTTTCTCGAATTCCTCTAGGAGAGAGAAAGAGAGAGAGAGAAAAAAACACATCACACCATGTTGTTCCAACAAAGAATCAGAGTTCAGAATCTTGTGCAGTAATGATAAATATGTGCAATGTTTTCATAAAAAGGTTACAAAAAAGAAACAGAATTAAAAGGGGGGAATTAAAAAATGGAAGAATAATTCCTGAACGTATTGAAGTGTACATTGTTTACATTTCACTATTGAAAATATTGGTGAAACTATTATGATTTTATCATATTTATTCAAATCACACCTTTATTTGTCACAGAGAAAGAAACAGAGAAATAGGTGTACATTAGGTAAGGTAATTCAAAAAGAGCCTTTTCCGCACTGTCCTTCAAGACATTGCAAGCACATATAGACATAATGCAAGAAAAGTATGCAGGATAGGTAGGATCAAGGAAAGTGGTAGGACAGCTGCAGTCCTCAGCCAACCTTTTCCTGCTGCCATTAACGGCGCTGTACTCATGGCCTGTTCAGATTACAGCGGTTGAGAGCGGTTTTGAAAGAAAGCGGGGAATGCAGAGAGTCTCCTTATCATGCCCTCGCAGGGGAATATATTTATGGGGGAATAAAAATTGCATATTTGGAATGTTTATTTCATCTTAAGTATGATATACTGTGCTCCGTTTTAGCATTTGTTCACACGTGCCTAAAACCTTTGCACAGTACTGTATGCACACATTGTTTTCTTCATGCATATTGTCCAATAAGCAGTGCTTCAATGCAACAATTCAATACTAATTCAATTGAGCCATCACCACTGACCGATTAAACAATCCAACCATTTGCTCAGCCATTGACTTTTAATAAATAGCCTCAGCTCCAAACTGAGATCAAAATGAATCCACAAATCCCACTGTAAATCCCCACAAACCCCACTTTCAAATCAGCCATGCAGGGAAATGAATTTGGATATGTGATCCAAATATAGGCTATGTGTGTCAAATGCAGAATGGAGATTTTTACAATTCAAAAGAGTTTGAGCTTACTCCAGACGCAGCACACCGTCGAGTCTCGGAATACTGTTAACTGCCTCATATATTCAACCCCCAGGGTGAACTGGATGACACATCTCAGCGGAATAACGGAGAGTGCCTCCAATTAGAAAACACTCAAGGGATCTGCACCACCAGTGATCAGTGACTTCATGTCGTACAATGGGACCAATCTAATATTGCATGCATTTCCAATTACTTAGGGATATGTAGAATGTGATTATTTATTCAGATTCATTTTATTTTTAATCTATCCTTTCAATAAACTTTTATTAACTAGTTGTCCATGAAGTGTATGTATGAAGTCCATGAATTATAAATATGGCTTACCAATTCTGGAGCATGGGTTATACCATTATCACATACAAAAATTATCTATGGAACCACATAATCATTTTAGAAAAATGTGAAATTTTCGAAAAAAAAAAAAAAAAGGTGAATAAACTCAGATTTTATCGATTAGCATGAAGTGTGCCTCTCGACCAAAACTGCCTCTTCAGATATGGAGATAATCTATATTTTTAGAACCATACTAAGTCAAAGTGAAAATGGGGTCGTCTACAGTGAAATATTGAATAATCGGTCATGGATAAGAATTTCATAAAAAGGAGATCGCAAATGGGACATGGATGGGAATTCCAGAATAACAATGACCCAAAAATGTTAGCCGAGTGGCAAAAAAAAAAACAAACAAAAAAAAAACTTTAAATGCTATTGTTCTATACAATCTCCAATAGGAAATCAGTCATGGGAGCTAAAGGTTCAAGTTGCAACATGTCAACCCCAGCATCAATGCACTTGCTTACTGCAGGAAATTTTTCTTGTACAGGGACATAGTTCAATGAGAGAGGGAGGCAGAGAGAGAGAGAGAGAGAGAGAGAGAGAGAGAGATAGATAGAGAGAGAGAGCAATTGAAGGACCTGTGCGTACAACGTTCACACATAACCTAGTCATTTGGAACAGCGTGAGAGTGAGCTATCTAAGCTCTAGCTGTAATATTTATGCTCTTTGCTGCATGCATAATAAATCCCAGTGTATACATGCTGCTGCATTGTCACCGTCCTGTGCAGCACATGTTTTTGCCAGGGATCATCAAACTAGAATATCTCTAGTAAGTGTTACCAGTTTATAGGAGTTTAAAAAAACTAAAACAAGTTTTAATAGACAAATATTACATTATGACATTGTACAAGCCACTTTGAGTGGAATAAAATACATTAGCAGGAAGTGACCATACATCAATTGTTCTATTTATGCTCATGACCTCAGAGCAGGTCTTGATTGCAACTACAGGAAAAAAAGAATAATCACAAAATTACAAGTAAATTTGGTCACTTTCTCCACATTAAAAAATAAAATGTTTATTTTGGGATACCATTTAAATAAGCTAAAAAAGCTAGTTTTGGCTTTAACACAACAACAAAACACCTTCAGTACTTTAAACTAATTTTAAGTGCTTGATAAGTGTTTGCTTCAAATGAATTCATCAAAAATACATTAATGCTTTTTTTATTATATTTTTTAAACTTTATTTAAGCAACTGGTAACGTCCTGTTGTGATGTTACTTCCTGTTCTTTCTCTATGAATAGAATTCAATTGACCGACAATATGATTTTTTTTTCTTCACTCATGATACAACATTAATTTATTAATTAAATAATTAACCATGACAAAAATTTCATCACTATGACAATACAACAAGATAACATTTTATTACTTTTGAAAATGTATATATATTTACCAAAAAAAAATCACATATGAATTGCAAAGATGTAATCAATGGAAAAAAAAACGATGGCATACTCAATAACAAAAAAAAATAAAAAATCCCTCAAGATGCTCCAAAAGAAAGGCTCGGGAAGACCAAAATAATTTCAGGTTTTTTTTCTTTGTTTTTTTTTTTTGATTCGAAAGACACTTAAAAGAGGTATTTCAAAGGGAACAATATGAACAATCAGTCTTATAGGGTTCAGAGGGTGAGCTTAGCAAGTACTGGGACGGTTGGCATGGAAACCTCGCTCTTTGAATGCTAGGGCTGTACTCTTTAGTACACAGCACCCAGCTGCCTTTACCCATACATCTGACATATGCATTCGGAACACCTTGGAGTCTGTTGGAGGCTGTCCCAGCTCTCACTGGGTAAAAGGCAGTGCTTACTTTCTTTGGAATTCGAACCCACTACTTTTTTCCCTGCTTGCTCTATTCTCATATTAAACAGCAAAATCCATGGATAGTTTTAAACTGAATTCTGTTAAATGCTAAACATAATTTCAACATTGTGCTAGTCAACCAGGTTTCAGGAGCTGAGTTTTTATGGTTGACACTCTCAAAAATGATTAAAAAGCACTACCTCACACAAACACTCCCACTCTGCCCATGTGCTCTCTGGATTGCTTCCTACTCCTATGTACCTTCACTCAGCAGCCTTTCTCTGCTGCTTTAAATTATTTACAGATCGTTGAAACTGGGAGAAGCTTTGCATAATTGGGAATCGTTCCCAGGACAGAACAACAACATTGTCTCTTGGATTAAAATAATATGTGATTTGTGGTTGTACACAGTATGACATGGCATAACTAGATGAAAATGTCAAACCTGACATGAGCCCCCAGCTCACACCTCTTCCATTCCCACGGAAATATATTCTTTATTTACATTTAAAAACCGAAAACATGCATCAAGGCTTCGCTGGTAACTCTTACGTTTCTACCAGGAGTCACTGTTGACTGTGAACCGATAGAGGTGAACAGGTTAAAAGAGGCAATAAATATCTAAAATTTAAAGGATGCAAAAGTTAAATCAATACGAACTAAAAAATAATAATAATGTAAACAGCGAGTAACCTTAATTATGTAACATTACTATTATAGTGACACCAGATTTATTTGCATATATTAATTATAGTATTTTAGGTAAACTTTCCCTGTATTGACAGATCTGATTGAATTATATCTCTCTTTTCAAGATTACTTATTTATATTTTAATTCAGATTTTAAAATAACATAATTTGATAAAAAAAAAAAAAATCAAAAACAAAAAACCTTTAGACAGAAAAAAATATTCTCACTCATCATCTTCATCAAATCAACTTGTATTAACACTTTAAATGAATTATTGTAATATTTTTGTTATTATTTAAATGATACATTTTTTAAAAATGTAAAAAAATCATTGGGATTAAAAAAAAAAATACTCAACAACAACATAAAATATACTTTAGTAATTAAGAAAATAATAAGTATTTATATTCTAGAGCTAGGGTTATTGGAAGCATTTTTGCTAATGGAGGCACTATAAGGAAATTTTAGTCTATAATCCACTTTCTGGAATACATTCCAAATTACTTTTTTTGTAGGTCCTGGTCCCTTACATTAGTGTTTCAATTTCCAAACGTGTCCTTCAAACACAGTCTGAAATAGCAGTATAAAACAGCTGAAAATGGGATATTGGGATATCACTAGGTGGCGTTATAACTGACACTGTAGGTTGCTATATAGATTCGTTCAGACATGGACTCTTAACATGCTTGGCAGATTTGAACTTGATCGGACATTGCATGGATGAGTTATTAACAACTTCCTGTTAATGGCAAAATTTAGACGGCCACTGTACGCATTTTGTTTAACAAAGTAAAAAAAGCTTCGCAATTTAACAGCTCAGATGCCTTAAGAAAAGATTGATGAAGTTTGGAGGTGATCAGATAAAATCTCTAGGGGGAGTTTATTAAAGTATGATACGAGCAAATGTAGCCAAGTTTTGGCGTAATAGACGACTTCCTGCCGATTTTGGAAACGTAAACTAATTTATTTATATTTAAGTCTTGGTACCCTACATGTGTGCCAAATTATGCCCATGTATGACAAATTAGGGGGCAAATTATAAGCTGAAATGCATTAGATGACACTATAGAGTCCTTTTATCACAATCAGACGTTGTGGTGACTGTACATCAATTATTCTGTTTTCTCATGCCCTTATAAAACTGATCTATTCCATCTCTCCATGACTCAGTCTGATCAGCTTCCCACCTTCCACCCCTTCTCCACATCTCATGGGGGGGCTTTTTCAGGCATCTTTAAGACCTCAAAAATGCACCGAAATTTGCAAGACAGTATTGCTCTGAGCAAAAAGGTTCGACTCACCATTGGGTGCTCTAGCCCTAATAACAAACCCAAGAACAAGGCATTTTAAAAAGCACTGGAAGCAAAACTAACTTTCTAAAATGTCTGTTGAGGTTAATTTGGTTCCATGACATCGATATGAGCGACCATCAAACGCATCCTTTCAAATGAGATAACATTCTCAAAAACAGGGAACTGTTAATTCAAGCAAAAAAAGCCTCGCCCAGGGCTTCAGATTCACTGCCTTTGAGAGTTTAATCGGGCGTTCTTTCTGTCACTATTAAACAGGGAGCGTTCATTGCGGTACACAATTTCTGAGATAGGCTGTGACATGTTTGAGTGCACATCACGGAGCCTTTGTGAATGTCTAAGAGTTGAAAAGCAATTATGGTGCAGTGCCAGGGTTCACACTCTTGTATTGTTCAGCTTGGTTGTGAGCAGGTACAGTCTGTGCAGGTATCAGCCAACAGCAGGTCTCTCCAGTGACCCGGCTGTATAATGAGCACAATGTGATGTGGTATTTGTGAACTGGGTCTTGACATTTTATTTTGGGGACAATGGCAGGGCTTTGGCAAAATTGTATGGGAGCTGTTAAAGGGAGATGCATTCATTTCAAACAGGGCTAAATAGGTTGAATCTGATCGGTACGAAAATGTCGAAGTTGCAATTGATTAAACAATGAAAAAAAAACAGCCTTTTGAATAATAGTTAATGATATGCATTTATCTCTAAATAATGAGTGTTTACTTGTGTACATTTACCAAATGCAAAGTGAGCAAACAAATGTGATCAAATCAATATTTGGTGTAGCTACCTCCATTTGCTAGTTGCTATATCTTTTCAGAATGGTACCACTGAAGGAACTCTAGGAACTCACAGAGAATGCTGGAACCAATGCTAGCTCTCTAGCAACCAATCTTTTTACCATAGCAAACACCCTAAAACAACTATTTTGAATCTTGTTGTTCTGAGAGGAAGTTGCATTACAACCCGGATTGTGCAGGACTCTAAATTAAGTTTACTGACTTACATCTCGCCTTCTTGAGGGAGACACATGCAGCAGGCTGATCTCTCTCAGGAATTGTCCCATCCCTCCTCCTCCTCTAACTCATTTATCTCTCTCTGTCTATGCTGTTTTTAGCTAGTTAGCATTTTTAAGTGTTTTAAAGCTAATGAAGAAGCATTTTCTATTATACTGTCTTAAACCTTGCTTCCAGGGTCTTCATAAAATTGCATTATCACAATATTTCAATTACACTGTGCAAAAGTATTTAAATCGCAGGCTTTAGAGCGGTTAAATATTTATCATTGACTAATAATGGCTCTCAATAAATGGGAAATGTGGATTTTATTATGCTAATCATAGTATCAAGTAAAAATTTTAAGACTTCAGCTCCCTAGAAACCAAACTGTTTACTTACAAAAAAAAATAACTATTTTTGTCCGGACAAATTGAGCAATTCTTTGGGTAGATTCAGAGAGTATTAAGTATAATTATGACCTAACTTTGGTCAGTTTAATTTACATTACCATACAAACTTTATTTTAATTTATTCCTTGGGTTTAACCATTTTGCCAATAGAGCTCTTTATTCTGCAAATACTTGAAAGTGTTAATTGTTTATTTAAAAACCTCTCAATTGGATTGATTCAGGACTCAATTTAAATAACTACACAGGGCTAATGTAATAACCAATTAAGTCCCATTATCCTTTGACTGATTTTTTGAGTGTGTGGATTCATTATTCAAGAATGGCTTGCATAATGTCTGTAAAAAATATATAATTGGTTTAACTTAAACTGTAGGAAATTAACTAAAATGTTTACATATGTATTTAATCTCAGTCATCAGACTAGTCGATCATCTTGGTTACTTTTGGTGAGAGAAGGTGTTAGGTTGCCTGTCCATCACAGTAGCTCACTCACAATGGCTCAGAGAAAGCCACAAAAGTTTGGGGAGAACATGTAAACTCTAATCCCCATGTGGTTTTGCAATAAAAAATTCTTATTATTTTAGCCTTAATGACTAAAACATGTCAAAGGCTTTGCCAGACTGGGCCAAACTACATTTTTCCAAAAACTTCAATCAGCTTTGAAATCCCACTGAGCTGTTTTTAAGCACCTGAACATATTTTTTTGTGCAAACAAAAGTTGTGAGTTTTAAATAATTCCAGCTGAGAGCTACTGTATTGATGTAACTATCTGCCTCCGGTTCTCTGCTGCTTGTCAAGAGAAACCTTGTCTTCGCAGTATGGGGTGACTGCAAGTGTTTTATGATTTAGCAGCTTGATCATGTCAGAGACATCAGTCATCTGAGCGGCTCTTGGTGATGTGTCAGAGTCACTGGGAAAAACAGCAGTCTCCTGTGCCCCCCATGCACTCCTCAGCTTTACGATTCCAAGACAAGCTGAAGAATTTTGGTTGCAATGAGAAGACAGTTCGCATTCATAATTCCTCCCTGTGTGGTTTATGCAACTGCTCCATGTTGCCTCCATACCACTGGGGCATCCTGACCTGGAGAAGTCGGAGTACTCGAAAGCACATTAGGTGGTTAAATGCTAAAAAACAAGTGAACAATGTTTTATATTTGTTGACCTATTTCTGACTAAGGAGGTTGAATAAGATGTAACGTGCTGCGGGATAAACCTCTAGCTTTGTTTGATCAGCTTAACTAACCAGAAGCCACTTAAGACCAACTTAGCAACACAATTATACTCCAAAGGGGGAGAAATATGTTTACGGTTAAAACCAAATCATTAATTCACAAAAAAACACTTACACAACCATCAAAGAGTGAAATAAATGATCTTATGAAAGGGCCATGAGCCACGCCTGTTTCTTTTGCCTAAAAAAACACAAACTGAATTGCTACAATTTCAGTTTCGACCTGTTAGTAGTTCAACAACTGCAAGCCATTGTGAACTCCAAACTACTGCACGTGTCGTAAGACTAGATTCATTAATAATTAATAAACCATGTGTTCCCATAGGATTAGCAAGTGCAGACTCATGAATAATTATGAGGTACCGACACATAGAAATATGATTGGTACAAAAATATTTGAAAATAAAATAGTCTTAAATAAAGAAATTCTTATAATGCTTAGGGTATCAGGGTATCATGGTCCTTCAAGGGTTCTTTCAAAATACTGTGTATATTTGCATTGCCTCCAGTTCCACTCACATAAATCAGATATTAGAATATCACATTTCAGTTAGATAATACGTCACCTGTGCGCCTGCAAGTAAACTCCATTTCAATTTGGAAGGATTAATAGTGAACCAGCATACTAATAATTGCAGGGGTGTTACTTTTATAGACATTTATTATTACAGAGGGGTGTTCTCAAAATATTCATCTATTAAAGTTGGTTGGGAAAAACACAGGATTCTTTAAACAAAAACGCAGATAGAATTTGTATTAGTGCTACATGACGTGAGGATCACCTTCTGGAGTCTCGTAACAAATAATACAGATCATCAAAACCCTTTTGGCCAAAGATGAGGGAGAATGACTTGGAAAATCTACAGAATGGTTCAGAATGAATAGGATTGTGTGATCCAGCCTCATTCTCACCTTCACTCCTATAGTCCTCTTGTGAGCTGAGAGCTGACAATCTGTGTCTGGAGAACAGAGGCCAGTCCTGACTAGAAGACGCCATTCCTTGGCTGTTTCTTGACCTCATCCTGGAGCTCATCGAGGAAGATGATGAGCTGTCTGACTTCATCCGCAGCACAGCAGCATATGACACAGGTCTCCCCGCAACAGCTCTAGCAAAATCTGAAAATACCAGAAAAGACTTTAAGAATTTTTGAGACTTTTTGGTTCTTTTGAAATGCTTTTATTCCATTAAATCAGTTTATGCAATGCCAAATAAACCGCTGGTCTTCTTTATACATGGATCCATTATCATTACTCAAAAAAAAAAAAGTCAGTTAATGTACTTATTGGTATTGAAAAGTGAGTTTTGAAAAATGTCTCTATAGCACTACCGAACGAAATTCAGCACACATGTGTAGGATAAGAAGACTTAAATATAAGTAACATGGGTCACGTTTTCGAAATCAACAGGAAGTTGACTATTTCGCAAAGACCTCTAAAAATGTAATTTGCATTTCGTCATAAACAGGAAGTTGTTAATAACTCAACCATACAATGTCTTATCGGTCCCTATGGCTACAGCACCACCGGAGGCCACAAGAAATACTACATCCAACAGTACCGTACTCATTTTCTTTTATCATTTCGTTTGAACAATTTTGTCATATGTGACAAGAATATTGGCCTAAATGATTCCAGTCATTGCGCCACCTAGTGGCTATGAAACTTTCATTAAAATGGCTGTATTGTTCTGTAATTTTAACTGGCCACAGAGAGGCGAAGGTGCTGGAGGTGCTTGAGATCTTTGATCGCTGCTTGCAGCATTAATTAAATATGTTGTTCAGTCTGGTTTGACCAGAAACAACAGCACACAGAGGGAGCAGTTGAAGCCGTTCAATATTTTGGCATTTTCTAGAGTTACTCTGAGATTTGGCTTCTTCTCCAAAAATAAAGTCATCTATAAGGTTTTTTTTTTTCATTTGATCAGTCTGTATATACAGTATATAAGTTCATATATATATATATATATATATATATATATATATATATATATATATATATATATATATATATATATATATATATATATATATATATATATATATATATATGGAATTTGCATCAGTTGCAATGATTTTCTATAGATTTTTAACAGCTACATTTAATTTTCTTCAGAAATGTTATTACAATAATTGCAAATGGAACAATTACTGAAGCTGTTTAATGTAATTAAAAAAAACACACTCACACTCAACTATGATTATTCAGTTTTAAACACACCAGGAGGGATAAGGTTGCATGCCCTGTTTTTTTAATCATAAGAAAACGTAAATTGCATAAACGAATATGACATAAACATGTCCTGCACTCTTCTAAATGCCTCTCAAGCAGAAATAAATTAATCCAGACAGCAAACACTTAGTTATAGTAGAAACCGATGTTAATCTGTGTTAATTATATTCCTGTTTTAAAAAGCCAATCATTGCTGAGTACTTAAAGTAGCTACACATGATTCCAAATTGGCTATTTGTGTTTAAAACCGAGCCAGAGGAGAAGGACCTACTGAATATCTTAATTAAAGAGTCATTATACACCTGTTTTATTATACACCAGTTAAACATAGCTCCAGTGCGTCAGGCCAAAATTCACAGATGCAGTAGTTAGTACAGAGGAGAGGAAGCCATGCACAATGCTGCTCCATATTCGAGTTTGGTATTTTACTTGCCAAAGACACTCTTTGTAGCACTTTAAAAGTATGACCTTTGTTAACCATTAGATAGTATTTGATTTTGATGCAAAAACATTGGCACTGGAAATATTTGAAATCAGACAATTTGTAATGCCCGTGAATATATCAAACTTTACCAAACTGAAAGCTAGAGAAGTTCAATTTAAGATATTTAGCTTATTTTTAGCAAATACGACTTAAATTGACTTGCGGAGAAAAAAAATGCTTCATTCATTTGCTTGAATTAAGAAACTTTGTAAAACAATCTTTTCATTTTGCTACTCCACTTAAAATAAGAATCTTTAAACAGATGATTTTACATTTTCTTAGTTCAAGAACACTAATTAAATCTATTTTTTAAAATAAATTAATTACTTATAAATTGGAACAAGAAACAAATTCTTAAATGTTTTTTTTTTGTGATCAAGCAAAAAATATTGCTTGACTTGGTAAGAATTTGTTCTCATTAGTATTAAATATTAGAACCTATTTAGACTGCCATCCACTGTTATAATGACTTTATTTTTAATCAACTTGCAATTTATCTACTGGACACTCAAGGCTGGTTCCTAAACATTTAATTTATATGCTAAAATAAATGTATATCTACTTTTCTTGTCTTCAGTTCATGCTTCAAACTCAGTTTCAAAATAATGGAGGGTGATTTCCACAACAATAACATTCATAGTTTTGCAAAGTTGGCGATTTATAAATTTGGATTTCCGAAATCTTTTCTCAACATTTTTTCTCATGAAGATTTCCTTGTGCTTTTTTCTGAAAATACCTGTAATACCTTCTTTGCCTGTTTTCAGAACTGTATTTTAGTTGAAGTGCAGTTTGCTCTACCTTTGACTTCTCTTGGATTGGCCAAAGATTATCCATATTCAAATATCTGCAGAACTGTCTGGTAAAAATTAATGTTTTGATATTATAATGCAACGCAAATACAATAATCGCATCGTAACACAAAACGCAAACCTTTCCTTCTGGAACTATGACCAAAAAGTTCAAAAGGACACATGTGTTCCCTACTCTAAAAAACACGGATGGATCTTCTCAGCAACCCACATAGAACTCTTTGTATTGCATGCAAATGAGCCACTGTTTACTTTTCATAGCCGCCTCGATAAACGACAACTGACTTGCTGTAAACTCCATGAAACACCAGCATATCATTAAACGCATAAACCCATATCAACCCTTATATGTTTAAATAATTCTGTTGTTGATTTGTGTTGGTGAAATTGTCTTGAGGTTCTTAGTAATTTGGAAGTTTGGGAAACGTGGGTTCATATTCAAGCTTTAAAAATGTGTCAAGCATTTCATATATTTCTGGTAACATCCATTGTAATATCCAACTTGTGCTGCAGTCTTTTATCTGAAACAATACAGAATGCCCTGTCTACACAAATTGTCACTCTCATGACCTTCCATAAGCATCTCCAGGTGAGGAGTCTGTGGTGAATCTAGTCTGTCACTTCCTCAACAAGACAAGGAAAGTGTGGACGCACAGACACTTGAGCTCTCAAATGAGTCCAAGAGTGAGTCAAAACTTGCCAGGCTTTTCATTTAAATCCATTTTGAATGTTCTGCCAGAAGTGGGCTCTTACATTATGCAATCATTGACATGTATCCGATTGAAGCAGAAGGAGGGCAGTTTGTGAGGGAAAGGGTGTAAGATTTTGGATTGTAATACAGCTTAGCTTTCACGCGTAGCAGGTAACATTTAACCAAGCTACATTTGCATTCAGGCGGGAAAGCACACAAAGAAATCCTCTCAGTCATCACAATTTTAAAAGAAATACCGTTCCAAATAAGGATGACAGGTGTCTAGACGGTTGCAGAAATAAACAAAGAGCTGCTATTGAAATAAATATAGGCAGTGGATTTGATGGATAGAAAGATGAATGGATGGATGGCTGGGTGAGCGCTTGATGGACAACTGAGGCAAGTGGTGAGAATTGTGTGAAACAGACGAGCGGGAAAAGGAGGAGCAGAGAAATCCAGACAGACATCTCTAGCTCTTTACCTCCATGTGAAAGAGGATCTCATGGGCTTGTTACTAAGTTGGGAGCTTTAAAGAGAAGAATGTGAAATGTACGATTAAACATTCATGGCGTACCTTTGAAAGCCTTGACAGTGGATTCTTCCATCGAACTCAGCATAATATTACATTCGGCTCCTCCGAAGGTGTTTTTTTGGATTTAGAATTATTTTAAAATCTCAGTTGATTTTTTAGTCTGTGGATTTATGGAGGTTTTTAAGCATGGGTTGGGATGAGCCATGTGTGCTTTTCAGCAGTGTTTTTGCGGTGAGTAGAGCTGGAGTAATAGTCTTGTTGGACTTGGTCTTGACTACGACTCATTTGTGTTCATATGATACTTGATAATCAGTCTCGGCTGAGTGCAGCAAGTGATGTTTATTTAACAAGTTTCAGGAGGAATATTCAGGAATTGCCACCAGTCTTCCCAATAAAACCAAACAATCAATCCCTCATCATTTCTTAAACCACTTCTACCTCTTTGACTTTGTCCAAGCTTTACCCATCCTGCCTCCCCATCTCAGCCGAACTGTAATCGTTTTGGTTGGGCAGCTTTGTAACAGCCACATCTTGCTAGGCTACATTGCAAGCCCTGGTGATGAACTTGTGAATCTACGTTCCCCCTTCGAATACAACATAGGTGGAACATGCTTGTTCTAGATGTTCTACAGATAAGAACTGGCATTGTCCTTGGTTTCCTGATTGGGTGCACTTTCAGTCTGCAATCAATATAAAATTCAATAAAAACATCACCACTTGCACCACTTTTTTTTGTTTGACAGTGGTGCAAAGAAACATAAGGCATCTTTGCAACAATATCAGATACAGTAACAACAGCAAAATTTGTGAAGCACCTGCAGTGGCACCACAAAGAAAGGGAAGCTAACACAACCACCAAGCTAAGCTGAAGCCAACTATGTGTTAGCATCAGTCTTTTTATGCCATAAGAAAGTTTTTTTGAAAGATAATACAAGAACACATTGGTGGGGAAGAAGTGTCACACCCCTTTAGATCTTTTCCACTTGATTTCTTTGAATTAACAATGAGTAGCTTTAATCGGATCAGTAAAAAGTTGCATTATCATCATCACTTTTTGAAGATCAAGTCAAGAAGATGAAGTTGTTTAAACACATCATAAACAGTTAATGTGTGTCTAATGTTACCATTCACTTGTTTCAAACCATATTTCCATCCTATAGAAAATATGGTTTCATCACAAATCAAGTAGTACATTTACACAAAAGATTCTTTTTAATTCTTCACTGTCTCATTTAGACCTCACTAGAAATCAGACTTGGAGTCAAACTTGAACCTCTTTGAACATGGACTTGATTTGGACTAGAACTGTATTGGACTTGGTCTTGACTCTGACTCGACCATCCTGGACTTGGATTGACTTGGACTAAAACTGCATTGGACTCAGATTCGACTGTCCTGTACATGGACTTGACTTGAACTAGAACGGCAACTCGGTTTTGACTCAGACTCGACCGTCCTGGAAATGGATTTGACTTAGTCTAGAACTGCACTATACTCTGCCTTGACTCGACCGTCCTGGTCTTGATTTGTCCTAGAAATGCATTGGACTCAGTCTTGACAGACTAAATCATCTTCGATTTGGACTTAGTAAATGGTGGACTTAACAATTAAGTATCGCCCATTTTACTCATACAGGGAATTGTGCTCTGATTTTATTCCACTCAAGTGAAAAAAAACAACAACAGAGGAAGCCTAGGGAGCCTACGGCCACATTTACTGTCAAGCAACCTGGTGCATCTGGGGATTGTGGAGATTCAGCAGTTACTTTTGGCAGTCAAACTGTGCCGAATCAGGTTTTCTCAGGGGCCAACATCCAAATAGGTCAGCTAACCAAAAACATTAGTCTAAAGCAAGGCAGTCATGCATGAGGATTACAATGGATGCTCTGAACAGCAGTTCATTCCCCACACATCCAATGCTATATATTCATAAATGTTAAATTATCAAAAGGAGTTTTCTTCCACATATTTCTGTTTCCAACTGTAATAGCGTGTACAATTTTCATTAATTAAATAAACATTTTTTTTCCACAAAATGTTATAAATCCATGAGCCCTTTCACCCAAAATCTCATTAATTCCCTCAAAAAACTGCACAAAAATAAACAAATAACAAGTAATGACAAGAGATTGGCAATTCCCAAACTTGCACATCTTGAAACATATTGGAGCGCATTCATCTTGCTGTGTTTTCAAAATTATATTCTCAAGTTTAGTCTGTGCAGTGGTAAATACTACAAAAGACTCTCCTTGAGCTGTTTAACAGACAGTTTAGAAATCCGTAATCTATTTTTTTGGTATTGTGGTCGCTCCCAACTCTCTCTCCCAACCCATTTCCAGTCACCAGTTTCTTTCCTAAATCTGAGTTTGTCAACTTTGTGTGCAGCCATGGCATACATGTGATTGAAAAGTACACAATAATCATTTGAGGAAAAAGCAATTAACTGTACTTTGAATAGAGACATGTGATTTTTATTGGCGTGTTTCAGAACCAAACTATTTTAAAAACAAACATTGAGAATGGATCCCTGAGAAACACTGCAGCCCTTACTCTGTACGTACATTGAACATCTACATTTTCTATAACACGAAACACAGATACTTTTCTTCTTGTTCTTTTAAATGCTCATAAGATTCAGAACAAGGTTCATTTTTTATGTTGTATTACTCAGTACCTTGTTTTAGAAGCAACACTAAATCCAAATGTTGGAATTGTGTTTGAATGTGATTGAAAGGGAGATGCAAGATCTACAAACGCTGTCAAACATCTGGAGTCTAGATTGGCGACACTGTAGAAAATGTTGAATGAATGCTACTTCCTCCGACACATCCACCCCCTCCTCAACAACTATTACAGACTTATATTTCCATTCAAAGGTGCCAAGGGAACATGACAGCCTTGATGATTGTTGACAGCCTTTTCTAGATTGATGGAAGCTTTTTTCTCTTAAGAACCCTGTCTTTCATCCTCAAAACCACTTCTCTGAGATCAGACACCTCTGCCAGACGGCTCAGACTACACTTTCTTGTAGTTCAGAATTAGACGATAAATGGACATATTAATGATTCAAATGAGTCATGGACACTGATTCAGAATCATTTGAAGACTTATGAACTAATTGTCTAATACAATTTACTATTTATAAAATATATTTGTTTTAAATGGAGGGATATTTAAACTGTCCTTTAAATGATCATATTATCAACCAAAATACTGCAGATTGTACCGTAAATACCAATACTTTAATGAATCTTATGTTAAACCTTTTGTGTTGTTCAAAATGAATCCGCTGTAAAATCTACCAGATTATTATTTTTGCACAAAACCCTTTATCTACCTCAGCTCTAATCAAAAGTACATAATATTAAATGCAGGATTTGTACTCTTTAATTGCCAAGATCTTACATGTCACTGATTAATTTTTGATTTGAAAAATAGTTGCCTGGATTTTGTGGCAAAGAAACTAACATTTACTGAACCTAGATCATCAGTACCATGAGATCATCCGAATCTAGATCATCAGTACAATAAAAATAAATAAAAAACATCATGGTATTGGGATCTTGTAGTGGGACTCTGCAAAAGAGTTGTAAATGTATGTCTAGGGTGCTGTAAGAACACATTTAGAACAGAGACCCAAGTTTAAAGCTTGTTGATTTAAGGTCAAGTGATCCCAACTGTATTTTCCCCAGTATAAGAGGACACTTCTAACAAAAACCAATCATGCAATAATGAAACAGTCCATGTATGCAGCTGTACCACCCCCTTACAAACGGTTGCATTTCTCTCTTAAAGCAAAGTCTTGTTGATTGGGTGCAATCTTTGCTTTCATTGAAGCATATTAAACGGCAAGATTAGTTTGTCTGGTTTGCAACATGTAGTATGTTCTTGACCTTCATTCACTAATGTGATGTACCACCACCTCCTTCAGCAGATGCTTTAATAGAATCATGATGAGAATGTGTATTTGACAAATGAAATGCGTGTGTTGACTCAACTTCAAAATGTAATACACAACGGAGCACACGATAACATCTGATTTACCAGAGTGCTTGATTTTCCTCTACTTTTGGCAATTTGCATAGCGTAGATGCAGCCAGATATGGCCTACCTCTTGTTTGCATGGCCCGAAAACATAATTAATTTTGGTATACGGCTCAACCAAGGGCATGGACAAAGCCAAATGAATGTCTGTGCCACACGGCTTGTGATTTCTGGCCCGTATGTTGTGCGCTGTGTTAAAAATTAAACCACATCTACGCACCATATACCCTTGCCAGTTGAACAGCCAGAAAAATGCCAAACAAGGGCCATTTATTTGCAGACCGTTATTGTCTGCCTCTTGTCTATCCGCTTGCTCTATTTTTCGCTCCACTCTGAGTGCATCGTGTGCGTCTGGTCTTCCTCCACTCTATGCAAAGTTATTAGTAATATTCTGTGTTTTACCTGCCAATATTTTCATTTATTCTGCTCTTTTCCACAGCTCTAGAGATTGTATAAAATAAGGGATCCATTCATCTAACCAAACACCAGTGGTTATTTTCCTCCAGTGACCAGAGAATAAGAAAGATGATGTCTTTGTCTAGCACTTGTTACTTGTGTTTAACTTCTTTACCCAACACTGTGTCATTACATCATCTTTTCATTCTCTTTCTGCTTCATCTCAATTTCAGGATCTACCGTCATCACGGATTCATCCCCAATACAATTAATTCTTATATTGCCCCACATTTTCAATTGTTTGACCAATTAATTGACCATCGAGCAGTTGGGATGGGTCTAACTTAGAACCTGCCTGGTCTGACCCCTTCCATTATTATGCCATTACCATTATACTTGGTATAAATGGCCTCAAAGCTTTACTTATTGCAACCATTTCAACCAATGGGCCATCAATATGTATTATGTTGACTGGTCTATTAAGAGGTTTAATCGTGTTTGTGTTCAGTAGATTTGGTGTATTTTGTAACTCGGTTTTGTAGTCCTCATTCTGCAAAATCTAATCGGTTTATCAGGATGAGACTGATTGTGTTCTCTTGGACTCATTGGATGGATTTATTGCGCATACATTTGTTTAGTATCATTGGGTCGAAACAAGGCTTCTTCTTCTTTTTCCCAGTTTAGGGGTTGCCACAGCGAATCATCTGTTTCCAAATTCCACTTAACTCTGTCCTCAGTAATTGAATTGATGACTCCATGTTTGGTTTTTGCCATTTTTTTTTTTTTACACCGGATGCTCTTCCTGACGCAACCCTCTCTATTTAGCCGGGCTTGTGACCGGCACAGAAGTCACTGGCTTGAAAACATAGCTAGTGTCATCTATTTGACTTGACTTCATCTCAGTCATAGTTCTGCTGTTTTCCTATGGTTAGACCTGGGAGCTAGTACAAACAAAATTGTCCATGAAGAGAGGAGAAATTGCAGCCTTTTTTTTAGCCAAACTGGGGTCCAATATAGATTGTCTGCCAGTTTTGGACTTGCCATCAGTGTAAATCTCTTGCGCTTTTTATTTATTGCTGTATTTTTTTTTTTACTTTTCACTAAAGTATTAATAGTTTAAAATTACTAGTTTTAAATCTAAATTATATGTGACCGTTTTAATCTGAACCTTTTCTTGGGGAAGAAATACACTTTGGAAGCAAACTCTTCATTTGTTCTTTGAACTAAAAACGTTTATTTGACATTGTGGCAACACCAGAAGACACAGAAACAGAGACATGAGTTTCCTCCTCTACAATCCCCATTATCACAAGATAACTATGAAGGAAAACGGGTAAAATGATATTTTGCTAGAGACAACAACCACCCTGAATCTTCAAGTTTAGAGTTTTTGAGGTGAAAACCATGCACAAAAGAGCTTATATCAATCTGGAGCATCCTGTTGATTTTTAAACCCCAGCTGATGGTGTTTTAGCTTCCCATGGGCTTCTATCACATGCCAAATTAATTAAAATAACATAAGCAGGTGAGACGTTGGTGGAGTCTTAAGTGCAGGGACATGATTAGCCATAGTGGGGAGATTAATGAAGACCTTCCAAGAGAGATGATATTGACTGAGCGTGATTATCCTGGAGCGCGTTTATTCATTATGAATAAAGGAATCCATGGATCATATGCAAACCTTTCTCGCTAGGGCTGACATGGCACTAAACCCAGCCTTTGTCCTGAGCCTCGGAGCATGCAGATGAATTCATAACCGACCAGAGCTTAAAAAATCATTAAAATTCTATTAAAATATGTCACAGTAAAAGACTGTGTCTAAAATGGCACGTTTAAAAAAAATCAACTTTCTATACACTCTGTTTTAGAAAATGAAGGAAATGAAATGAGGTGAAAAAACAAGAGGTGAAATGAAGTGAGCAGATGTGCAGAATGAAAGCTTGTAAATCTGATTAGCAGCCTCAGAGCTCACAGCAGGTTTGCAAGGTTACTCTGAATCTGTTTCTATTAAAGATCCTTTTCCCTATAGAGTTTTGGAGCCCAGGTGTTCTGTGGTTGTCACATTTAAAATGTTTTTTTTTTTGTCAATGTATGCTTTTTCTTTAATGTAAGAAAAGATATACACATAGAATACAATACACAAAATAAAACAATCCAAAATGAAACAAACCTCTCTTTGTGTATTGTCAATTTGTCACTATAGTCAACGTATTACATTTTACCAGTAAATATACAGCATTTAAAGGTGGTTTTCATTTTCAAAGGATACATTTCTTATTGTGTTTTTCTTTTCATTTAAAGGTATGATATGACGGCCCCACTTTGAAATCTTTCATTTCCATTTTGCGGGCAATGGTTTTGGCTTTAAGTCGGATCTATACAGTGGATGCACCACGACCACCTGCTCTTTGCGTGTTAACCCAGTCCTCCAGGACATTTTCAAGTTCTGGCCACCTGCTTTTATGTCCCCTGAAAGCTTTCCTCGACTTTGGGCATTGCATGAGCTCTTGCCGCTGCCTCCTCCAGTGTCTCACCAGTGTTCTGAGCAGCAGCACGGTTTCCTTCTTGTATAGCGAGATCGATGGCCTTCAACTTAAATCTTGCATCATACGAACTTCTTCGTGTGGGTTCCATGATGAAGGGGTGAGGATTTGAAAAGATAGAGTTTGACAGAATTGGTAATTTGTCGTCCTTCTATCCGCTTCTACCGACTTATATCTGCTAAAGCGGAACTAGCGTATTCTTCTTGAACTTGCGTATTCTTCTTTGCATTTATTTTGTCTTAGTTTTGATTCTAATTCTGGTTAGAGCGCCCCTAGCGGTGGAAAAAAAATCTGCAGAATAGCCGCACCTTTGTATGAGCCGCATGGTTCAAACCCTATTAAAAAAAGTAGCGGCTTATAGTCCAGAATTTGCGGTAATTTGATTTTTGCTCTTTAGCGAGTATTTAAGTTGTTTTTGTACTTTGTTCATTTGGTCTTTCGATTTTCTTTGTTCCCGTTTCACGTGGTGCGAAAATAAAATAAAATACTGCATTCAACTTGTTCCCAAACTCTCCTTTCTCCTCCCTTGGCTCTCGGAAACCACATTACGACACTCCTGCACAACTCAGTATGTGGAGTGTCTAGCATGGCGATATTTTATTCTAATCTTGATGAGCATCCAATGAAATGCTGCTTTGACTGTGACTCCTTTACCCTTGGTGGGAAGGTTTTCATACATCACTTGAACCCCTCCACACATCTACAATCCATCTAGCATCCGTTTAATATTTAAAGCCCAATTTAGAGACCAGGGACAGAGCTCTGATGTTTACTGCGCACAGGATTGAAATCCTCAGTTCCTTGAGTGCCATCAACTGTCTGATAGTTCGGTCAAATATGTTTGGGGAAGGGAAAATGAAAACCAAGTATTGCATCCTCTAAAATAAAACGAATGTGAAGCAACACAGATGTGAAGAAAACTCTCTTCTTTTGAGACAATTTCTCCAGAAAATGTAAGGTATTATGATAACAACAGATCACACATTGCTGGAAAACTAACATATATCCACTCGTGCAATGAAAGCATAGCCAACAAACACAAAGTCTTGTGTGTGGAGGTGAAAAATGAGTCGGAAGTTACGCCTCTGTGCATCATTGACCTTTTCTATGGCAAGCTCATTAGTTTCTCGGGTATCTGTATTCATGCAACTGTTTGTGCATTAACAGTTTTAATATTTTTTTCTCCACAAACAAAATTATTTTATTTATTTACCCAACACTGCATGGTTGGGACTATTGTAAGTCACGTGGAGGTTCATCACAAAAGGCACAAAGCTTAATTACGCAATCACTGCATCAACACCTTTTCTGAACAAATGCTGATACAGTATCTCACACATTTCTACATCACTGCCATCACTACTATATGCCATGATGCCACAGTTGCGAAGAGGAGGTGAGACATTATTTATACAGCATTGAAACTAAGTTGAATTAAAATATGTGTGGACAGAAATCCTTAGATGCGGAAAACAGGCAGCACAACCTGAACCAAAAAGTCCCAGTATTACAGCATTGTTTCGATCAGCTCTATCCAGGAATTTGCAAATCAAACGTATGTTTCAAACTTAAATACACATCCTTGCTCTCATCATAGTTTGTTCTGGCAAGCCAAAACTCTAATATCAGATATACATTTTTATGTTATTGATGACAATAATGGAGATACAGTGCTGTGCAGGATTTAAAGATGAGAAAAAGTGAGTAAATAAAAAAAAATTACATCAAATCAACATTTAGCCTTTTTACTTCGAATCAGCATCAATTTATTTAGATACATTTGCATAAAGTAAGGGATTTTGTAGGGCAGCACAGTGGCGCAGTGGGTAGCACTGTGGCCTTCCAGGTAGAAGGTTGTCGGTTCAAGGCTCGCCGGTGACCTACCTGGAAGGAGTTTGCATGTTCTCCCTGTGCTTGCGTGGGTTTACTCCGGGTACTCCGGTTTCCCCCACAATCCCAAAGACATGCGGTTAGGTTAAATGACTAATCTAAAAATACTCCTTAGGTGTGCATGTGTGTGTGAATGTTGCCCTGCGATGGACTGGCAGACCCCCGTGACCCCGAAAGGGAATAAGCGGGAATGGAAAATGAATGAATGAATAAGGGATTTTGTAGGAGTTTAATCAACCAATTTTATCAAACAGACGCTAACGCTCATCAATATGAAAAAAAACCTCGTGAAAAACTTAGTAGGATGCTTAAACCTTGGTGAGGAACAGCCAAACTTTGCTTCCAAGACAAGATACTAGGTCTCTCCCAGACAAAGATTTCAATGCGTGCTGGGATTTCAAAGTGCGAGGTTAAAGCTTTTTCTAAGTTTTATGATCAGCCAAGGAATCGTAGTTTAGCAGATGAAAGACACATCAAGCTTAAGTGCAATCAGCTCAGAGCTGCCAGACACGAGACCCAGGTACACCACTATACCAGCAAGAGAAGTCTGGCCAGAAATAGCCTCCATGGAACAAAAAACCATGAACAAATCACTCAAGTATTCACAAAAACATAAGAAGGCAGGTTGATCATTGAAGGCTGGAGAACTGTACAAAAATGAGTGTCTGCCTGAAGGCAAGAGTGAAGCATTGGGGAGGTTCCTTGAATGTGTGGGGCTGTGTTTCTGCAAATGCATTTGCAGGATTAATGGTGTTCCCAATGATGAGATTATTATTAATCATGCAATACCTTAAGGAAGACATATTGCGTCCTGCCCCAGACATACAGCCAACGTCATAAAGAACTATCTTCAAAATTGTTTTGTCTTTTTAATTATTAGTTATTTCCATTTTTCTTTTTGCGTCATTCACTGCATTTGGTTGATTGATGACTAACTTTGACTCTCAGTAGTGCCCCGTGGCACCTGGAGACACACAACCATAGACTCAATAGTTATCAACTCTGCAAGCACAGTTGAAAAAAATGCATCTGTTATGAAATTCCTGAATCCTCGGCCATGATGCATAACAATCTGTTACAAACAAAAGATCTTAAGGCGCAATCACACCTTAACGACTATGTTTGTCACTCCGTCTCTACGTTTGTTGGAAATGTATGGGTTTTTGTTGTGTTTTCAGATAAAACACCACCCAATATTAGATTATCTTGTGTTTGTTCAAGTGTCTCAGTCCAGCTAGCTGTCAAGCCGAGAAAAACAGGGACGTAAACCCCTAAACATTGGTAACATAGAGTGAAAACATTCTAGGGTTGCTGCTATTTCAAACCATAAAACGTATAAAATCTAAAATCTCTACAACTGCACCAGTACAGTTCATAACCTCTTTAAAGGTGACAAATATAATAATACTTAATTATGAAAGCACTGGATTAACAACTTGCGATGGGATGTAACACTTATACTGACCTACAATGAATAACTGCCAAATGAGTGTGAAGAGGAGGTGCGACCGTGGCTATTCTATTTATAATTATTTTTAAAGCTTTGATACAAATCCCTGGATGGCAATTAATAGACTTGAAGACCTTCTGTCTGATAGAGTTTCTACCAACGCGCTCATAGATCTTCCATCTCTAGGGGCTAGATGGCTGTCTTGTACATGTGAAAAATCATTTCCTGTCGACACACGCTCATTAAAATCCAATGCAAACACGCACTCAGCTCATAGTAGGACTTGACATTTAATTTGGACCTTTCCATATTAATAATATAGCATGAAATTGTTGATGTTTGACTGATGGCAGAGGGATCGAAACCAATTCGTTGATCTAATAAAGCCAGCTGGCCCAAGCTTCCTTTCTAAAATTACTCACACGCACCCAGGGGTACAGTGCGGTTATCCACAACCACCGTGATGATGAGGCAACCACACAGAAGACCTTACAGATGCTCTCGTTTCCTCGAAGGCTGGAAAACTAAAGATAAAACTCTTCCTGATTTAGATTTTGTTTATATAAATTATTTCAAGCTTGCCTCTTTAATTTTAATCATTGGGGTTCTTTATAACTTCCCATTTACATTTATCTTTATATATTCGTTAACCCCAAGCGGGTATGAAGATGAATGAATGAATCTGTTTTATCTCCAATCTGCTTTTATTCTTCTGTGAAGCACTTTGAATTGTCAGCGTGAACAAAAACGTGCTACACAAATAAAGTTGCCTTGCCTTATACGTAGATTTCCTAATCTCCATGTCAGCCCCAGGTCTGTTATCTGCGAGGGTCATGGGGTTATTTGATTTCCCAATACATTTATAATCATTCTTATTGAGTGGTTAGTTGCGTGTAAAATTACAATCCATTACATGATATAATAACATAATACGACTTTATTAGATCATAATCCAAATTTCACTCTGATCTTCCCCGAGCCAAGGGCATGAGAGGGAAGTATGAATGACTCAGAGACACCGCTCACATTCATCAGCTTCTGCCGCTAAACTGAGTGTGGTAATTGGGGGCTAATTTCCACATGGATGTTTAAATTCTGAAATGGTTTAGGTTGTCAATCAAATCTTTTGAATTTGCTTAATATAGACCCACCGTGTCTTTCTTAAAATCCATGTCAAACAAGATGTAAAATCCGAAACTTAATTACTGCACCAGCAAGAGTATATTTCAGCCTTTTCCTTGGAGTTATGACCATGTGTTGTTTAAAAAAAAAAAATCTTTTTGATAAGTGTATTGCATTTACCCTTTTTGAAACATTTTTTATAAGTATTGCAGCTGTACTGACTTTCTTGAATGAAAAAAGGACTTTTTAGAACATGGGGGTTTCACTGGGTGCCAAAAAACATTGCTATAAATTAGTTTTCCTATGAATTTTTATAAACGTGGCTTGGTTTGGCTTAGATTTACTGACATAGGTCACAAATACGTCATAAGTTCTGTAATATGCAGAAAGATCTAATCAATGAGTGACTGTGAATGTTTTAAAATGAAGTCTTCCTGTACCTATACTGCCCTAAAGCTGAGAAATTAGCTTTTCTTTTTCCTTCTTTACTGAAACAATAATGGACAGTTGGACCATGAGTTTTTGGTACAAAGATGTTATGAAACAGTTCAAACATATAGTTATTGCACTTTGCACACTTTCACATGACTCACAAGAGTGCATTTCGTAAATGCGACAATGTGAAAGTATTGTGTTGATCCCCATGTGACAACCCTCACGCTATCACAGTATCTAAAAAGAAAAGAGAAGGGACTCAGAGTAAGAGACCATTTACAAGTGTATTCACACGCTTTAAAGAAATATAACGTTGCATAAAGGGAACTGTATTTCGCACTGAACCGTCATCCGCTAGCATCATCAGTGTAAGCTGACCCAGGAAGTAGCTGATGTTTTCAGAAGAGCCGAGGTGAGTATCAGGAGATAAGTCACAGGAGTGTTACAGGTGCAGTTGGAGAGGTGGATAAGCCCAGAAGAGTAACAGTAAAAAGCGCAGGAGGATCCAAGCAGGAAAGCAATCACGGAGAGTAAGAAAGTGTGAACCGTCAGACTGACGGTGAGAAGTAAAAGAATATTGGGAGCAGATGAGAACATAACACTGACAGGGAGAGGAGAAAACAAGGAGATTACGGTTAGCGGATCATTGAGCGAGTGAAATGAGGGAAAAAGAGAAACCACAAACATCTGACACACGTTGCTGTGGGCACAGGCAGTGGGATCCAGAAAAGTTTATCTGTAAGGAAACATTTCAGGATTCTATAAATCAGCTCCTGTGGCAGTGTGAATACCACAGAGTCTAGTTTTGTTTACAGTCATTTTGGGAGCATGTGTGCCCAGTAAATTGTATATCTCTCATTGTCTCATAGAATGGGTGTTTTGAGATGGGATACCAAATGGATTTCCACACATTTAAATTGCCAGCTAATGTGTTTACATTTAATTTGGATCGATCATCGAATCTATACCCGAGAGAGTTCCAACTCTAGTGGAAGCTGAACTTTAATATCTTCTGAGTTTATGCACAAAGGTTGAAGGCTGTTGTCTAAAGCCCAAACAATCACACCCCGCAGTGTTTTATGCACTCTTCTTTTTAAGCAAGCCCCATTGCCCGGCACCGTATGAACTCGTGGCTGGACATGACTCTTGTTCTTGGGGTTTTCAAGAACCCTGTTGAGTCAGTGGGTGCTGTGACACTTTAATGGAAGCTCTAAGCAGGGTGCACCAATTAAATTCAGTATTTGTGCATGAGAGAGGGAGAGAGAGAGAGAGAGGGCTTTCTTTCCTTGGAACCTCTGCTCCAGATCAAAAATCGATAAAGAAAAATAGACTCAGCAAAAACAAATTAACTGTAGCAGCCACTCTTTGTAAACTTGATAAAAACCAATAAAACCTTTGAGAAAACAGCGAATGCATGAATAGAGAGCTTTCACTTTGACCGCACCTACAGTAAATAATCCTGAATAGAAGGTGGAAAATTGCTGATTAGATTTTTTTGTGTTTTTTTAACTATTTTATTTAATTTCACATTGTATTTTCTTATCTGTCTAAAACTCGTTTGTAGACAATTATATATAGGGTCAGGATGGCAGAGTTGTCTAAGTCTCCAGACTAAAGGGTTCAAGTCCCTCCTCAATCAAGAGGCGTCAAGTCTCTAAATGGAAGAGTGGGTTCAAATCCAACTCTTGTCAAAGTTCTTCAGGGCGGCACAGTGGCGCAGTGGGTAGCACTGCGACCTTTCAGTTGGAAGCTTGTCGGTTCGAGTGGGTTTGTGCTTCCTCACAATCCCAAAAACATGCGATTAGGTTAATTGAATAATCTAAATTCCCCTCAGTGTGAATGTGTGAGTGAATATTGCCCTTGCGATGAACTGGCGACCCCAGGAATGGTACCCCCCTCCTCTTGCCCAATGTGTGCTATTATATAATATCTGCAGAAGGTTGATACAATTGTATTTGTATCACTGACAGCGCTGAAGGTCTTGTGAGTGGATCTATTTGAGAACACATTCTTTGGGTGTCTGTCACATATATCATAGGCAAAGAATAAAAATCCATAGTATATAACTTTTTATAAGCATCTGATTGATAAAATGCTCTTTTACTCTCTCTTTCACATAATAAAAGACTGGCAGATATGAAATGAATGAGCAAAAACTAGCTCCCCGAACCACAAAATTGCGCCTTTTAAAAGGGTATCATTCTCTTTCAAAAATCCAAGCCTAACACATCTTAAAATCAGCTTAATTCTACCCTGAGCTTGATATCCCCTTCACTTTATTCCTTGAAACCATCTATGCACTGGTGGTTCTGAATAACCAACAGCATTTTACACAAACATTATCTCTGCTCTCACAGATTTTTGGCTGTATGTGGTTTGTCATTTTTACAGCCGAATGAACTGCATTCATCCACATGCAGTGTATGGAATTTCAAAGGGGAGTTCAGATTTAATATGCAAAGCTTCAGATGAAATCAAGCTTATGTGAAATTGTGTCACGGGGGGCAAACAACAACAGCATGTCCCTTTTCTCAAATGTATTGCTTTGTAAAACTGTCCTATTTTAGTTAATACCTCTTCATAGTGTTTTTCCTTGTGGCTTTGTATAAACAACATGAAACAGCAGCTTTAAGATCTCCACAATGTGTTAAATAACGGTGATTCAAGTATAGACCATTTAAATAGGCCCCTATTATGTAATTTTGACTACCCTTCATGCAGTGTGTATCAAAACATGCTGTTTAAAGTTTCAATGAATAAATAAAAGTGTTTTCTAGTTTTTGAAAGGGGTTTCAAGAGGTAGAAACAGAACGCCGTTCAAGTGATTATCTAGCAGTTCGACAAAACATGGCTGTGTTTTATTCTTTAGTTAAACAAGGTTCCCAAAGAACTTCTGTAATCTTTACGGTGTTTCCACATTAACCCATTTACGTCATGTGGCATTGCCAGATTTGGACATTTTCACCACTTTGTTTGAAAATTAATAGTTAAATACAGTGAAATAATACAGTTTTGTAATCTTTTGGAGTGCTTTTACTTTGTCTGGTGAACAGGTAGTTGCAACATTTGCACATAGCAGAATGTTTGGTCTTCATGGAAGTTGTATTGATGTATTTTTGTGCTTGTGACATTTCTAAATTGTTCTCTAAATGTCTAGTGGAGTGTGACTAACTTTGCGGAGTGCTCGCGTTGTCGGTGAGAAAATAAATAACAATATGCGGTAGATTGGGTTTATTTAAAGAGGCACGAAAAAATAGCCTACAATCTTTTTTTGTTTGATGAAAGCTTGCTTTTTGTTCTTGGATTAAAGTCAGCCGGACACTTGTGCAGCCAAGACCAAGATCAGAAACAACTGAGACAATATTGAGATCACAGAGAGTCGAGACCATCGTTGGTTCTGTGACGAGAATGAGACCATAAAAAATTGGCACTACAACTCTAGATCTCGAAGATTTGGAAAGTTGTAAAAGTTGAACAGAAACCCAGTGCAGGGAAGATAAAACTGGTGTGACTGCAACGTTGAGTGTTTGTTAGAGCAGCTGCATTTTGGACCAGTTGCAGAAGATTTAAAGTGTTTTGGTCTACCACCAAACTCGGTGCAAAAGCCCAAAAAGCATGCTGAGTCAAGCTGTGCCGATACAAAACAGATCACGCAACATTGAGACAAAAGCGGAGATGATGACTGAGATTTTTAGAACAAAAGAGTTATTTTTTTTTTATTTAAAAGTCCCGCAATTATTTTGGAAAGTTACCTTTTAGATCAAGAGAGTCAATCTCTTTAAAAAGCTGTACATTTTTAAAACTCAGCACTCATGCATTGTGTGGTGAACAGTGAGGCTGAATTCTTTGTCTGAAGTAAAAATGTATAACTTTACTATTCATTTATTTCAATGTATTACTCGGTCAAACTGAGTTTTTTTAATTGTCAACAATGTGTTTCTTTTTGTTCAAACCTACATCCAAAATATTGTGTGAAGCCATTTGCCACATTCTATTCAAATTCAGTTCGCAAGCTGCAACCTGAAGGTTATTCTCTGAATTAGTAACATCCCAGCGCTCAGCGGGTTTTTAAAAAATTTTCAACTTTACAGCGTTTGCTTCGGGCCATGTGTTGTTATTTTTTTCTCACTCTTTTTAACTTCCACCAACTGTGGTGCTAGAACAGAGAGCTGTGAGAAATGCTCAGAACATTTATTACTTGTGACAAAACAACAATTCTGCTCAGGTATGCTGTACGTCTCTAGAAAAGGGATTGAAAAGAATGCTTTGAAGTTCAAAGTTGTGTGTCACAGGATATTTCACTTGCTAACCTTATCATAGTTCATGTTCCTTAAAAAGCATCATTCCCTAACACTAAAGCCACCAAAAAGGACATTTTGATCAGTTCCTGTTTTCTAAACCTTAAAAATATGTTATGGTACATGTAATGCATGCTGGAAGCAGTGACTGTGATTTATAGTTTATGGTTAGTCTGCTCCAATGCAAATCGGGCGTGGCACACTCTAAGCAGACATGCCCAGACATCCCTCTCCCCAAATACCTCCTCCAGTTCATCTGAGAGGACACCAAGACGTTCTTAGGCCAGCCAAGATAGATAGCCTTTCCAGTGTGTCCCAAGTCTCCTAGCTGGCTTCCCTTAATGTAGAGGTGGAGTGGCTCTTCTCCAAGATCCTCACAGCTGATTGAGCTCCTCACCCTATCTCTAAGAAGTTCATTTTATTCGCCTGTTTTCAGGGATTTATCTTTTTAGTCATGATGTGGAGCTCATGGCCATAGGTCTCTAAAAGTTTTTTTTTTTTACCACAATGGACCTTTAATCAACATTATATAGCTTATCATTTAACATCAATATGAGAAAACAGAACTTGATGAAGTAACTCTCAGAAGTCTCTGCAAGTACAGGTGCATGTGCCAATCATAAAGGCGGTTTTGATTTAAGTAGGAGTGACGTGACCCACCAGTTCTTTTTTTTTTTTTAAATATGACAAATAATTTGTAAGGATAGATATCCAAAATGTAAGAAAAAGCATGATCTTTCAGTTTAATTTCACAGAGCCCAAGTCAGTGCTATCTAGTGGTGAATAGTAGAGATAACCCTTGGAATTACAAGACCTGTGATATGGCTTGTGTTTTTTAAAGTTATGGCGAAAAAAAATTCACAATTGGACAAAAAGTGCTTTGAACAGTGTATAAGGTTTATGGTTGGTTCACCTAGTTTTTTTGGCACATTGTTCTGACCTTGTCTTTGGTTTTTTGGGGGGATTTATTTAATTTTTGATTTGTCAACACTTTTTATTTTTGTAATGAAACAAACAAAAAACTGTTTTTGTCTCCCTCAATTTTTTTCAGTAAAATATAAAATGTGATACAAAGAATTGCATTTTGTACAATTTCAGGTTTGTTGTGGATTTCACAAAAAAGTAATTAATGTATTAGAGCAAATTGTGAAGTAGTTAAAAACACTCAAAATGCTTGGAACTTCTAAGGGTTAAATTCAAATTTTCACTAATTTGAGAAGCGTACACAATTATTTTAGCTACAGCTGCCATATTTCTATGATTTTTTTATTTTATTTTTATTTAAAATTGTAAATGGGAGATTTTTACATATTATTAATTTACAAATTACTCTAGGGATCAGGAAAGTTAATCTTATTTGTGCATTTTTTAATGCAAGTGTCTGGAATACCAAGACTAGGATCATGTTTTACAACTTTTTATAAACTTCTGCCATCTCTGCAAGTTTCTTAGCATCACTCACTCTCATCCCACAAGACAAGGCATGAAGCAGAGGCCTCTTGAATATGCAAATCTTTGCCATTAAGTTAACAGAGCTTAAGAGCTCTTCCAAAGATCAGGTTGTCACCCTCTTAGATCATCTGTGCAGAGAAACAGAGCAGGACAAGTTGGGGTAACTTGTGATTGGAACTCCATGAATAGTACAACGGCACAGTTAAATTCATGACCACTTTAAATCAAAACGTACAGAAGGATAGTGTTGATATTTCATGTATAAAGCTGTTATTTGTTGCTATTTTAGGCCACTGTTATTTCACCTTTTCTGAGTTTGAAGCAATTTCTGTAGGATTTAGTTTCTCATGAGAAAACACAGAGTGCAGACAAATGGCCAACACCACATCACTTCATTTATTCAGTGATCTGTAGGGGTCGCAAAATGACATGCCATTAAAAATGACCAATGACTGCATGCATGTGATGAAGATAAATATGGGGGCAGCAGAAAGCACTCTTGGTGAAGCTTTGGTATTAGAAACTGAAAAGCCAAACTTACAGTGCAATTTGTGCCATCTTAACACTCCATTTGCTTCAATTGAGCTGTCAAGCGTAATTTTTTAGAAGACACGATTGTCAATAGACAGCCTAGGACTAATGGAGATGTCTGAGGTGGCCTCTGCTATTTTCACAGAAACTGTGCACACAGGCCAGAAAGATACATCAATATATTTATTTATGTTTCTATACACACAGTGCTCCAAATTATTCTGCAAATGCAATTTCTGTCGCAAAAAAATATTGTTTTGATCACTGAAAACAATCCTAGACGCTATTATTAACCGAGCCCAATTAAAGGACAAACTCCTGGAGGTAGGTGTTCCACATTGCTAAACAGAGCACCATGGTCAATCAATATGGTAAAGAAAAAAGGATCTCTGCTGCTGAATATGTGAAATAGTCCAATGCCTTGGACGAGGTATGAAAGCATTAGATATTTCACAAAAACCTAAACCTAAGACAAAAACAGCAAAGTTTGTGCAGATAAAGGCAGATTGAGATCCATGCATTAGATTACAAACAGATATTTGAAGCTTGTGCATCGGGGGTCTCATGGACATTGAGGTGTAGAGTCCTCCTGAGTCTTGCAACTGTGCACAACCCACCATTTTAGGCAGAAATGGGAGGCAGTTAATATCCAAACAGCAGATCTGGGAGTCTATTTTAACATCTTGCAAACAAATTCAACTGTAGAAAAACTCAAAAGTTTAGTGGATGTAAGACTGCTGAAGCTCCAAGTATATGTTTAAATATAAGGGGTTCAATGTTTAAAATGTTGTTCCGCGTTTGATTTTTGAAATAAAAAATATGCTGCAAACACAGCAAATTACAGTTATTTTGGTGTTATGTGACAATCTTCTACTCATAACTCTTATCATGTCTTTTAAAAGATAAATGATTTTAAAAACAGAACAAATCCATGCAGGTCTAAAAGAAGCTTGAAGATCTTCATAATCATCACCGTGGACTAAATCAGGAAGTGAGAGCCTTAGCTTTCCAGTTTCTGAACATTAGTGCGGATTAACACTGATTTTAATCAGTGTTTAGAGATTAATCCTTTAAGCTATAAAATCTCCTGCATCACATCTTGTTTTTGTATTTTTTTCAACACGATAATCTCCACATCACTCCACACATTAACCCATGTACACACGACAACACTGAGGTGATGAATTTCAGCAGGCGTTGTGGAAACCTAAGAAGAACAACTCCTCTAGAAATTTAGCTTGAGAGAAGACAGTGATTTAAGATTACAATTAAAAATGTCAAAAGGAACACCTGAATAATTTTAGAATAACAGCCCATTCAAAAGAACCTCTTAAGCTGCTCCTAATAGAGAAAGAGCACAGATTCAAAAGACATCGGGTAGATAAATCCACTCTCAAGACATCTGCAGATATCAGCTAGTAGTAAAGAGATGGATTTAACATACACCAATCAGTTTTTTTTTACAAAGGGGCAGTAAATCATAATAACTACTTAAAAAAGAAGATTTGCCTTTTCTAAAATCAATAAAGTGCTTAAAGGAATTGTTTTTTTTTGTAAGACTGGTCCTTATCTTGTTTTTTCATAGTTTTTTTTCATCCACAAACTCAAACTGTCACTTTGCTGCATTTTCCAAGTTATTTAAATAAAGCTCAATAAACAGATGGTTGGGTCCCTATCGCACATCTGTTGTGTCTGAGTGTCTTTGATGGAGATAAATACATGCTTACTCAAGTTTATTAGACAATGCAGGGTCACAGTCAGTACAGGCACATGTTGGGACAGGCAGCAAAGGTTCACCCACAATAATTCACCATTTTGGCCAAAAGCAAAATAAAGTGCAATACAAGGTGCAAAATAAAACCATGGAAAACAGATGCAGTTAACCAAACAACATAACAAAGCTTAAAGCAAATCAATTACGCTCTCGATGTCCCAGATACCTTATTATAATGATGATTATCAGAAAAATAATAATAGCGTGCAAGTTTCTTGGAATTAAAGTGGAGGGGAGCCCCTAAATTGTAAAGATGTGTAATTGGAGTGATAATTAGCCATTCTTAAACAATTACAACAAAATACTTTAGGCAACTTTACCATAAATGCTGAAATCCTGAGGCTTTGGGGACAGAAATGGACTCAAAGAGCTCATTGAAATTGTCGAGTGATTGTTTCCACATCTTATATTATGCCATAACCAACACAGCTGTACTGCTATATGAGGATAGACCTCCTGGCAGTGTTCAAGCAAAAAGGTCACTGCATTTTATGAAGAAGAAGTGCTTGACGTAATCCCGGCGCTCCTCGAGGAAGTAGAAATCAGTTGAAGAACTAAAGTGAAAGAAGACATTTCAGATAAAATGTCCATTCACAGTTAAACCATATCGTAAAATAACGACTAAATCTGTAAATGACTTCCACAATGAACAGTCATTATTTTGGCGTGTCAAAGCCATTGACCTAAAATGGCCTTTGGAAACAAATGGCAAAAAGCACCAAAAATATATTCCAGACAAAACAAAATGGTTGGTTTATGTTAGTTTTTTTTTTTAACCTGAAAGCTGCCTAGCAACCAAACTGTCCACCCCAGCAACCAAAATGTCTGAAATCTCAGCTTTGGTAATTAATAGAGACATGGGGGTTTGGATTATTTCACTCATATCGACACAGGGAACATAATATTCCATCTCAAACAAAACTAAACTTGTTAGCCTAGCAACCAAATCAGCAGATCTATATCTCAGCTCCAGAAAATGTGCATTTGGTATATAAGACATATTGAAAAGGGAAGCTTGACATTATTGATTCTCCATTAAATGATGTATTTTTTAAGATATTCATGACTTTATAGAAATTTTCATTAATTGAAAAAAACATTTGTGACATCGGTTACAGATAGTAAAATGTGTATTTTTTTTTTTGTATGCAAAAACTGAGGTGGTAAAATGTAGAATATGGATTGAAACAACCAAGAGTATAGCTCAACATAGAGTATAGCTATTTTTGTTTTACATATCCAGTATTGCCCCAATTGAATCCGGCCACTGCTGGGAAATTCTTTGTGAAAAATCTTCATGTGTAGTACACATTGCTATTTAAAGAAAACGATGGGATGTATATTAATGACTGTCAGTTTGAATCAATATGTGTATCCCCGCTGTTTAGTGTTCCTTACATTGCTTTGATATAGTTGTTCATTCGATCTCCCCATTACAGAGAGCAATGCTCCTGATAGTGAAGCCCTTGTTCCTTCTTTAATCTAAATCAATTGTGCTCTTAGCAGATGCTCGAGTGCAAAAAAGAAAGTTGCTTTGGTTTTACAATGATATATGCCAATGCCAATACGGCAATGAACCGGAAGCGGACATAACTATATATTTATTCTTGCACATTTCAGACGTTTTATAATTATTAAAAAAATTAAATAATAGCATATTTTAACATAGAGTGGTTTCATCAGCAATGTTTGACAATCTGTGTCACGGTGGCTACAGAGGGAAGGAGAAGGGACATGAAATCAGGAACTGTATACAGTTTATTAACATGCACAATTGCAATGGTACAGAAAAAGTACATCCCTTAAAAAGAATGGAAGTCAGCATTAAAAAACAACGTCTACTTCTTTTCAGGAAGGTCACCAGCTGATCTGGAACCAGTGACCTTCTTACTGAATGTCAAGGATCTAATATCCCCAGTAGAGACAAACCCAGCAATCAAGAACTCCACACAATCACCCCAATGAATCAGTCACCCAATCAGAACACTCCTCTAGTCAACCTGACTATGTTAATAGGCTCATCCATGCACCTCCTTAGTTGTCAAATATACGGTTCACAAACCCTGACTCTACATGTTTGCTCCTGGCCTTCTTGGATCTCTATGTCCGCTCTTTGTATCTTTTGAGTTCAGCCCCTTGTCCATCATTGTCCATCGCTGCAGTACTACCCACTCCACTACACCCATTATTTTATTGAGAACATTAAACCAATTATTTAGTTAAAAAAATATGAAAATATATTTCTCCAATGTTTCACTTTAAGTCAGTGGCAACTTTGTAGCACTAGTGGGGTGTATGCACTGGACTGCCTGTGCATGCACTTATTTTCAAGTGTGTAAGCACATTCACATCCAGTGGTGAAACAGAGAGTAATGGCTGTTAAATGTGGCTCTCCGGTGGACCATCAGCATGAAACACAGGTTATTCTTACTGCAGGTGTCCACGTAGAGTAATTAAACACCAGCCCCTGACTCAGCTTGCTTCCTGCTCCAGGAGACGGCTGATTCTTGGGCTCTTAACCAAGCATGTGTAATCCTCAGACTCTCATCTCATTCTGTTGTACACATAATAAGTTAACAGTTCACTTTAAAGGTTGTATTGGGCCAGAAAACCATCTCCTGTTAAGCATCTTCAGAATGTAAAGGATGAATTATCTGGTCAAAAGCAGGGCTGCAGTAAAAACCATGATGATAGCCATTGTGGACATGCAGGTGTGGTTTGATGAATGTCAAGCTGAACATATCACCTTATCTGGATTTACCAAATCACTTGTCTGTCTGCCTCCCAGTATTAGAAAAACAACACAAAGCTGAACACTAATTATAATTAAAGTCATGTTGACTTCCTGTCAAATCAGAGTTACCGTATTAAAAAGGAGAGCGTGCATCAGTGATGAACCATGTAATTACCAATCGGACGTTCTTGATTTTCCAAGTTCAAGCTTCTAAAGTTGAGGGCACATCGATTAAACAATGGGAGAAAACGAATGAGGTTGAGTTAGGGCTGCAACTATCATGCAACTCCCCTATGCCCTTCAAATTAAAAATAAAAAGAAATCTGGCCAGAAATGCTGTTTGTTTTTCTGTTTCTCGCTTCTTTGAGACAGAGATGATTCATTTTGGTTCAATGCCAACATCAAAATTGATCCATGAACACTAATCTATTGGCTTAATATTAGTTTAAAAATAAAAAAAAGACCTTGTGATGAAAAGTTAGTAAACACCAGGTGATCCTTGGTGAGCACTAACTTGAACAATTCTATCAAATATGAACATAAATAAAATAATAATGTCCTTAATTATTGCAACACTAATAAGCTGAAGAAGTGATGCTGTAAAGACAAACTTGCTAAACTAAATGCCTATCTTTTATTATATATTTAGAGTATTCAATTAACCTAACCACATGTTTTTGGGATTGTGGAGGAAACTGGAGTACCCGAACATGCAAACTGCTTCCATGGTCACCGGAGAGCCTCAAACCTTCTAACTGGAAGCCCACAGTGCTACCCAAAACGCCACTGTGTCACCCCACTAAATAAATTAAGATGAATAAATAAGTAAACATCGGTCCTCCTTTGAGCCCATTACACTGCCGTACTTGAAGGACAAAATTAAAAATATAATTCATCAGGCTCTCCTCTGGACATGGTTCTCTCTTACTTTTAAACATAGTTTTAGTAGCATTAGACAGTCAGTTTTAAGCATTTTAGATAGTGGTGTTTTTGAAGGTGCCATAACAATAAACCCGTTTAAAACACCCTGTTATCAAAAATCTGGTTGCTTTGGCAGCATGTCCATGCTGTAGGACATTCTGAGAATTACACATATGGCCCTCAAATGGTCTAATTCTGTCAGAGAGAACCCTGTGTGTGAGCTTTGGTGGTTTTAAATCTCGAGTTTTTTACACAAGGTGCCACAGGGATCTATTTTTGGGCCACTTCTTTATTTCCGTTTACCTTTTACCACTGAGTTCCATCCTGAGAAAACATAAAGTTTAATTTCACTGCTATGTAGACAATACACACATATAATTACCACAATAAATAGCTTTTTCAGCAGATTCCCCCCTGCCGTACTTACAGGAGATTAGAAAGTGGGTGGCCTGTAGTTTTGCTGAAAAGAAAATAAAAGTTATGTATTTTCTTTCATATAAATAGAGAAGTTTCGTCCTCTTAGCCCTTTCTCTAAGCCATTACTCCTTGAAACCAGAGTCTTAGAGAAAGGGTTGAAGAAATACTCTTATTAATCGGGGCATCCCTACAAAGCCGTATTACTCAGCCTGTTGGTTCTGAAGGATCCAGCAAAGACATCACAATTATCACAAGATTATTAAACAAATTAAACGTGCTGTGCATGAGTCTATTGTCTAATATTAATGCCATGAAGCCATGAAGTGCCCTGAGTCCTGAGAACAACCTGCGCCTAAACATAGTGGCAAAAGGATGGAGGAAGGAAGCTCGGTTTCCATTGAAGAATGAGCGCGTCAGAGCAATTGATTCAGTGATTTGATAATTATCTCAAGCTGGAGTTGCCATGCTAATTTTCGAACTGTGATACTAAAACATAAAAAAAAAAGATGGTGAGAAGGAACCAGCTATAGTTCTTGTGAAAAATGGTCTACTCTTTCAAGGAGTGATGGCACGACAGCACACAGAATATACTGAACCAAAACATATTTCGTGTTCAGGGTCATTGGAACCCATCCACTCTGCAGAACTGAGGGAAATGCATTTCTGGGTGATTAATGAACCCCATGCACCGATTGTTTACTTTAGTTGAGTACTTGGAGTTTCAAAAGTCATGGCATTCCCTATACTTATATCTGCCAACTGTATGTTCACAAAAAACAAGGCTTTGCAGAACTCTCACCATTTTTGCAGCATTCATTTTTTCCTGAAGTGCACAAGTTTGACAAGCTGAACTTCCAACAGAACAGAACTAAGATAGGAACTTTCCGATGCTTAAAGACTTCTGGGTTTGCCTGTGACAAGCAGAGGAAAAGTTTCTCAATATCTGCTAGAAACTAGCCACCAGCACTGAAACAATTTAAATCAAGAACAGCCCTGAAGAATAAATTACGTATTTGACTTGCAGTAAACAGATTTTGAAGTATTGTCATGCCCTCTGCATGTGCTCTAGACTGCTGGAGGCAAAGCAAGGAAAGAATAGCACCGGCAAAGATTATCAGTCCAATTTCAATACACATTCTGCCTCAATTCCTATGTTTACCTGTAAGATCTGCAGGTAACATATACGGTTGCAGGAATTGCGTACTGGGAAACCAAATTATATATTTTTGAATGACCCAGACAGACGCAGTGTGTCAGTTTGCTTGGTTTCCTAGTGGTGGAAAAAATCTTTCGCTTCTTAAATATCACAGCATAGGATTCCTACCATTGGGATTCACACTCTAAATCTGCCAGAGATTTAGAAAAAACTGCCCAAAAAAACTGCCCAAAATACACTCTGTTAGCGGATATATATCTGACACCACCAACACTAATATTCACACACATTCACAACTCTCTTCTCTCAAGGTTTTGCTTTCTTTCATCCCTCACCCCATCACTGTTTCTCTCTAAGCCCCAATCGACATTTTCATTTTGAAACACGCCAGGAGCCTCAGATAGTATCACCTTGTAAGAGAGTGCTCTTGTGTCCCATGCGCACTGTTCCCAGCAGTATCAGAGTTTTTATTCTGAGATAGACATTGCCCGGGGGAGAAAGTCACTTGCTGACCCTTTCACTGAGAGAAAGAGCTGAAGGAGTTGTTTCAGGGGGGTGAAAAGATTTGAAAAAGCAGGCCAACACTGGACATCACAAGCATCACCAGTTCCACACTTTAAACTAATACAATAGAAGGAATTTACCAAATCACTCACTCAAAAGCATTCAAATATTTCACTTCTATTTAACATTTATGTCCACATAATTAAGTTAAAAACCTAATCTTATTACACTAACCTTATTTAGCATAACTGGTAACAAAAAAAAACACTTTATTACATGGACTAATGTAAGTTTGAACTAAGAATTTATTATAATGGTCCACCTCAAGCACCTTTCTAAAGGGAACAAGGAAAGGTTGAAGATTGGTACGCGATAGTGGTAGACTAGACTGCAGAAGTGGTCAAGCAAGAGAAAATCCTTGGGGTCACTTGTCGACATAAGTGTGTAAAGGGCTTTTTTGTTAACTAGATATTGTTTACGTATGTAATAAGCTATTTAAATAAAGTTGGTTCAAGAAAATTGTTGCATCCACCTGCTGGAGTCAATCCAGCACATATAGCTGTTCACACACATGCCATACAGCATTGCGCAGCTCTCTAATAATTGATTAAAAATTAAGCCATGGACAAAATAAACCACCTAGTTTAATTAAGCAAAAGAGAATTCCTTTGGCGGGACCACAAACAGTTCCTTAACTCTGTTCTCTTCACAATCCCTTTTATCAGTCCCTCAGAACAGAAACTGCCTCTACAAAGTAGTCCTTCAAAGGACGGCATGTAAAACATGAGTATGCTAATAGAAGCAGCTCCACTCTCATCCTTGCTTGTTTGCCGTATCTCGGTATGGAGCAAACATCTGTTCAATAATTGCACACCCAGGGCTCTCCTATCTACTACAGACACTCAGCATTAGACATTCAAGACATCAATTACACTATCTGCTGTTTACTTAACCAAACAATTTCCATACTAACAGTAAAAACCCTCAATGCTTTTTTGAAAGCTGAGGAGATTGTGAGCATGATGGCAGTCAAGCACTAACAAGCTTTGAATCGACCAAAAATGCCAGGAAGTGTTGCAGTGACGATTATTCCCAATGTTTCTGAGAGAAAGAGGAGGCTCCATTCAACGCAAGACATTTCAGATCTTGATATAATCACACCAGCGCTTTCATACCTGCTAGGCCACCGATAACTGACAGCAGGAGAAGTGGTTTCCATGGTGACCTCATACTTGTTCTGGAGGGTCCCTTCCGTGAGATTGTTAGTAGGGCTGTTTCTTCATTAAAGCAGTGCCTATGAAAAACAAGAGGACAAGAGAAAAGAATGAATTCAATGCATGATTTAGAAAGAGTGTTTTCACGAATTTGAGAGAATGGTGTATTTATACGGATTAGTATTTAACTGTTAATTAAATTAATTAATTACAAAATTAATCATCATAAATAAATAAAAATAATAACTATATATATATATATATATATATATGTAAAAAAGACAGAGTGAGGTGGAAACAGATGAATCGCTGTAGCGACCCCTAAACTGGGAACAGCCGAAAGGAAAAGGAGAAGAATATATATAAAAAAAGTTTAAAAGTTTATTACATTTGATATTTTGGATTTTACACAAACCGGAATTAACGAATTCATTCAAAATTAAATCTTTCTGTTTCATTTTACTGGCCCCATATCACTGCCATCAGTGCCATCTAGTGATGAAAATAAGGGATAACCCTTTGAAGTACAAGACCTGTGATGTGGTGTGTGCTTTTGAGCGTTTGGGGACAAAAAAGCGCTTGTGACAGTTTATAATGTTTAGAAGAGGTCCATTGTTTTGACTTTGTCAGTGCATGTTTTTTTTTTTTTTTTGGGGGGGGGGGTGTTCTTGAATTTTTTTAGACTTTTTTGTTCTAATACTTAAAAACTGTTAGCTCAATGTTTGAGATGTTTAAAGTAAAAAAAATAACTAAATCGAAAGCTCTGAAATGCTCAGTTTTTGTACAATTTTTGTGTTATGTATTTATATTTGTAAACAAAAAATTATGTTATGTATATTTTTGTAAAAAAAACAAAACAAAAAAAAAAAACAAACAGAAAAAAAGCTGGGGCTGTACACAACAAAAATATCAAGCATTACCACAAACAAGATTTAAAGGATGCTCATAAAGACCCCAGGCTATAAAGGGCTAATAAACACTTTAAAGAATCTAATCAACTTGTGAGATATGAGCAACTAATGCTCCTTTTAAAACAAAATTGCTTTAATGCCAGATTTGTCAGGGCAGCAGAAATCAAAGAAGCCACTGTTATTAACATATTTAAATAGATTTGTCAAATGATGTTTTGTTTATCACTACATATTTTAACTGAGACATTCAGTAAACTAGAGATGACTGCAGGTAATATTCAAGGGCTGCACGTCTGATGAAATAATGATAGTCTCATTCTGAAATGTCAGAGACAAAATCCTTCATCAACAAGATTTGATTAAATGACAAACCAAGGTGGACACACACAAATGTCTTCAAAGATGTTACACAAGTGCAGATTTCACTGGCTACAGCTGCTTTTGTTTTTGTTTACAGTCCTTTGTACAATTGCCCACAGTTTTTCAACTAATCTTCTGTGGAGGTAGTTTTCTTTGTGGGTAAACACCAATCGTTGCCTTCTGACTCACCAATCCAAAGCACCTGCTGAGAATTTTTGGCACCCCAGTTCCTATTATTTTTTTAAAGAAGCAGAAACTTCCTGTTTGTGATGCAACTTCCTGTTCAATCTCAGGGCAATACGATTCAGTATATATTTAGTTTCAATTTATTTTCAATATCAATTTAATTATTTTTTTTACACATCTTTTTACCTTGGTTTGGATCATACATCTTATTTTACAATGAGTAATTTTCAGTGTCTGGATGAAGAAATGTTTCTCAATTCTGCTAAGGCGTTCTAAATATAAAAGTGCTGTTTAATTATAATGAATATACACATGTAAGCTCTTATACTGAGTTTTGATTGGCGCTCTTTTCTTCGTGTGGCACTTTACAAGTGTTTGCATTTCATTAGGAGTGTCGTAAACTAAGCAATTTCTCATTTTAAGACCTCTATTCTACAAACTTGGGTTTTACACGCTTATCAAAATGCTTCAATTCAGTGGTTTAATGGAAGGAGTGTTTGAGCAGAAACGAGCTGTGTGTGGGTATCAGACTCCTGTGGGAGTGGAACTCTCGCGTATATTTAGTAATGCAGGCTTGTGTCAGGCCTGTCTAAAGTTCATCGCACTTGGCTGCTCCAAATCAGGATATGTGCAGTGAGCCTTCATACATAATACTCCCTCTCTCTCTCTGCCTCTACCTCCAACCAACAATGGAAAAAGGATGAGGAGTAGTGCTAAAATCTCTGCAGACGTCTCTGCAGTTTATAAAATTTTGTACCTATATTTGCACCAAAATCACAAACTGCAACTACCCCGGGCTTTTTTTGAGTGTGGGATTGCAGGGCTCAAGCACAGATTTAACATGGCTGAACTTCAAACTAAAACTGATGCAGAGATGCAACAGACAACAAGCCCATGCAGATTGGAATGTGTATTTCTATAAAGGAGAATTGGATTAGCTGGGCTTATCTTCCACTAAAAAGATGCAGATGATTGGTAAAGTGGCAGCACCATGAAGTTATAAGAATTAGTAGAAGGTCAAGGAAATAGATGGTATCACACACAATTGTATATTGTATTTTGTTTAAATTGTCTTTTTTTTCTAACCTTATACTTTTTTAGAAACCTTATACTTCCATTTAGAAATGTAAATCTGGTTGTCCCTGCAATCTGTAATTTTAACAGTATATATTTGAACTATCTTGTTTATTGTTTTATTATTCTCCTTGAAAGCCCCCTTCAGAAAAATGTTGCATTATAGCAGACTGTCTGAATGCAATCTTGGCATGGGTTTCTTCCTTCTTATTTGTCAATTAATTAGGATTTTAAAAAGCTTTTGATTGGCCAGCTTTATCCAAGTAGTTATACTGACCCAGTTCTTGAAAGTTCTTTATTGCTTTTTTTTTGTTTTCATGAGGACGAAGCAGACAGGATTTCGAATATCTTGGGCTATGATACATTTAATAAATATTTAAGTCACTCTTAAAATGATTACTCTTATTTATTGGCACGAATGAAACAGTAGCGACTATAAAGACCTGCTCATGAGGCTTTGAGGAATTTAGAAAACAGCATAAATCTCACACATTTGAGCGTTCCGTTTACTGTTTTCAAACGCCACTCATGCAATTTCTCACGTCAAGAAATTCTGATGTTGGCGACCGGATTATACTAATATTTATTAGCAGAAAAGTAACAGCTGTGAGAGTAAGCCAATAATGTAAATAATCCAAACAAATCAATGCTGGAAAGCATTCTCGTCTCATTGGAAGACGTTCACAACCCAGAGGAGGCTGGGACTTTAGCCCCAAACAGCCACAGCAGTGAACGCAACTCTTGTGAAAGTTTCTACTGAACTTTTTGCTCATGCAAATTAAATCATCTTTTGTTGGCTTGTTTTACACAGAACATTTATTTTGTACTTTATTGTTTGAAATGTTTCCTAGAAATCAAATGCTATAAATCCATTATTTTATTTAAAGTTTTTTTTTCTTTATAATGTGTTGACGCACAACCCGTTTTACCCCCAAACCCCATGAATTCTTTCCATGTGATTGAAATGTGTGCTCTAGATTGGTTCGAATAAATTTATGTTTTGTCACGTGTCAGATACTCAGCTGATGACTTTGAATATTGCTGACTTTGGGTTGCTAATAACAGCCATGCAATGTTTAATCAGGCTCAAATTTGCCATGCATGTTAAGACTGCATGTCTGAACAAAAGTATATAGGCACTGTACAGCGTCAGTTATAGCGCCACCCATTGGCAACGTGAAATATACAATTTTATTCAGTTTTAAACTCCCGTTTCAGATTGTACTTGAAGTAAATTTGGAATTTTGAACACGTTTGTAAGGAACCAAGACCTACAAAAAAGTAAATTTGAGAGTTTCCAAAACCATCAGGAAACAAGTAATTTTGCATGTTCTGGTAAAATAAGCACGATTCCATGCCTTGTACTACTGAAAAAAGCACGCAGGCACTGTTTATTCCACGTATGCACAAAATAAGCTGTTCTGTCAGCCATTGCTGCTTAAAGTCCCTAATAACATCAGCTACAGCAGTGCTCACCTCTTGCTAATTGTTTAAAAGGCCATCCTGATTAAAAAGTAAATACAAAATCTCATGAGAACAGAAGGAAAGAGCTAGCAGCGTAATGATAAAGAAAAAAAAGCTGCTCGTTTGTCATGAAGAGGATCAGATGGCTCTTTTTGAATTCCTCATTAATTAAAAGAGGCAGATGAAGTGTAATGTCACCCAGGGGACGAGGATTAGAGCAGCTCTGGGCTGTGATGACTCCATCACTGTGACCTCGGCAGGACAGAGAAAGAGAGCAAACAGCCTCTGATGGGAAACAATGGGTTTCGTACTGTTATGCGATTCATCTGAGACTGGAGATGTCTTACCGAATTATGATTCTGGGTCAGGACTGTTGTGGACTGGATTAGGGACTTCAAAAAGCTGTCTGGTGGATAATTGCACCAGAAACATGAGGAGAGCTTTTAAATGTATTTTATAGAAGCCAAGAAGAGGAAGCTTTTTAATGAGATGTGACTATCAGAGGCTATATTGTGTAAAAAGTCACTTTGAATTGAAAGTGAAACAGATACAAAGTGCAACACAGATAGTAAGGGTTTGATTTTAATTAAAGGCAGTTTTTCCCTTTAAAAAAATTATTTTTATATATTGTATATTTTTTGTATTATTGTAGGGAAGAAATGTCTTTAATTAAAATAATTGAACAGATAAAACAATCAAAAATGCCAGCAATAAAAGAATGATGCATTTACCCGAAATAGAAAAGTCTTTGAATGAACTGTCATGAATAACTTTTATATGCACAAAAAAAAAAACTAATGATGGTCTTCTTTCCAGAAAAAAAGAGATTTTTTAAACAATTATTTTGGCTAAAGCACTGGTGACATCAACAAAATAAAGCTTGCACAAATCCAATGAAAGTTAAATTATGCTAATAATGAAACATTACCTAGAAACATATGACCGTATTCTTCTTTCACACATATTAATAATAACTTATCAGATATTTAGCTCAAAGCTACCCTCGGTTTAATGTATAGGTACAATCTATTCCTAACAAATACACAGCAAAGCTTAATGTGCTTTAACATTAATTTAAGAAACACTGATGCTTTAGTTCACAAACTGCACTAACCATTTTAATTAGAGATAAATAGCATGTATTACTTGAGTACATTATTGATTGTTATGCAAAAAAACAGCAACCGTGAATCCTCTTGGGTTTGTTTTAGATGAGTGTGTCAAATAAAAGCCACTGATGAGTGCTTTCTATGTGTTGTTATCAGTTAAAACATGGAGATCTTGCTGTGAAGAGGTTTAAATGAGTAAAAATGCAGCAACTGATGGGGTCCGAGTGCCTTCTGTGTGTTATTATCTGATAAAGAGACGGGTATCGTGCTGTGAGCACTTTAGGTGAAAAAAAGCTTGGAAATTGGCAGCATAATAGCTTGGTGTTACAAACACTGGAGAAACATTTTAAACAGCTGACTACCCATTTAAATAAAAAAATCTCAGTTATTTCTCTTTTTTTATCTGTTAATGAAGCACTATTTTCTGTTATCTTAATATTCTTATTTTAAATAGTTGCTTGTTGACCAGTGGTGTTGTCCTAAAACAAAAGGTGGTGTACTATTTTCCATTTTAACTTACCCACCCCATTTTGTATTTAAAAATGGGCAAAAAAATGACAGAAGTCAATGTTCTTTGATTGACTAGCAATGAATTAATTTATTTAACATGAATTACATTTTCATGTGTGACTTGTGCACATTTATTTTTAATTTATTGTATGTTCCATGGTGCCCAAACTCAGTCCTGGGGTGCTGGTGTCTTCACAGACTCACGCATGCTTGTTTTAAACCAAGCTAACAGCCAACGATGAGCCTGAAACATAAATCATGAGCGTTCTATTTGAGATGGTGGCTGGCTTGACCGCAATATTATAACAGTAATGTCTAATGTGTCATTAGTCATTAATGGGCACTATTAAAACAAATTTCAAACATTGTGTTACAATTTTGCCCGCGTTTTTCAGAGAGACATCATCTTCAGTTGGCTTGTCGTCGTTTTTGAAATAACGTTACTCATTGTCTCTTTATAAGAAGACACTTTATAAGGTTGTTGGGGCAGACGGGAATTCAAACAAAATCCATAAATTGCGACAAATTAATCAGCAAGCAAAAAAAAACCCCATAAAACTTGCTAGTTAGTTAAAGGGACGAGAATAAACGTATATTTTGAAACTCTAATCAGCAAAATAAGTGAGTATACTGATGGTATACGCAATTTTTGATAATCAGAAGTCGTAAGACCCAAACAACTAAAAGAAAAACATATGCCTACGGAGTATACATGCATATAGCCACGAATACACCACTGTTGTGGACCCCTCTGAGATTCAGTGGTGTAAGAAAAGCAGCAGAATGGAGAACAGGAGCAGTAGAGGAAGCTAGTGACTTGCTCAAGGCCACCACAGTCATGGTTGTAAAAGGTGGGAGAAAACTTTTCAACACCCACCCAAAAGTGGGGAACCTTCTGATCTCCAGTGAATCCCCTCATCTATCAGACCACAACTGCCCCAAAGACTGTGTGGCCTGTACTGGAATTCCATAGGATTCACCTATGTCTACTGTTTTCTGTTACCCACCTAGTTCTGTGTCTCGTGGACCATCTACTTTACTTGCATAACTCCACGTACCGACTATGGGGGCCACTCGAACGTGGTTGCCATAGTTGAACACTTGACATACATCGAAGTGGACAACTGAACCATCACCTACTAGAATTTATTGGACTTCATTAAACTCCATCTTCACCGATCTCTGAGAGTGCCTCTAGCCTGTTTAAACTCCAGAACACTTCTGAACACTGAATTTTGTAAACAAATAGATAGATATATAGTCTGATCCAATCTTCCACTTTCCTTGGAGTTGATGATTGACCAGATAGATTTGATTTGGGTGCAGGATGGGAAAAGTGAACACAATTGCAATGGTATGTGTTACATGTGAATGTAAATTTTATTTGTACTTTAAGATGTTTTTGTTATTATTGTCATGTCGCCCTCTGGGGGCAAGATTTGTTTTTGTTTCTGTGACTGATTGATAGATGCAACGCACCTGTGGGCCCGTACCAGCGTGCTTTAAAAGGACTCCACTGCTGTTGCACTTCGACGGAACCAGAGTGGCAGTTTGGACACGATTTCGTGGCTGCGTTCGGCGTGTCCCTTATCTTGCTTATTTTTCTCCCCTTCTTCTAACAATTTTGCTTTTGACCTTAAATAAATACCCCTAGTTTGAATTTGAGCCATTTTGTGTCAGTCCTTCTTTTATGTTATAGCAGTGGCTGTAACAGTATGTGTGCAAGCTCTGTCCCATTTTGCCAAAAACGCTCAATTTGATTCACGATGAGCAGAGGACTCAATACAAGGCATGCTTTTCTGGGGTAATCTGCCAAAAAAATTAACTTTTTTTTTTTCAATTCAAAGCCTAAGAGAGCCGCTCACGTTCACATAATGTCTAACATTAAACTGACATTCCTTTTAATTCTGAATAAAATTCACTGAATAGTTTTACCTTCAGGTGAACAGCTGAGCATTTTGTATAGCTGCCTTAATTTACGCCCACACTTTGAAGGCTTCATTTCCTTTAATGCACCGTTTATCACAACAAAAGGGTGACAGGAAAAATATACATGTTCAAATAAGTATGCAGTGAAAGAATAATAAAAAAAAACACCTCATAAGTTGAAGATTGGGAGTTTCAGAATCCAAGAAATGCCCCCTGTCTTCTGAACATCAGCAGGGCAGCACGTTTCCCCCGAAAAACTCCTCTGAATTGACACCAGGTTACTAAGCTTCTAATGAGAACCCACTGGTGGCCAATCAGGGATAGGCCGAGCCCTGATTAGAATCACAGGCTTCATGCTCACTTAATATAGCGCTTCACACCTCTCCAGCCCATTAACATTTGCGTCAGTGATATGGAGAGGATTCTGGGATGAATGAGGAAGAGAGAATTGTCTGATGTTTTAATTGGAGCTATTCAGAGGCTTGTGTGGTCCCTGATAATTACTGATGCTGGATTATAGGCACCGAGACACGCTTCCCAGATTAGCAACAAGAGACAAGTTCAGACTCGGGCTGTGATGTAACAGCCCTGCATGTGTCAGATCAACTTAAACTATTTGAATGGGAAAGTGCATAAAATAGGTAGAGCAATGTATCATGTGTGCTCCTGCTAAAGGTAAATCACTGCATTCAAATCAGAACAATCTTTTCTAAATATCAAAAATTACTATTATTATGCATGATTATTAAAGCAGTTTAAAGTGTATTTTTTTCCCAGTTTCCTCATCAGAGACATGCCTGAAGTTGTATTTTCTTTTTTGGAGATTTCAAAAAGGTTAGATGAAGTTAACTGCATCATTGATTTCCACTCATCGCCCACTAACCTATCACATTAGTTGCAAATGATTCACATTTCCATCCACTCGCTGTCTACTAGTTAAATAAAAAAAAACTCCCGGAAGTCAAATAGCAAAGTTAAATGCATCCTTTTGATGTTTTAAAATAGCTTAAAAATGATTTGTGCAGATGTTTTGTCGAGTTCTGGTTTTTAGGGTCACTCATAAAGGGGCGTGGTTGAAGCATAGAGGTAGGCGGAACATGGGTAAACGGTTTGTTTTTGGGGGGACTGAATATCTGAGCTGATTCAAAGATGTTGCTAATGATGAATATTTCAAGAAAAGTGAATGCTATTGTATGTCGACATCGGGAAATCTAAAAAAAATCTTATTTGCCAATATAGGCTCCATTTAATTGACAACGAGCAGAGAACTCGATACAAGGCATGCTCTTTGCGGGTTTTTCTGAAAAAAATAATAAAAATAAAAATAATAATAATAAAAATAATAATAATTCAATACCAGGGTAGAGAAATAATATTTTATGATGAGCAAACCATACTTTCGAGCAATATATGCAGACTTTAGCTGCATTATTTATTTATTTCATAAATTACTTTAAATTAAATTATTACTAAATTATTTTATTACATTATTTTATATTACAATTGTTTTTTTTCCAGTTCAAAGCCTGGGAGAGTCTATCATGTTAATTCTAAACTAAGCATTCTAATCTATAATATCTAATATCTTCAGAGCACTGCACTGAATAGTGTGAATAGTGACTTACTAATAATAAATAAACATTTTCATTCCTCTATATGTTCTTATTGGCTGCATGTTAAAATATGTGCAATGGAAAAAACTATGTGTGCAAACCTCAAGTAAATTCTGTTGCTGAATTAAAATAAAAATACACACACACAGACAAAAAAAACAAGGTTGTTTATAATAATTATTTAGTTTTTGAAAGTTCAACAAAGTGCTCAACATTTTTTCTAATATAGTTGAAAAAAGCATAATAAAAGACTCGGGGTGAAATGAGCCCAATTCCAAAAAGGGTGAAGAGTAGCTTTAAAGGTCTACAATTTCCAGACGCTCAAAGACACTTTACAAATGTTCAAAGCATTTTTCATTCACTCTACATTCACATACTCAAGGTGACAGAACTTGGCTGCCATTTTGTGGTTACAGCCTCCTGTCCACCACCAAACACACCCCACCAGTCGCACACGTCCATACAGGGCAATGTTGGTGAAGTAGCTTCCCCAAGGCCACAACAGCAGAATGGACCTGGCAGGGATCAAATCGCCAACCTTTCTGGTTCTAGGATGACCAATACGCCACTTGCCACCCATTACATCTACAAGGACATGCCAAACCCCAAGAACACCAAGGCCTGGCAGAATGTTCACCTCCTAGACAACACTCCCTCAATCAAAATTTCCAAGTGAACAGTCTTTCAGTTTCAAAAGTTTCTTTGAGCTTAACAGACCTAAAAGAACTCGTATCCAGCCTACTAACCATGACCGCAGACTGCCGTTTCAACATTTTATAAGGAAAAAGCATATCAATGATACCATATCCTTTCATTTCACTTCTCAGCATTCTTGACAGAAGGGTATTTACTGTTCTTGTAAAGGTTCTTCAGTACAGTAAGCAAATCTTTGATCTCCACTGTGGCACGCACAGCCTCTCAGGGTTATCAGAGCTTCAAATATTGATATTTTTGCTATAGTCAAAGAGAGCTTTCAGGTCTGGTAGTATAGAACGGAGGATAAAATGGCGTTTTATTGATGCACACTAATGGAAGGGTTTGTGGAGCCTGCCACCTTTACTTGATAAATTTAAACTGATGATGTGATACCAAAACATAGAGAAAATTCAATTGAAACCTGTTCTGTTCCACAAAGGATTTGAAAGAAGTGTCTCGTGAATGGGACCCAGGAGGAAATATACAATTGTGCTGAGGCTAATGTAAGGTAGAAACTTTGTTAACAGGATTACACCAATTTAGATAATATCTTAATTAAAACTTCACACCAAAACAACAGTCTGTCGTTGCTTTTGAAAAAGGTTTGTTTCAGGTGTAATGGATTTTTCACAGGTTAGCTTGTTTTGTGAATGGTTGGCTTAGTATGCATCTGCACTTGACACAAATGTACATTTTTAAAATGGCATATGTAAAAAAGTGCAAACATATATCATATTTTAACACAATCTTTTTAAAGCTTTATATTGAATTATCACAAAAGTCTACAATTGTGTTTTTTGTATTATTATACAAAAGGATGTTCACCACATCGTTATAGAAATACCAATATCTCAACAATATATAGTATTTAACATTTGCATTCTATGAAATGCATGGATGTTGTTTGTATAGAGGGTAGCACTGTGGCCTTCCAGTTTGAAGGGGGAATAATCGGGTTGGAAAATAAATGTTGAACGTGAACGGGCACATGTGAGTTTACAGTATTACCATGTGGATTCCCATGTGCTTCAGCTCTCCTCTTCAGCTTCTGACTACCATCTTTATTTCATTTTGTATGGGCTACGTAGCATTTCACCTTTAACAGTCACATTTCCTAAAAATAAGTTTACATCTCCAGGGGGAAAGGCCTTTAGAAAGTTTTTTTTTTTACTGTATGTGTACCAATGAGTGCTACAAAGGTAAATCAAACATGGCTTAAACTGGTGACTTAATTATTTCCCAGACTATCAGCTTCTCAACGATGCATCAGACATAGTCACAAGCTGGTATCCCTTGTTCCACATGGAAGCTATTTTGTGGCACTGGACACGTTGTCTGTGTTACTAATTAACTTGACATATGTGGGGCGTGGTTGTGGCTACCCAGTCCCTGCTCATTAATGCCATTAACAACAGCAATGTCATACTGCGTCCAGGGAGCGCAGTGACACAGACTGCATTTAGGAGCTCCCTGTCATTTGCGTTATGCATTTGCTCTCATGCCCTGAGGTGTGTGGCATATCACACTGTCTCTTGATTAAGGACACCGGCAGCCATTTGTCATCTTCATTTAACATTGTTTTAATAGAACATTTGGACAAACTGGTCGGATAAAGCGGTAGTTAGGATTACAACTCAACAGCCAGTAGAAAAGTAGCACACTGCCATTATTTAATTAGGCTGGATGTTACCACACCGTAGGCATATGGTTTTACTTCTCACCTTTACTGCTGGATTATTTGTAAACCAAATCAAGCCAGAATGCATGGATTATGACAAACTGCTAGTCATACAGTTAAAATATCATGAGCATGTTGATTTATTTTAGTAATCAAATTTCTTTTCATGTTGATGATTGTAACAGGCAACTAATCTAGAAAATATGAATATTTTGAAACGCTTACAAAATGAAGACAGGTAGTCCCACACTCTAATCAGCTAAACAACTTACAGGCTTTCAAATGGACATTAAGTAGGCTACATAATCATGGGGAAGAATGCTGACTTGATAGTTGCCCAAAAGATGACCACTGACATCTTGCACAAGGAGGGTAAGATATAAAAGTTCACCGCAAAAGAGGCTGCAGTCCACAGAGCTTTGTGTCTGAGCCTATCAACAGAGAAGTGAAGGGAAAGAAAATATGTAGTAGGACATAGAAGTGTAATAGGGATAGCTACACCCTGGAGAGGATTGTGAAACAAGACATATTCAATAATGTGTGGGAGAATTTGTGCTTCAAGAACCACCATGCCTAGCTATATGCATGACACGAGGTTGAGTAAGAGACAGGACTAGACTGCTGCTGATTGGTCCAAAGTTATATTCTCTGATTAAACTAATTCTGCAATTGTTTGGAAATCAAGGTACAGATTACACATTAATTGAGGTCCAGCCTGAAGTTTCTACTGTCAGTGATGGTTTTCAAGTGCCATGTCATCTGCTGATGTGGGTCCACTGTGTTTTCTGAGGCCCAAGGTCAAGACGTTTTAAAGAACGTAATCCTTTCTGCTTCTGACAACATTAATTGGATGCAGATTTCATTTTTTACCATGGTATCCTTGGCATATTCACAAGAGCTAAAAGCCACTTTCAGAGCAACCTGGGCTCTCAGCTTGCCAAAGCATTGCCACAAACTGATCAACTTGCAAATCAGATAACAGATAACACTTCCTCCTAAGTTTTTACCCTGGCTCTGACACATCTTACAATTCTGTAAAGCCCAGTACTCAGTTGAATGCATACCTGTGAAATATATTTCCAGGATTCATTACCCCGAATCATTTGAGATGGAAAAAAAAAACATGCCTTTAAGTAAACGTTCACAAACAAAACTAAACAAATGAAACTGTGCAGTTTAAATCCCAATTTCCAGAAATGTCTACATAATCCTTTCCATAAACCACTGTCCTGTCAATAAAGGCATTCATGCATTAATTTTCTTTACCCACTTGTTTTCTTTAGGGGTCTTGGGGGGTTTGCAGGTGCCTGTTTCCATTGCACTTCGGGTGAAAGGTGGACAAGTCGCCAGTCCATCATAGGGCACATTTATTTCTAAGGGAAATTTACAGTATTCGATTATACTGTTGCATATTTTTGGAACGTAGGGAAAACTTAGGAATGAAGAGAAGAACAATGCTACCCACAGGCACACTGTACCTTACTCACATAGTTACAGAAAATGTACATTTTGAGATGGTCCTCAACTGAAATGTTTTGAGGTAATTGGTTGCATTTCCAGTTGTTAGTTTCTGGGTGTGTCGTTTCCTTTTTAGGGTCATTTCCTTTTTAGGACATTTGCACGAGCACCTGTAACCACGGCTGCTGATTGCTGTCTCATCTTTAGGGGACCGAGTGCCTTGGCTAGATCTTTTTTTTTTCAATTTTGAAAAGAGAAATGCTTTCAGACTGGATGTCAGGTTAACGTTCACGCTGCCTGATCAAACAGATTAACGCTCACACGTCTGTCAAAATGAGATTAGATTTCCCTCCATTCCAAGCTAAATCTTCCAGGACCTGGATAAGGTTTGCAATCTTCATAGGTTCAGCCACACATTTTGGCAAGCCTCGATTCCGATATGAGAGATATGGGCAGTGAGGAAACTGCTATCAACTGTTAGTTGAGGACAGACGCTTTCCCTCCGGATATTATCTACTGCACACTCCAGATCTGAAGAGCTGCAGAAATCGCTCATCATATCTTAGATATAAGAAGCTGGCATCGTCCGAAAAAATAATTATATAGTGGAAATCAAAGCATTGAGTTTATTGGAAATTTACTGGAATAAAAGCTCATTCCATCAAATTTTCCATTAAAAAAACTACATTTACCAACACTGGTAAAGCTAGGGAATAACAGAATAATTTTAATTAGTGGCATTTTAAGTAATATCACTTGTTTATAATGCAGAATTAAGTTGGTTCCGGCTCATATTTATTAGGGCCTTCATATAGTTTTATTTTAAAATTGATTTATATAGGAACACTTGCAAGATGCATGTCCTTAAAAAAAAAGAAAGTGCACATCCTCTCCTACCATAGATAGCTGCACAAATTACTCTACTAACAGACTATTTAAGTAATATCCTTTATTTATTCTTTCACTTTTTTGCCCTGAACTAAAGCCTTGTGTACAGCGGAACGCAAACATTTGGGCACCCCCCTAAATCTTCCTGCTTTCCCTCTATAAATCATGATAAGAAATTTCAGTTTCATAGGAGACGAACAGAGATATTTGCATTGGTTCGATGATGTATATGTTTCATAAAAGGTAACGTTATGAAATAGCACAACGATTTCAAGCAGATAATGAATCAAAGCACAAATTCTGCAACACTCCCACAACTACATTTCCATTTAAAGTCTATGCAAATAGTGTATTGTCATAAGGCATCAAGCTCATCACATCACATGCGTTGTCACTGTGCATCCGATCTTTCGCTGCTATAAGTGTGGAATTCCATGTGTCTGCACTGCTTTTGTGGGAACAATGACTGAATTACCATGTCAAAGGGTACATCCAGCAGTAACCAGCACCATGCTTAATCCTGCAAAGCCTTCGTGTTATGCCACCAGATGTTAGCAGCTTTCAATTTGCACTTAGTCAAAGCCCCCTTCAAACATCTAGCAGGAGGAATACAGCTCAGAGGAACAACTCTGAATACTTCCAATTATTGCCAGCCAGAGCTTCAAAGACTACAGCAAACACCTGAGTGGAAAGGGTCTGTGGTATTTCCCCTTTAACAGACGGAGAGCTGTTTGAGAATGCCAGGCACAGAGTCAAGTCTTCTATATTCCACTGTGATCGTCTAAACAGCGATAGGTGGGTTATCAAAGTATTTGCAGCACAAAACTATTACCAAGGATGCCATTTTCAATCACAGAAAATGTAACTGTTTTCGACGCAAACAAACAAACATTTTAAGCAGCAATGATTGGCTGCATTTGAAGATCCATGCTGCTCTATATGGCACATAGAAATCCAGAGGTGCCAGAAGATGTGTGTCTCCCTCCCTTCATTAAAACTGCAGGGAACTTCAAAGGACTCTACATGATCCCAGTGACTCACGTAGTCGGCACTCAGAAGAACTTGGTTATTGTTTTACGTTATTTTTATACATGAAATAAATGGAAACAAGAGTGATTTTTGTAAGAGAATACCAATACTTTTATAGCATGAAAAAAACATGAATATTGTGGTCTAGCAAAACATGTTTTCTTCCGTTTGTGTTAGAGACTTGGTCTTAATTAACATGGTTTACCCCCTGGTTTCCAGTATGCATCACTCATTTTAACAGATACACATTTAGCATTTATATAGAGATTATTATGAGCTGGTGAACTGTTCTGCTCTAGGGTAAATCACAGGAGATGCTCAGAAAAAAAAAAAAAAAAAAAAAAAAAAAACATGCCACTTTGACAGAGTAAGTGCATTTAGTCTCTCGAAAGCACAACATCCAAGGATTATAGTCTTAGGTTAAATTCGGTCATGAACTTATAAGCTTTTCATTAAGGGCAACACATATATTAGTGCTATGAACACATTTATGTTTAGAATTAATTAATTGAAATGAATGCATTAAAAATATGCGCAATTATTCTTTCTTTGCCGGGATGCAGAGCCTGATCACTTCTGGGTGCAAACGCTCAGCATCCTGCGAATGATTCAGCCTCCCTGTTTTACCACAGGATGTCTGTTACAGCTAGAACTATGATTACACTTGAAGTGTTGTTTTAAAAAAATATAGATTTGAACTTTTATTTCCCCAAAACCCATAAATGTTTTTTTTTTTTTTTTATGAAATGATTCAAAATGCAACAACAAACATCAATATTGAATCAAGTGGCTGGTTCCAGAATAGATCCACTGTTTGATTTGCTGCCCGCTCAAGTGAGTCCGCACCCTGCAGTCTCTCCTTTCACCTCGTTGTGTCTTTGGGACGTCTCCGTTTGACTTTATTGACTGTGATCTGCTGGAAAATGGCCTGATTCTGTTGCGTCTTTGTGGAACAATTTAGATGGTTTGCTGTAGATGAAGTTCTGCATCTTTCCACCTCCTCAGCACCTCATCTTCTTTTTGCTGTGCTTGGTTTAATGGACTTATTGGAAAAAAAAAACTCAACACAAAAACTCGTTACACAGCAAGTATTGTGTTTTTTTGGATTTTTCACAGCGTGTTGTGTGAATGGTTTTGGGTTTTTCAAATGTGAACACAATAGACTTCAGATGTGGCAGTAATTATTTTTTTTTTTGGAACCAAACTCCTCATTTGTTTTTGCCATTAAACTGTCTGCAAATCAAACTGGGTCAGCTGATACTGACCGGATTCACATTTATTTCTTTGACTGGGCTTTAATGTTTTCCTTTAATCCACCCTACTGTCTTTTACTAAGCGCAATTGGTTTCATATTTTAAATGTTGAAACTGTGCGATATAAAACAAAGTTATGTTCTAAACTAAACACTACTCTATTATAGAGTACGCCAAGTTACTTAACATTTCTGTGTTGTTGTTGTCACTTCAGGGTGATTTTAATCTAAATTTGGCTATGTTTCAGCAAATAATTTGGGTGTCAAATCTTATTTTTATACATATTTTACGAAAACACTTTGAAATTAAAAAAAAAAATCCCCAAATTCACTTCCCTTTCTTGTTTGTAGCTACACACAAAATAAAACTTCTGTAAAATCAGTTTAAAGTTTCTATCTATGTCAGCTCTAATTAAAACTTTGACTCATTTCTTGGATTAATTAGTTCAAGTGTGTTGTAACCTTGTAAATTCCAGCTCAATCAACGCATAACATTTAATACTATTGTGAAAGCATTCAATTCAGAAAGAAATGATTTTTCATCACTTTTTTTCTGTTTAAAACTCCCGATTGAACATCCTGTAAACAGTTAAAGCTCAAGGCCTGAATCTTCGGCCCGTCCTTTAGGATTGCAAACCTAACGACTCAATTCAACCAAACGCTAAGAGCCTGACAAGCTGAGAAAAAAACCCTGAGTGGGAATCTTCTTTCATCTGCTTCATCACGTACAGTATATTCTTTTTTAATCTCTTCAGTTTCCCCTTTGTGACTTAGAAATAGCCTAATTGCATATTGTTTGCAAAACTATTTACATGCTACATGGCCATTTCAAAGCAGCTAATTGGAACAAAGAGGGCAATAACACCCAGAGAAAACTCGCAATTTGCATTCTAATCCATGCCTTCCGGAAAAGAACTTTGGAAAGATTGTTTTGAAGAGTAAAACACACCTTAATGGAAATGTAAAGAGTTTAGACCCATCACAGAGTCAAGATTTGTCATTTTTGATCTTGATGGTCTCAGAATTTGATACAGTATAGAGATGGTGACACTAGATCTATAGCTACGTTTCCTTGATTTCTGTATGGCGTCTATAGTGTCTGCATTGTAACTCAATGACGTCAGTCTAGTACACTGACACTAACAGCATTAAATCTTTGTAAAATATGTAGAAAGCAGCTAATCTTTATAGTGTTTAAGGTCAAATATAGGTCAGAAAGGATTTGTTTTATTCAGAGTTTTAACTTTATTGAAAATTGGGTATTGGTTAATTGAGATTTTGACAGAAAATGGATATAGGTGGCATTTATTTTTTAAAAATAATAGTAATTAAAATAAACATTTGGCTTTAAGCAAATACCACAGAGATCATTTGAATGTCTATCTCAGCTTCAGAAAATCATAGAGACATGGGGAACAATATCAGGTCACTGACCCCTCCATAGCAACCAGACAGTTTACCATAGCAACCAATTTTGCGTGGACCTATCTCAGCTTAGGAGAATCATAGAGACATGGAGGTTGATGTATTCAACTTGTATTAACATGGGGAACAATATGTTAGGTTGCTGACCCCTCCATAGCAACCAGACAGTTTACCATAGCAACCAATTTTGCACGTACCTATCTCAGGGTAGGAGAATCATAGAGACATGGGGGTTTGTTTAGGTTACTTGTTGCGGAATTGAGAACATTAAAAAAATAGGTTTGAACGGCACCAACACAAGTAAACATAAAATTTTGCGCTGTAATCTAGTAAAAAACTGTAAAGCCGTCATCAGCTTTTGTTTCTTATTAATAATTTTTAGCACCTCCATTATACAGAAAAGTAGGATTGATTTCAACACATTTTCCCTGTTGTCAAAGTTTTAGACTAGAGCTAGTCTTGCACTGTCTGATTTATGATCCTCAATTAAACATCAAAAGTTGTCTTACAGAGTCTGATTGACTTGCATCTGTCTTTGAGACAATTTCCTTCCCTACATTGAGTACAATCAGAATAAGCATCTCTGCGTGAAACAGTGTCAAAAACTAAAGCTGTAGTTCACATAGAGGGACATGAGTGAATGTCTGTTTCATGTTCTCTGAGGTAAGCTTATGTATTGATAAAGTAAAAAAAGTACAACTGGATTTCTGCAGGAATTGAACCTGACATCAACTTGGTACCAAATAAGGAATATATTATTGTGCTACTTATGGAAGCCAAACTCCATTTCCCATAACGCATTGCACTGATTTAATTTGCCAGTATTCATTAGGCTAATTAATAAACAGCTGTTTCTGTTAAGCCTTCACGGACAGGTCCTTAAATCAGTAAGCACATGTGTGCAGTAAACACACTTGTCCTAAATGCACCAAACCTTTACTTCAACAAATAAATTGGTTGCAGTTCCTTTGGGTCAATGGAGCCCTGCTGTGCATCACTGTCACTTCAGCTCTGACTTGATATTTATGAAGTCTTATATTATCACATTATTAGTACTTTTACACGATCCCCTCAATCATCAGTCCTTTGTGAATGACTATTGTTCACTCGCTCAGCCTCAGCGTGCTGATGGCTGAAGCTATAACACAACCTGTCCATCATCTACCTCGCCTTTCCTGTGTCTCCATCCCACTGGCTCCATCAGTACAGGCTTTAATAGCAGACGCATGGAGCTGTGCCGAGGTAAACAAAGCCTTATCCCCTCAGCCAGACTCCTTCAACCAGCCGCCTACATCCCACGCTCACCTCCCATTCTACTCCATTTTCTTCTATTTCAGAAGTACATTTTCTTGAGATTGTGTTCAACTTAAACAAAACCAAGTTGGATTGTTTAACTGTGAAACAGCAGGATGGCATATGATCACAAAATCACAAATGATAGCCCGTCATACAAGTAAGTTAGCATTTGTCACCTGCTGAGCATGCTATTGGGAGGAAATATAAGGCATGCTGGTTATGTGGTTTTCTACAAGTCGCAAGATTGCCATCTCTCTCTCTCTCTCTCTCTCTCTCTCTCTTTGTTTGCTTTATTGTATGTATGACCTCAATCAAAAGACAATTACCGAGGAGAGCACAGGAGACAATTATCTATGTGAGATTGACCACACCTGAATGGAGACGCCAGCTTTTCTTCCTTCACTGGGATTGAAGAAAAAGACCAAGTAGCATTTGACTGGAAGGGGTGGGGGGGTTAGAGGACGATGCTTTTCAGTCAAGTGCCTGTAATTGAATATACGACACTATACAATGCAAGGTTATTTTTTTTTAAAACCCAAAATGATGGGTTAAGACCCGCTGGGTTATGATTTTGCTTGTTTTAACACTGAAAGGGGTTAACTGCAACAACTGAACAGCATTGGGTTGGAAAAAAAGGACCCTAGAGAAAGTATTCACACCACTTTGGCCGCAGCGTTCACACTGCAGGTCAATTTTTTTGTCATGATGCAATGCACTGTTTACGGATATTGACAACAATGCTCTGTTTGTGGTTTTATAGCTTTGTTGAAGATATAAGACAAGTTCATTAATATCAAATAATATAAATGAAGAAGAATTTGATGAAAAAGGCCAAGACAAAGGGAATAATGGAGGAAGCAATGAGTTATTTTACCAACATAGTTTTAATTTGAAATTGAAATTGACCTCTGCCCAGGACTTGAAATGGGGACATATTTGGTAACCAGAACAATGCTAAAAAAGTTTTTAGTTGAAATAATAAAGACTTGTCGAACCATAATTAGCATCAGCACTAATTTTAATTGATAATCTGAATAAACGCTTCCTATGTCAAACTGTTTATTTAATTGGTCAAACTGAGTGCTGTTTGTGGTTGCCAGGGAACAAAACCCATTATATCTGCCATTTAAAAACCCTTTTTAAAGCAGTCTGTTTGGTAAAATCATTGAAGCTGAAACTTCAATATCACAGACGCAATGAATGTTGTTTGTAATGAAAATGTGACAAGTTATCAGCTGTGCTCAAGTTGAATCAGGTATGACGCTGTATTCTCGGGGAGGCAGCCGTGCTAAACACTTTTCCATCGTGCTCCCAATTAGCACTATCAAAGAAAACATCCAAGTAAAGTATTCACAATATCTTTAGAGAAACAGTTACTCACCAAAAAAGAGACTCAAACTCAAATGGGTGAGTCCGGTAGAACTAGAAAACACAAATCTTCAAAGAAGACTAGACCTCTCCACCTAAAATATCCAGGTTAAGTTTTGGGTTTTACATTTAAATAAAAAATGTATTTATATTCATTTAGAAAAAAAAAATGTTCTCTCATGTTGAAAACAGAAGGAGACATCTACTTAGGGTTTCTGAAAGAGTGGGTAGTTTGTGTGTTTTCTACAATGTAATATTGCGATTAAAGCAATCTTCATATAAAAAAATTGTAAGAAAAAGTTTGTAAATGCATAATACGTTTTAAATCTATACCTTTATTTATCAAGACACTGATGATGAGCTTCCAAATGCCATTTAGTAGCAGGGAAGAAGAGTTTTGCAGTCGGGCAGCAGCCAAAAATAGACAGCATCAGATTAAAGACGAGGTAAAAAAATGCTGTTTGTTTGAAAAATGAATGATATCTAGCCATTTTTGGAGGAAAAAGTGTCCTTGGTTAAAATCATCAAATGTTTTACTGTCATCATCATCATCATCATCATCATCCTCATCATCATCATCACCACAGTAATTAAATCCATAACAATTAGCATTCAGGGCCTCAGTATCAATAATTCGGCTTCCCCATTGCTTCAAAAAAGCCTGCCTCCGTGTCACCCGCACACATTGATGTTGTTGTTTTTTTTTTTTTTTCAAAGCTTCCAGAGCCATTTAGTGGTGCTGAACATCGGGTGCCCTGAAAATAGAAGTGTGTGGGGCGCATTCAAAGTGCAGCTCGGAAACTGAAGTGCACAAGTCTCTGGAGAGAAGCAGTATGAATGTGTGGCTGAGGAAATGGTTGAATTCACAAGGAGGGAAAGAGAAGCTTGGCCTGTATTGAATGTGCCAGCTCACTTACACCCAGTGGAGGAATCTGGGTGAAATCGACGTGTGGAAGCATTCACCTGTAAATAGCACAACAGCCAGTGTACTGTGTTGCACCAGGCCTCTTACCAGTAATTATTTCTCTAAATCATTCAGAATGCTCAAAGTAAAAATTTTTAACAGTCATAGATTGGGGGCGGGGGTGGAGGAGGATCCTCACAGAACCTGTGAGATGACTTCACATAAACAGGTTAATGGTGTAGGCGGCAAATAAAATAATAAATGAGTAAAAAATAATAATATTAGTAAATAGCCTGAATATATTAATAAATCTTAACATTTAGAGCAAAACAAATCTTTTCTTTTCAGATCTTCTTTTATGATTCTTTTGTGTATTTCATTTAATTGTGATTATGTATGACTTTATAGTATTGTTTGTGTTATAAGTTGGTGGCGATTAGTGACATCATCATAACATTTAGAGTTATATTTTGAGAATATCATTAACTTAATACGTATGCAATTTTGGTGCATAAGCGTATAGATAAGCTGTTTATGAGGGCACCAGTCCATGCAACGAACCCTGACATTACCCCCCACCCCCACCACTGACTTAAATTATTAGACATGGGTGGAATCTATTTTTATTTTTATTTTTTTATTCATCAAACGCCTCTGAGCAAGAGGACAGCTTAAGCAGAGCTTAGAATGAACTTGAGTGGGAGCAGCTAGTAACCAAATCGGCTAAGTATTTTTTAATATTCTCTCAAAATGATGGATGGCAAGTGCCGTAGTGGTGACGTTGGTCATCCTATAACTAGAAGGTTGGCGGTTGGGCAGGGGGACGTAGGTGCACAGTAAAATCCTAAGAGTTAAATTAACTCTACTCAGAGTGTATTTGGTCCCACTCTATATAGAGTTAAACCAACTCTGAAGGAGAGTTATTTAAATAAGTCTATTTGAACTAAACAGTCTATTTTTTGTCTGTTTTTACTCTTTCTGGAGTGGACTTGGTCCCTCTCTGAATAGTTAATATTTAGTTTGCATTTTCCATGCAGATTTGGAAAAACATGAAGAAAATAGATTATTAAATTACTCTTTCTCATAGTCGGTTTAACTCTATATAGAGTGGGACCAAATATACTCAGAGTAGAGTTAATTTAACTCTTAGGATTTTACTGTGTGTGAAATGGCAGCCATGTTCTGTCAGACTGCCCTAGGCCATCTGAGGGCTACCAAGGTAGCTTATCATTACCAGTTTATGAATGTGGAGTTAATGAATAATGCTCTGAAAATTTTTTGGATGAACTTCCTTTTGTGGCACTCAATAAAGTATATTCATTAAAATACCTTCATTATTAAGTTGTTTTTTGGAAATATAGGAGCTTCTCGAAATATTAGATGCAATTATTTACTTTGATTCATTATTTTCTTTATTGTACTCTGCAGTTCTCTATGGCTTCAATCCGCAGGGGACCGTTCACTTAAACCTGGTGCAAAGAGCCGTGAAACTCATGTGGTTTCAGATCATTTTTGTCATTTTTTCCAGATTCCATTTTTGCCTTTTCTCAGCGCTCTTCACTAAAAGTGTCCGGAAAAGGATTTTAATAAATAAATGCAGAGACTGATAGTATTTGACTGACATTCAGCATTCCAAATGTAATTTCGGCAGATGGATCCATAAGGGGCCAACTACTATGATTCAAAAGTGTTGTGTGTCCCATTGCATCGAAAGAAAAGCTTTAAATAAATCGTTCTCATAGCCTTTTTAAAAATACTACACATACTAGGAAACCTTAAAAGAGAAGAGAACTCTGAAAAAAAAAACTAATATTCAGTGGGTAAGTGTCTCAAATAAACCTGTCTGAGGTGTTCGTCAAACTAAACTTGGCTTTTTGAACAAATGTAGGGATAAATCCAGGCTGATTCCCCCTGGGTGTACATGTTCTTAATTATGTTAAAATCTGATGCAATCTTGCAACAATCATCACACATCATCTGTCAGCAGGAGACAAATGAGACTTGTAAGCTCTCTGCCTGCACCACAGAACCACCTGTAAACACAATTACAATTTCTCTAGATGCTTAAAGACTCATCACTGAGAAAAACATGGACCTGGAGATAAACGTTTACAACACACAACCAAACATGGAGGCAAACTATGAAAGTGAACACCCCCCCCCACGCCCCATTTCGACTGTTGTAACACTCTTGGAATATTTTGGTAGTTAGTTATTTATGAATTTATGAGTTTGAACAATTAGTTATGTCAAGTCAACTCTCCTCCAATGGCACTTTTCCCATCGATTTCTGTAACCTTTAGTTTCCTTTACAAACCGAAAAAAGTATCATTTTGGACTGACTAAGGCTGCGTAGAAAGTACAGCTAAAGGCTACAGATTGCAGCGAATGAGTCATCAAAAGCAATGCGAATCGAGCCGAGTTGAGCTACTACCAGGTAGGCGGTTCCGTTATCATACCAGTGTTTTTGTGGAGCTACAAACTCAAGCCAGTGTTTCAGATTCATAGAGCAGTTTTAACATGGAGTTCACCTGTTCACTCCCCGATTCCTTTACACCATTTATCTAAGCCTCACTTTCCCTCAACTATATTGACCACTCACTTAACCTAAGTTAAGTTCAGACCAAGTTGGTTTTCACATCTCCTAAACTTGCCCAGCAAGAATTACTCTCTATGTCCTTGCTCCACCATTTATCACGTCACAAACTTCCTAGATCTACTCTTTCATTTCCAATTGAAGTTTTCTCAATATCTACTGATTCAAAGAGTATCATGCGTGATATGTATCTGGTAACAGTAGCATACCTTTTGCCGTACTTTTTACTATTAACGTGTAAAATATAGTAAATGTATGTTTCAATTTAAAAGGTGTACCTGTGTCTTTCATGCAAATAGGGAGAGGCTAAAGGATTTTGTCTGTCCCTAAAAATCTCTTTCCCTATGAAGCGCTCTTCAAACAATTTGTGGAGAAATATACACAGGATTGCAAATAAAAAGTGAACCGACGTTGGTGTGTTACGTCACTCAAAAGATCCATTTTTTGAAGCAGGTTCCTCGTGTGGCGTAAGTAAATCCTAGATCCTTTCATGGTACCCAATACCCAGGTATGGACTAATTCTAAACTTAGCTGGCTAGCCACTTAATCCAGCACATAGTACAGGCCCCTGGATTGTGCTGTTGTGTTTGACAATACACTGTTTAGCTGCTCCAATCTCCATTGTCTCCATTTCCCTTAAGTGCAAATTCTGCAATTTAATTGTTTTTCTTGCCGGCTCCTTCCTTTTCAAGGTCACACTTTTCTCATGGTGCCTCTCCAGCACACTTTGGACAAAAGGTTGACAACAAATGTCATTTTATTACACTAGTTCACTTTCAGGGCTGCGTTATAGTCTGAGCATAGGGTGTTAGGAACGACTGTACAAGGCAAGCTGTCCGGAAGTGGATCATGTCCGTGTTATACCCCCCAGTAAGAGATTTTGGGGTGGTAGGTGGGGTAAATCTCAGACAAAGTCAAATGGGATGTGGTAGGACTGGCTTAAATACTGGTGTGAGTTTGATGCTTTGATTGGGAACATTTGTGACATGCCCTGATTGCTCCTCCCAAAACACATTATAGAAACATCCCTCAATTTATTTAGAAACCACATGGTTTATGTTTGTAGAAATGTGAATGCTTTGCACTTTTTTTATTTGTGTGCTGCAGCCAGACATCAGAGAATCCATATAAACCCAACAGTGGGCTATTATTGACTGAAAACAAAAGATTTCATTGTTAAAGTGGTTTGATAATAATATTAAGGGAATGTTTACATTTTATACATATAAAGGTTTGTAGCCAGACCCCTGCAGCTTCTCCCCAAAGAAGTTAGCATCTCAGATATGAAAACTGGGTCAGTCATATTGTAGCAAATCTAGAGAAAGATAATACATGCTAATACATATCTATCCTTCTATGATAACATACACAATCAATGTATTTTGGAGCTCTACCCATAATGCTCAGTGTTTTCTCAGAACTTTATGAACAAGCCACATACAACACATGCTTTTAAGGACCTTTATGAATCGATCCCACTGAGAAGTCCCCAGATTGATCAGTAAACCCTGCATAGAACTCTTTGCAATAATTCGGTTTAATTCCATGGTATCACTGGAAGCTGTGTTGTCTCCATTGCGTCCCAGATGTTATTGTTTACGTAATAGATCCTGTTCTTTTCTGATTAGCATGATTCATAAATCTTCAAAGGAGTTCGCAACTGAGTCAACCGGAGACATTTCAGTCGAAACAAAAGATGACTCAAAGGAGTTTAGGGAGAAAAGGAAAAATAAATAGTCTGTGACATCCCTGAAACTCTACACCGGCTCCAGAATAAACTCTATCTTGTGACTAGAAATCCATAAATGAGGATGCAGGGTCAGTTTGAGTGCTTGCGGACACATTCTGCTGTTTCATCATGAGGTAACCTAACTCTATCTGTGGCCATGTCTGAGTGAAAGAGGTTGTACTTCCATTAGATAAAAATCTACTAGGCTTTTCCCAGGTCAGAATTTGTCAACTAAAAGCCTTTTTGTCTCAACCTAGCAAACAAACTAATCTGAAAAAAGGAACTACTTTAAATATCCCAAACGGTTTGGAGTAGGCTATCAGGGTTTATGCCAAAAAAGTACATGCCAGCTTTTTCCTACGGAGACATATTGTTATCACCGCTGATTCTGCTTCAAGTCTGCTTCAATAGTGTAAGGAAGGCAGAAATGAAGAAATAACACTTTGTGTAAACGTTTTTCATGTTAACTTAAGGAAGCTATGTGATTGACATCCTTAACCATCCTCATGTGGCCAAGGTTTTTTTGCCACATTCATATTGGCATCAAGTGGTGGGCGTTTGGGTAATGGCAGCAGTGCAGAGAATCATTTTGAATTGAATAAGTCCCATTATAAATAACACTGATAGCTTAAAAGCTGTTTAATGTATAAATGCTGCAATGAAACATAAATATTGTCAAATTTATAGCAAAAGATAAAATAAAAAACTAAAAGTATTCAATTAACATTTAAAATACGTTATATATTATAGTTTCTATATGTCCATGTGATATAATGACTGCATATAGTAAAAAGCTTTTAAAAAAAAAATAATTAAGAAAAATATTAAAGCTATATTATATATTGTGTGTGTGCGTGTGTATGTAAAATATTCATATATTCAATGCCTCCCTTACATAAAATTTTTCACAAAACTGTGAATTGTGTATGGAATTGCTCTGAAAAAAAAATTGAACAATAAAATGTAATGTAAACCAGACAACGGTGTCTCTTGTGCATGAAATGACCTGCTTTGTGCATCATTTCAGAGATAAGAGAGCTATACATTCCCCCTCACAAGTTATTCTAGTGTTCGACTTCAGACAGCACACCCACAAATCGCCCACAGTTTGTTCTCTGACCATCTGAAGTACATAACTCTGCGAAACAGAAAAAAATCACTGCTTCTAATTTGATTGGCAGCTTGATATGATTCTCAAACTTGCGCTAATTTAAGCGTTTTATAACTACCAGGATTATATTATTGGCGTTTCTTTTTAATAGATACTGACTGGCTTGACATCTACGGCTTCTGAGTAGTTTTTTTAAAGTAGGCGTATGAGAAACCTAAATATACTTTATAAAACCAGAATCTCCACCACATTATTCCTTTTATTACATTACTTGTTCTGTTTTATTTATTTACTTATTTTTCTAAAATATGGACTTTAGAAATCGAAAACATGAGCTAATCAGTGAGAGTCTCTAATCAATTATCTAATGAGAGACATAAATCAAGACTGCAGTTAAAAAAATATTAAAAGAATTAATAAAAGACAGCAAGAGCAGACAACATGAAAATATTAAATAAAATAATATTAAGCCCTGCGATGGACTGGCGACCTTTCCAGGGTGTACTCGCCCAATGTGCGCAGAGATGATTCCCTTTTTGAGGTACACTGGCAGACCACCGTGACCCCAAAAAGGGAATTAGCGGGTTGGAAAATGAATGATATATATATATATATATATATATATATATATATATATATTTTATAATATATTATAGAATTTCTTTGAATACCGCATGATGTCATTTTCTGAAATACCATTTCATCACATACATGTTCACTAAATACACAGCGAAAAATGACTAAGCTGCAAGAGAAAACCCCCTGTGTGGCAGCTGAGCCCTGTTCTGATCATGTGACCTCTAACCTTTAGCATTTGTCCATTGTTGAGTACAGTGTACAATCTCCTTTGTCTGACCTTTCCTCTCAAACATCTAAAACAAGCAGCTTTGCCCAGAATCCACAGGCCAGGATTCTGAACCTTTCTGGCTAAAAGTGCCATGCCATTTCAGAGTATCGATCGAAGCAATAGAGAAGAGGATCAACTTCTCAACCATTGCAAAGGCCTGGACTATTGATTCCACTTCAAGCTGACAGAAAAATGATGAAATCCACCAGAGATATAGATCCCAATTGACATGGTGCTTAATGTGTATTTCTGATTTACAATTACTGATTTGTTTACTGAAGTCTTGCACACTGAATTACCAGTAATGATGGTATAGAATGTAATAACTACTGCAATGGCCATAATGTGGCTCGGATCACAACAAAAGTAACTGATTGAAACTGTGACAGCAAAAATAATCAATAACTTTTAGACAATTTAACCCAGTATTAAAAGGAATCAATAAAAACTTCTTTTGATAGAAACCATGAACACAATTTAACTATGAGAGTGCACACTTAAGGCAATTAATTAAGTAGTTGCTTTAGAGCAGTCGAGCTCATATAAAAAGGAATGGTTTACATTTTGTAGACTTAGCCACACATACTGTTTTGATTATATTAGTTATCACTATTTATTTGTTTGAGTTGGTTTTAATTAGTTGAAAAAAAGAATTTTATTTTTTTTTATTTTAGCATTCATTTTAGTTTTTATACTTTGGGTCTTTTTCAGGTGCAAGATTTAAAAGAAGCGTTTGTAATGTGTTTCAATTTTCAAATTCGCAGGCCTGAAGTGCGAAACATTGCTCCAACCTTCTACACAGATGGTCAGCTTCCCGTAACTAGTGCACATTGCATTTCATCCCCTTTGAATACATTTTTATTTGTATAGTTTAAGATACCTTTAACTCCTGTATTACTATTCAAATAACAATAGAACCAAGAGAAATCTCGAATTCTAGTAAAATGCAGTTGGAGATTTTAGACTTCCACCTAGTGAAAATATATCTTTAATTAAAACTGTGACTATTAATTTGTAGATATCTGCAAATATTTTCCAGGTGAGGAATATGAGTTTTCTTAAGATATCGTCAATGCATGACAATTTAAAATCACACTTTAAATTGCTATTATGACTAGTCAAATAAACAATGCAGTATGAAAAAATGCCTAAAGGAGGCTTCATTAGCAAAATACTCAGTATTAGCATCCCTATGTAAGCTCTGTAAATGTACCCTTTGAATATGGTCTCCCGCATATTACACTTTCTTTTGTCTCGCAAAGGTATTTAAAAAAAATCCCATATAGTGCTCTGCCGCTTTCTTACAACTTTAGCATCTTTTTCTCATGACGCGGCTTGTACTCAAGCCGAAAGAACAAGAGAAGGAATGGAAGTGTGGTGACACCAGCTCCCATAAAATTGGTAGAATTATGCTAAAACTAATTTAATTTTGTTATTGTCCCTTGTTTTGTCCCAGACAAAACATACTTTTTTTCCTTAACTATAATTGAATTGTTCTGAAAACATTTTCATGTTTCAGTTCATAATTTATATCAGAATGAACAGGTTAAACATAATGGAATATTAACAGTTTAGTATAAAAACATTATAGTGCACCTAATTATAAAATATTCCAGAAAACCCCAGAATAGCATCTATTTTACACACAGACTCTGCAATGGCTACAAAATTATCTTCCAACACTTTAACCCACTCGTATAATAAGTAGACAAACTATTCGCATTGCATCATTTATAAAACATAGAGCTGAACCCGTTGATTTGTGCACAAACTCCCTTTGTTGTGTTTACTTAATCTGAGTGTGGAACTCTCTGTGCACGACACACAGGTCTCTGTGGGATTCTGCTAATTAGACATCATACTGTTCAGCAACACTGGAGAAAAATACATAAATACACAGAAGAAGCAACATATTATAAGGGAGACAGGCTACCGTGCAAACACTACAATTAACATGGCTTCTTTGGACACAGCTGCACACATCGTTTGATGACAAAATTAACAATCTAACTCTTCTGTGTATTTAGTGAATGCACTGCTTGAACAAACAGCTTTAACAACGGGAGGATGGGTAGAAGCTGTCATGAAATAAATCAATGATGTTATTGCTTAAGAAAACTGAGTATGGGATCAAACACTGAAGAAAATGTCATCTTGAGCTGAATCCTGAACCCAGGATATCCGTGGTTTTGTATCTTTTTGAAGCTTTTAACATTCTCTGACAATGTTTGTATTAAAATCAATGCGAACTACAGTGGGACCTCGAGATATGGACGCTTCGAGTTACAAAATGTTTAAGTTACAAAGGTCTCGTGGGAAATATTTTGCTTTGTGATACGAAAAAAAAAATTCAAAATATGAAAAACACCAACAGTTCCCTTTCAGTCGGTCAGTCGGCTATTCAGGGGACGTGGAGTTACGCAAGTAACCTAGACGTTCTGCTCTGTTATCCGCTTGTTAAGTCTGATGTTGTGCTGCGCTTCCGGGTCCTGGCGCTCCATTCTCTCATTGCAGACAGTGCCAAAGAGGGCTGATACACTTTAAAACAGTTTTAAATCAAGCAAAACATTATGTATAGATTACCAGTATATATCATAACATGGAAAGTGCTGTTCTGTAGCGCAAGTTAGAGAAACCCTGTGACACGTTCACAGAATCCCTCTCTCCAGTATGCTCGCTACTGCCTCCGCTTGTGCTTGAAACCGTGTTGGTGTTAGTAATTCGTGAAATATCTCGGGAAAGTTAACTTTACAACTCTGAAAGCTCAACAACTGACCAGTCATTGACTAAGCATACACAGCGTCATGTTTTTTTGTTTTTTTCAGATCAAATAAAAGTAGCCTCAGTGTAGTTGCTTGTATGAAGTTAAAGAGAAACCCGAAGCATTTAAGCAGGATGGAACAGGTTAAAAAAAACTAGAATATTGCATAAGATACAGTATTGAGCAAAAAATGGCGAAAACAAAGAATCATTCAAGTTTTGACAGTCCATTTTTGGCACCCCACATCCTTTGTACACACTTGAATCACGTGGATTTTTGGCTGCAACTCTTCTATGAAGACATCTTCTGCCTGCATTTTTCCAGGTGTTAGATGGGAATATATGGGTCCCAATGGTTTTTATCAGCTCTGAGCTGATTACACTGCAGGACATCTTCCAATTTCACAGGATTATTAGCAGCACAAGTTTCAATATTGCACTTTTTTTGTGCTTCTTCAACAGCACATCTTTAAACCCCAGTCTGTTTTGAAATCTTTGTCTGGGGAAGACTTTGTCGATGCAGCATAACTGCCTTGTGTCTTACTGCTTTGGTCAAACTTGCAAACTTGTTTTTAATTAAGAGTTTGGCCAGTTTCAACCTATGTCTGACTATAATGATCATTTGCACCCGTTTGGTATTATTAGTCAATTATATACTTAACTACAAGCCTACAAAATTTGAAAGAAAAGGTTGGTAGCGCCATACATTGATTTGATTTGGTTCTTTTGTTCGCAAACTTTGTCAATTTACAAAAATCATAAGCAGAATAAAACTTACATTTGAAAATACATGAGACTTTATAGAAGTTTTCTAATTTACCTAAAAAGTGCCTCGTCGCTCATCTTCCCTCGGTCACAATCTAATCCATTTGACATCAATAGATCTGCAGGACGTTTTCCACACCTTCTCTAGGTCACGCAAGTTTCATTTCTGATCTATTCAGGGACATGATTTCATCAAGATGCCAACCGAAATGAAAAGAAAGCATGTGTCTTTCAAAGAAAGCAGACAGAAAAAGCACTCCACTCTATCCTTAAATGACACAGTGTGAAGTGTATTCTTTGTGAAGGACTCTTTTGAAGACAGAGAGGACAACACTTTGGTACTTTTTACCTGTGAGGGACTGAAAGAGGTTAGTTACAATCAAGCGTTTCTGCGCATAGGCACTGGCTCTTGGCATCAATGATTTATCAGGCTCTGATTACGGTCGTGGCAGTGCTACTCTGCGTTCACCCATAAGAGTGACCCACAAGTACGTTCTGTGCCATTCATCGATTTCAATCATGGCTGGAGAATTATTTAAGCTGTACTCTTCAAAGAAACACTGTTACACTACTGACTTTAATGTGCAAGAGAATAACGCTTTACTCATCCTGGCAGTCATGATCACAAGAGGTTTAGAACAGATTTAGGGAGGAATGCAGATGAAATTACAGTGCAAACGAAAGCTATGGTGTTTAATTTATCAAAAACAAAACATCGAGATGATGGAGAAATGTGATGTTATTTATATCTAAGAAAACATCATACATTTTAATGGGACACAGCTAACACTGGAGTGAACGTTTAGATAATTAAACAAAATCGTGATAAAAGTGTGAAAATGTAGCAAAAAAAGATGGTTTATTTATCAAAGCTACACAATGAGAAACAAAATCAATAGTCAGCCGTTAGCTATTCAAAAAGAGATGTTTGCAAACAATCCCTAATTCCAAATGTGGAATAATTCACAAGTTGCTATTCGAGTCTTTGTTAAGATCCCAGAGGCGGATGCATGCCATTCTTGACAAAATGAAATTCCAGCTCTTTCTACTGAAAATAATAAAGGTTTTACAGTTGTGCTTGTAAGGTTGCATTACACTTTCTTGTCATTATGATTTAAATAAACACAGTGTTTCTGAAAAAAAGCAAAGAAATCAGTAAATCCACAACTGTATCTAACACTATTTGAACAAAAACTAAATCAAGTTGTGTTATATTTGCAAACTTAAACCAGAGAGACCATCAGTAGTTAGAATGCAGACAAAGTACTAATTGCAACAAGAAAAAGAACAATGTTAAGTTACCTGAAGAAACCTGAACCAATTTTTGGTTGGAACTCCTGATTTCTTCCTGGTTTCGGTTTAAACTCCTGATTGATTAAACCAGGTTTTGGTTTTTAACTTCTGATTGGTTAAATTGGGACTTGGTAAACTCCTGATTGGCTAACCCAAGTTAAGGTGTAAACTCCTGATTGATTAAACCAGGTTTTGTTTTTTAACTTCTGATTGGTTAAATTGGGATTTGGTAAACTCCTGATTGGCTAAACCAAGTTTTGGTTTAAACTCCTGATTGATTAAACCAGTTCCCTTTCAGTCGGTCCCGGAGACGTTAGTCGGGATTAGACCGACTGAATGGGAGCGAATCACCGTGAGAGCGACTGACGAACATATTAACGGGCAAATTAATTTGCAGGCGAAGGTGATTGATTAGCAATCAGCCGGGTATAAAGCCGGGCGTGCCTAAGCCTCAGTATGCAATTTTCCTTCGGAGCTGACTGAGTGAGACTCTCTCTCCTGAACTTTGACGCTTCTAGCTTGAAAGATCAGCAGGTTGCTTACCTCTTGGCTCTTTTGGTGTAGTCCTCTGCTAGCTCAGAATAGCATGCAACCAACAGCCAGCACCTCGAAGATCTTCTCAGGCAAGCCTGTCCAGTGATTCAGCCGTTTTCTCAGTATCCTGTCCATTTTTCACGACAC